>JAJPUD010004292.1:0-40372 GCA_023553655.1 Myrmecobius fasciatus
CCACATGTGCAAAAATGTTTGTGGCAGCCCTTTTTGTAGTGGCAAGAAACTGGAAATTGAAAAGATGCCCATCAATTGGAGAATGGCTGAATAAATTATGGTATATGAATGTTATGGAATATTATTGTTCTGTAAGAAATGACCAACAGGAGGATTTCAGAGAGGATTGGAGAGACTTGCATGAACTGATGCTGAGTGAAATCAGCAGAACCAGGAGAACATTATACACAGCAACAAGACTATACGATGATCAATTTTAAAACACATGGTTCTCTTCAACAATGATGTGATTCAAACCAGTTGTTCTGTGATGAAGATGGTCATATACATCCAGAGAGAGGCCTGTGGGAACTGAGAGTGAACCACAATACAGCATTTTAATGCTTTCTGTGAATATTTCCATGCATTTTGTTTTCCTTCTTAGGTTATTTTTTTCTTCTTCTCTTTCTCGATCTGATGTTTCTTGTGCAGTAAGATAACTGTATAGATATGTATACATGTATTTTATTTGTCATATAATTTATCCTATTTAGCATGTATTAGATTACCTGTCATCTAAGGGGGGGGGGGTGGGGGGCAGGAGGGGAAAAGCTTGGGAAAAAAGTTTTTGCAAAGGTCAGTGTTGAAAGGTCACTCATATGTTTTGTAAATAAAAAGCTTTATATAAAAAATAAATAAATAAATAAAAACTGCCGGAAAAAAAAAAAAAAATAAAGATGTGAGCTTCTTGAGAGCAGGGGCCAGTTTTGCCTTTCTTGCTATCTCCGGAACTTAGCACAGTGCCGTATTCATTCTTGATTGATAGGACTTAATAAATGTTTTGTGGACTGACTTTCTGAGTCTGTGTTCCTCATCTGTAGTTTAGGGATAATAATATCTAGAGTATATAATTCTCAGGGTTCTTGTGAGGATCAAATAAGACAAAATACACAAAATGCTTTGTCAATTTACAGCATTATATAAATGTCTGTTATCATTTCTATTAATGGTAGTATCTTGCATTCATTCAGCTTGTTTTACATTAAAGCCTCCTTCCCCATTCCATCATATATCCACCGAGATTTGAGATCTTATTCCACCTAACTTTTACATCTGGGTAACATTTAGAGCTTATAACCCTAATTCTGATTCAATATTTAAATAAAGCAAAGCAAAACAAAACCCCCATACAGCTGAGAAATTATTTTCCTGGTCTGACATTTAGCCTGGCATTCTATCTTCAAACAACATTCCCACCTTCTTCTGCTTCATTTGGTGTTTACAATCTACCAAACTGAACTATTCTGCAATCCTCCTTCTCATACATCTCTCTCTCTCTCTCATATCAGTGTCTTTGCTCATATTATCTTCCATATCCAGAATATGCTTTCTCTACATCTCCATCTATTGAAATTCCTCCCTTCTTTGGGGGTCCAACTTAGGTATGATTTTTCCATGCAATGTTTCTAGAATTTCTCACTCTCTGCTTTCAGCTGAAAATTGTATCTATTCTTGATTCCTCATGACATTTAGATTAAATCTCTCATGTTTTTTCACATTTTCTTTTGTTTGATAGTTATTTGCATTTCTATATTTTTCTACTCCTTGAGAACCAGGATATAACCTTCATAGAACCTTGTCAACAGTGACTGATAAGTATTTGTAAATTGAGCTCTAATTTATTATAACTAGGAGGTAAGTTGGGTTAGAAGTAGGGGGTGAGAGGTGAGGGTAAGGGAACAGTAGGTCTTCTCAGCTATAGACAGTAGATAAATCAATTTAAAGCAAGTTGGGATTTAGAGTGCATTGGTAGATAGAATATTAGGCCTTGCTGTGCCCATTGCAATCCATTTGGAAGATTCCATATCCATATCCATATCAATAAATGATTAACCCTCCTCAGTGAAAAGGATGCAAGCTCTGGAATTTGAGGATTTTGGTTCAAGATGCATTCAACCTATGAAACATTAGACAAATTACTTTATCTCTCCAGTCTTCACTCAGTTTTCCCATCTGCAAAATGGAGGAATTGTACTAGATGGCCTCCAAGATCTCTTCTCTCTCCAGCTGTAATTGTATATTCCTTTCCCTTCTTTCTCTAAGTTTCTTCTTCAGGACCACCTTTTAAGAAGTCTTTGTAGAGCTACCTTGGGCAAGAAGCATAGGTTTCAGCAGGAAATGACGAACCTGTTTTACCTGCTTTAGACTGAAGTTGTTTTCCCATTCTATCTCCTCTTGAATTTTTTAGTTGTCCTCAGTGGAGAGTGTCAATCAGCCAATAAATATTTATTAAATATTTACTATGTGCCAGACACTCTAAACACTGGGGCTACAAACACAAATAAAAACATCCAGTTCTTGCCCTCAAAGAACTTGCAATAGAATAGATGTTTTGTCTTATGATGGAAGACAGTGTTATCTTTAATAATATTAAAATAATCACAACCTAGAAGGTCAATCTTGTGTACTACATTGGAAACCAAGGTTCTAAATGAGCTCTGTCACTGAGTGTGATCTGAGTTAGTTACTCTCTATGATTTTCATTTTCTTCATGTGTAAAATGTGGAGTTCAGACTAGGGAACTTCTGAGGTCCTTAGACTTTAGAGTAGAAATTCTTATTCTGGGGTTCATTGGTAGATTTTAGGGGAGGTCCATGAACTTGGATAGGAGAAATTACATATTTATTTTCACTTACCTTTAACAAAAATTTAATATTTACTAAAATTACGACAAAAAATCCACATTATTCTAAGAATTGGTCTGTAGGCTTAATTAGACAATTACAGAGCCTATGAAATAACAACAACAACAAAAAACTCAACAATCTTTTTTTTCCCTGAAGCAATTGGGGTTAGTTAAATGACTTGCCCAGGGTCACAGTTAAGTGTTTGACACCATGTTTGAACTCAGGTCCTCCTGACTTGAGGATTGGTGCTCTATCTACTGCACCACCAAACTTCCCCTCAATAATCTTAAAAAAACCTTTCCTTAAGGTTTCTTTAAGAAAGGATATTTCTGGGAATTATTAGATGTAATAACATATGTTCTCTCATACAATTATTTCCAAAGCCTAAAGTATCATTGCTGATACATAAAATAATTAATAAAAGCTATTTTGTCCTATTTACAAATATATTTTGTTTTTTAGGAATTTCCAAGAGAAACAAACGTATTGCTCATCAAAAATTGTAATTTCAGATAGACATCCTTTCTTTGACATAGGCTATGTTTTAGGTATCCTGGTGTACAAATGTCTAATTAGGTCATGGAATTCAGGTAGCTGATAGAAATATGAAGCTCAACTCAATTTTAGAGATCATTTTGTCTTTACTCTTCATTTTATAGATTATAGAAACTTTGTGTGAGGTCATTGAAATGACATGTTCTTTTCAGGATTAAACAGTTAGTTACTGCAGAGATGGCATTAGAATCCAGATTTCCTGATATCTAGTTCATTTTTTTTGTCTTCCTCTAGGCTTCCCACTCATTTTCCTCACTCCAAATCTGGGAGGTTAATCACACTTTTTGTTTGTGTGACTTTTTTTCAGATCTCATTTGTTTTGTACCAACCCTCCAAGCCCACTCATTCCAGATATTTTCTTTAAGAGTTCTGGATGAGTTATTTTAATAACTTAGCTTACTCATCACCTTCCCACAAAGAAAACCAGGGTATGTTTTTGGTTGTGATTTCATCCTTGTGAAGAGCAGGGGGTGGATCAAGAGGGTGCAAAGGTGAGAGTATTACCCTTTAAAAACATTTTTCAGAGTCATTGAAGCACAGCAGGATTATATGACTCAGCTCTATCTAAAGACTTCTGATCATGAGTCAATAACTCACTAAAATGCACTAATTTCACATTAAATTGGTGAAATTATTTTTTGAAGTGTGCAAGCCTTCAAAAGTTCTCTGCTTTCTGACAGTTTTTAGAACAGCATTGGATTTTGACTTATCAGATCATAGAATCTTACTTGGTTTTATAAACAATTTCCTAGGCCATCTTGTGTAAATATGTATGCAATGTGATGATTATTTCTTCATCCTCAGAGGTCAGATGACCAGATAGCTCCTTGTTTGAATATTTCAAATTACAGTAGCTCACTACCTTAGGAGACAGCCTGTTTCTTTGTCGGACAGTGCTGATTGTTGGCCAAGTTATTTGTCATATAAAGCCAATATATCTCCCTACAATTTTTACCCAGAAATATAAGCTTTTAACCCTCATGGCCACAGTAAGTCCATTCCCTATTCCATATAACAGTTCTTCAAAGCACCTAATATGTTAAAGACATAATTAAGAATAACCTTCTAAATCTTTTTCTCCCCAGTGACTATAATTTTTTTTTTGCTGAGGCAATTGGGGTTAAGTGATTTGCCCAGGGTCCCACAGCTAGGACGTGTTAAGTGTTTGACACCAGATTTGAAATCAGGTCCTCCTGACTTCAGGGCTGGTGCTCTATCCACTGCACCACCTAGCTGCCCTTCCAGTGACTATAATTGTTTACAAAATCCTTGAGGCTCTTTTACTCTCCTAGTCTTTCTCTGAGAGAATTCTGATTTGTTGATTTCTCCTAAATTATGGCAGTTATAAGTGAAGAATAAATTTCAAATACAGAATACAATACATTTCCCTTTTCCTAGAAAATCATTCAAGCAATCAATCAACAACAATGCCCACTGTTCTACGCCCTACAGATACAACAGACAAAAATCAAGTAGTTTTTATCCTCAAAGGATTTACATTTTTCAGGGAAAGGAAACCTAGAAATAAAACTATATGCAAATATATACAAGATAATATTGGAGAGAGGAGCTACTGCCAAGTGAACATTAGGAAAGACTTAATTTTAGAGATGGAATTCACTCTGAGCTTTGGAGGAAATTAGGGAATCTAAAAGACAGAGATTGTATTGTATAAGGGATTGTATTCCAGGAAAGGGAATGCCTGTGAAGAGGCAAGAGGATGTTAATGTCACATATGTGAAGAGGAGTAGTGTATAAAGCACCTACTGGTTAATATACTACTGTATAAAGCATCTACTATATTTCAGGCATTGTGCTAAGTGCCTTTTTTTGTTTTAAACATATTATCTCATTTTGATCCTTAGAACAACTCTGTAAGGTAGGTGCTATTATCCGCATTTTAGAGTTGAAGAAACTGACGAAACAAAGGTTATGACTTGCCCAGGATCACACAGCTAGTAAGTATGTGGGGCTGAATTTAACTTCATATCTACCTGACTCCAGATCCAGCATTAGATCTACTGTGCCCCATTAGCCACTTATAATAAGGAATGGAAGGAAAGTTGTAAGCAGAGTTTTTATTTAATTATGGAGATATTTCACTTTCTTGAATTAGGGAGTTACATGATCACACCTGTACTTTAGGAATATCACTTTGTCATCCGTGTGGAGAAAAGGGAAGAGACTCAGATGGGATTTGGATCTCTTCCATTGATGGAACTTCAGATTGATTGAGCCGTGGCGTACTGCTTACTTTCTTTGGACATTCAGTAAATTGCTAATTTCTCTATCTCTCAGTTTCTCTACATATATATTTGTGTAATACTATTTACTTCACAGTCTTATTGTAAGGAAAGTGCTTTGAAAAACTATGAAGTGCTTTCCACCAATGAAGAGGAAATTAGAGCAATAATTAGGAGTTACTTTGCCCAACTTTATGCCAATAAATTTCATAACCTAAGTGAAATGGAGGAATACCTACAAAATATAGATTGCCCAGATTAACAGAAGAGGAAATAAATTACTTAAATAGTCCCATTTTAGAAAAAGAAATAGAACAAGCTATTAATCAACTCCCTAAGAAAAAAATCTCTAGGACCAAATGATTTTACATGTGAATTTTACCAAACATTTAAAGAACAATTAACTCCAATACTATATAAACTATTTGAAAAAATAGGGAATGAAGGACTCCTACCAAATTTCTTTTATGACACAGACATGGTACTGATTACCTAAACCAGGTAGGACAAAAACAGAGAAAGAAAATTATAGCTCAATCTCCCTAATGAATATTGATGCAAAAATCTTAAATAAAATATTAGCAAAGAGATTACAGAAAATTATAGCCAGGATAATACACCATGACCAAGTAGGCTTTATACAGGAATGCAGGGATGGTTCAATATTAGGAAAACTATTAGCATAATTGACTATGTCAATAACCAAATGAACAAAAAACATGATTGTCTCAATAGATGCAGAAAAAGCATTTGATAAAACCCAACACCTATTCCTATTAAAAACACTAAAGAGTATAGGAATAAATGGATTTTTCCTTAAAATAGTCAGTAGCATCTATTTAAAACCATCAGCTAGCATCATATGTAATGGGGATAAACTGGAATCATTCCCAATAAGATCAGGAGTGAAACAAGGTTGCCCACTATCATCATTACTATTCAATATTGTATTAGAAATGCTAGCTTTGGCAATAAGAGAGGAAAAAAGAGATTAAAGGAATTAGAGTAGGCCATGAGGAAACCAAATTATCACTCTTTGCAGATGGTATGAAGATATATTTAAAGAACCATAGAGAATCAACTTAAAAAAACTTCTAGAAAAAATTTACATCTTTAGCAAAGTTGCAGGATACAAAATAAATCCACATAAATCATCAGCATTTTATACATCACTAACAAAATCAAAAAGCAAGAGATATAAAGAGGAATTCCATTTAAAATAACAGTCAGTAGTATAAAATATTTGGGAATCTATCTGCTAAGGGAAAGTCGGGAACTATATGAGCTACAAAACACTTTTCACATAAATAAAGCCAGATCTAAACAATTGGAAAAATATCATGTGCTCTTGGATAGGTAAAGCGAATATAATAAAGATGATAGTACTACTAAACTAATATATTTACTCAATGCTATACCAATCAAACTCCCAGGAAACTATTTTACTGACCTAGAAAAAACAACAAAAAATTCATCTGGAAGAACAAAAGGTCAAGAATTTCAAGGGAATTAATGAAAAAAATCAAATGAAGGTAGCCTAGCTGTACCAGATCTAAAACTATATTATAAAACAGCAGTCATCAAAACCATTTGGTACTGGCTAAGAAACAGACTAGTTGATCAGTGGAATAGGTTAGATTCACAGGACAAAAAAGTCAATGACTATAGCAATCTAGTATTTGACAAACCCAAAGACCCTAGCTTTCAGGATAAGTACTCACTATCCTAAAACTGCTGAGAAAAATGGAAATTAGTATGGCAAAAACTAGGTATTGAGCCACATCTAACACCTTTTACTAAGATAAGACTGAAATGGGTTCATGATCTAGACATAAAGAGTGATATTATAAGCAAGTTAGAGGAACATAGGATAGTTTACCTCTCATATCTGTGGAGAAGGAAGGAATTTGTTTCCAAAGAAGAAATGGAACCCTTAATTGAAAACCAGATAGATACTTTTGATTATATTAAGTTAAAAAGTTTTTGTACAAATAAAACCAGTGCAGACAAGATTAGAAGGGAAGCAATAAATTGGGAAAGCATCTATACATTTAAAGGTTCAGATAAAGACCTCATTTCTAAAATATAGAGAATTGACTTAAATTTATAAGAATTCAAGCCACTCTCCAATCGATAAATGGTCAAAGAATATGAATAGACAATTTTCAGATGAAGAAATTAAAACTATTTCTAGTCATATGAAAAGGTGCTCCAAATCACTATTGATCAGAGAATGTAAATTAAGACAACTCTGAGGTACCACTACACACCTGTCAAATTGGCTAAGATGACAGAAAAAGATAATGATGAATGTTGGAAGGGATGTGGGAAAACTGGGACACTGATACATTGTTGGTGGAACTGTGAACGGATCCAACCATTCTGAAGAGCAATTTGGAACTATGCTCAAAAAGTTATCAAACTGTGCATACCCTTTGACCCAGAAGTGTTTCTACTGGACCTATATTCCAAAGAGATCTTAAAGGAGGAAATGGGACCCACATGTACAAAAATGTTTGTGGCTGCCCTTTTTGTAGTGGCGAGAAACTGGAAACTGAATGGATGCCCATCAATTGGAGAATGGCTGAATAAATTATGGTATAGGAATGTTATGGAATATTATTGTTCTGTAAGAAATGACCAACAAGATGATTTCAGAAAGGCCTAGAAAAACCTACACGAACTGATGCTAAGTGAAATGAGCTGAACCAGGAGATCTTTATACAGAACAGCAAGACTATACGATGATCAATTTTGATAGACATGGTTCTCTTCACCAATGAGATCTGATTTTTTTTTGTGCTGCAAGATAACTATGGAAATGTATAGATATATTAAATTTATCATATATTTTAAAATATTTAACATGTATTGGATTACCTGCCATCTAGTGGAGAGAGTGGGAGGAAGGAGGGAAAAAAATTTGGAACAGAAAGTTTTACAAAGATCAATGTTGAAAAATTACTCAGATGTTCTGTAAATAAAAAGCTTTATTTAAAAAGGAAAAGAAAGAATCAAAAATAAAGGAAAAACTATGAAGTGACCAAGAAATGTGATGTATTTTTCAATATTCTGTATTTTTAATATATCAGTATCTGTATGGGTACTTTCTTCACTGGTATAAAATTACAATATCTCCATGCCTTAGTGGATGTGCTGCTTTGGAAAAAAAAAATAATTGGTAGGTGTTTTTTTTTTAATTCCTCCAGAATTATCTTGTTTGGAGCTCAGATGATGATACCCAGTCCAGCCCTGGAATTATAAACTTCCTATCAGGATAGGGCATAATAGAATTCTAAATTTATTGCCAGTCTTGGAGAACCCAGGTTTATTTCTTCTTTGAGAAATGAGCTCTTTATTAAAGATGTTTGCTGTAATTTCACCCTGTCCTCAGTTTCCTACTTTTTTTAAATTTTGGCAATACCTTTTTAATTGAATGCAATAACATTATTCATTTTATTCATTATCCATTCTATTTCTTGGTTGGTCATAAACTCTTCCATTACTCATAAATCTCACAGATGCATTTTTCTATGCTCCGCTATTTTGCTTTTATCACTCTTTATAGCTAAGTAATTTATTCATTTTGGCCTTATTTTGATACATGATGTAAGATGTTGGTCTATGCCTAATTTTCTCAAAACTGCTTTTGTCAAATAGTGAATTCTTGTCCCAGAGCTTGGGTCTTTGGTTTTTATCAAACATCTGATTATTACGGTCATTTATAACTATATAAACTATATATCTACCACTTTATTTTGTTTTGGTAATTACTGTTTTATAAGGCAGTTTGAGATCCTTTGTTCATTTTTTAAAAAAATCGACTCCCTTAATATTCTTGATCTTTTATTTTTCTAGATGAATTGTATTATTATTTTTTCTACTTCTCTAAAACAATTCTTTGATAGCTTTATCGGTATGGCCCTGAATAAGTACATTAATCTAGGTAAAATTATAATTTTTATTATATTGACTCAGTATACTCATGAGCAATTAACAATTTCCCAATTGTTTAGATCTTTCTTTATTTTTGTGAAAAGTGTTTTATGATTTGGTTCATAAAATCCCTGGGTTTGTCTTGACAAATGAAGTCCAAGAGCTTTATAATATCTGCAATTTTTTTTTGCTGGGGTTTTTTGATAATAGAAATGCTGATGATTTATGTATGTTTGTTTATCAAAATTGTTATTGTTTCAACTAGGTTCTTAGTTGATTTCTCTAGAATTTGCTAAGTATTATCTGCAAAATATTTTTGGTAAAAAAATCAGTAAAGATTGATATTTTTGTTTTCTCATTGTCTATTTTTATTTCTTCTTTATTTCTTGTTTTGTTGCTATGACTAGTACTTCTAATGAAATAGTGACAATGAACATCCTTGCTTCACCCCTGATCTTTTATTGGGAAGCTCATTCCCATTACAGATAATGCTTGTCCTTGGTTTTAGATAGATATTACCTGTCATTTTAAGAAAGGCTCCATTTATTCTTGTGCTTTCTTTAAAATAACAATTGATGTTTTACTTTGATAAAAGCCTCTTCTGCTTCTATTGAGCTAACCATATGATTATTTTTATTTGTTATTGATATGATCAATTTTGCTTATTTGTTATCATTATTGTTCAATTATTTCAATTATATCTAATTCTTTGGGAGCCAATTTAAGATTTTCTTGGCAAAGATACTAGATTGGTTTCCCATTTCTTTTTCCAGCTCATTTTAGAATGAGGAATGGAGGCAAATAGAGTTAAGTTACTTGCCCAGGATTCCACAGATAGTAGTTGTCTGAGGCCAGATTTGGACTCAGGAAGATGTTTTCTTGACTTTAGGCTCACAATTCTATTCACTGTGCTTCCAATATGCTTATAATTTTCCTAATATTGAACTAGTTCTGCATTCCTGATATAATTTTTTATTCATGACATAGTGCTGCAATCTCTTTGCTAGTATTTTATTTAAAAATTTTCACTAATATTTGTTAGGGAATTTTGATTATAGATTTCTTTGTTTTTGCTCTCCTTGGTTTAGGTATCATAACCATATTTATGATATGAAAGGAATTTGGTCAGACTCCTTTATCCATTTTTTGAAATAGTTGTTACAGTGATAGTTTTAATTGTCTTTTAAATGATGATGGTATTGACTTGTAAAGCCATCTGATGCTGGGGATTTTTTCTTAGGGAGTTCATTGTTCGCTTGTTCATTTTCATTTTCTAAGATAAGCTTATTTAAATATTTTATTCCCTCTTCTGTTAATCAGGGCAAATTATATATATTTTTTGTAAATAGTTGTCCATTTCAATAAGATTATCAGATTTATTGATCTATAACTGGGCAAAATAACTCCTAATAATTGTTTCATTGGCGATTCATGCTGGCAATTTAGTTCTATTTCTTTATTAAAAATCAAATTAGTTAGTTTATATATTTTGTAGTGAAACCAGGTCTTCTTTGTAATTTCAATGGTTTTTCTACTTTCAATTATATTAATCTTTCCTTTGATTTTCAGGATTTTTAATTTGGTAGTTAGTTAGGATTTTTAATTTGTTCTTTTTCTAGTTTGATTTTTTAGTTGAATTCCCAATTCATTGATCAGTTCTTTTCTTTTAGTGATATAAATACTTAGAGACACAATTTTCCCCTAAGTATTGCTTTGGTTGCAACCCATACATTTTATTTTATTGTCCCTTTGCTAACATTCTCTTTAATGAAATTATTGATTGTTTCTATGATTTGTTTTTTGATGCACTTTTTTATGATTAATTAATTAATTTCCACAATGATCTGATTTCATAATTATTTAATTTAAGTTTTAATCTATGGTTCCATAGCCCTTATTTAGTATTATACTTATTATATTATAGTCTAAAAAGGGTAAATTTAATATTTATGCTTTTCTGCATTGGTTTGTGAGATTTTTATGCCCTAAAATGATTAATTTTTATGAAAGTGCTACAGACAAATGCGAGAAAGATATATATTTTTTCCATTTCCATTTAATTTTCTCCAGAGATGTATTATATCCAATTGCTTTAAAATTCTATTTATCACATTAACCTATTTCTTAGTTATTTTATGGTTAGATTTATGAAATTCTGAGAGGGGAAATTTAAGGAAATTTAATTAGTATATTAATTAAGGGAAATTTAGTATAATAATTAAGGGAAATTTAACTAGTATAGTTTTTCTGTCTATTCCTATTGTAACTCATTTAACTTTTTTCTTTAAGGATTTGGAAGCTATGCCATTTAGTGCACATATGTTTAGTATTGTTTTTACATCATTGTATATTATGCCTTTTAGCAAGATGTAGTTTCCCCATTTATTCTTTTTAATAAGATCTATTTTTTTTCTTTTCTTTGTGATCAAGAATGCTATCCCTACCTTTTTAGCTTTGGCTGAAACATAATAGAATTCATCCCCTTATTTTAACTTTGCATGCTACTCTGTTTCAAATGTTTCTTGTAGATAATATATTGTCAAATTCTGGTTTTTAATCTATTCTGCTATCTGCTTCATTTTATGGGTGAATACTTTCTATTCACCTTCACAATTATGATTATTAACTATGCATTACCTACATATTTAAAAAAATTTTTTTTCCTGTTTATCCATCTCTATTTTTTACTTTCTCCTTCCTCAAAAAATATCTTTAGTGTCTGATACTGCTTCTCTTTTATCCTCCCTCCTTTTCTCCTATCTTGTCTACCTCAATCTTCCTTCTCCAAGCAATTTTCCTATTGGATGAGATAGATTTCTATACACAATTGTATGTATAGATGAGAGTGAGATTCAAGCATCTAATTGCCTTTTAAGGATTTATTGTCCTTAGGAAAGTTTTGTATCTCTTTTACTCAGCTGTTAATTTTTTTTTCATAATTTTTTCTTCACTCTCATTTCTTTTCCCTTTCCCCCCTACCATTTTAATTTTAATTTTTAAAAACAATTTTCAAAAAGCTCTTTTAAGGATTTTTATTAGGGTTATGTCCAATTCATATTTTAATTTGAGACATTGCTTTTAGACATTTTGACATCATTTTCTTCTGAGTTTGTGTCTTGATCTTCTCTATCATGGTAAAGATTTTTATGCTCAGGTTTTTCCCTCTCATTTTTCCAGTCTATTTTTTTTTTTGATTTTGAGCTTTATATTAAAGTTGGGCTTTGCTCCAATGGTAAGAGTTGGGGGAGGTACTTGTCTCAAGTTTAAGGCTTTGTTTGCACTGCTGTTTTTAAAGCTAATTCTGGGGTTTTGTAAATCTTCAGTGATTCCAAGAAGGAATGATCCAGGAAGAAATGAGGTCATTGCTTTCCTTTCCTAATCTATGAAAGGCCTTACATCCCCCTTGTTTTTAATAAGTGATATTGCTCTTCAGGATCATTCTCCCTTGGACTGAAATTGATACTGTTAATCACTGTTTATTTTGGTAAACAAACCAAAAAAATTACAAAGCAACCATCCAATTTTTTGAACCATTTTGAATCTTTTTCCTCCTAGCTTTCCTCAGTTACAATATATACTCTCTTTTCATACTAGAGCACAGGTATCTAGAATCTTGGCAATGGAACACGTCACTAACATGCTACTACCTTCATAAGGAAATGTTGTCAAGGAGAACCTGGACATGAAACAAACCATTATTTCCATCATCTTCAGAGCTCCTCTTCCCTGATTTCCTTCTCTTTAGTTTATTGTTTGTTTCCTTCTCTAAGTCATTTTCCAGATGAGGACACTGAGGGAAACAGGATTGTGTCTTGTTAAGGATCCTATAGTTAATAAATGTCTGAGGCCAGATTTGAACTCAGGTCTTCTTGACTTCTGGTCTGTGTTCTATCCACTGTTATCTTGCCTTGATATAGAGCTAAAATTCGATAACATCAGGGATAAACTCTTCAAACCCTTTAATGTTGGACATTTACCAATTATTTTTGTCAATTTGATAGTTCTTTCCTCTTCCCTTTGAGGTGAAATGAATTTTTGTAGTTATACTGAAGGATCTCTTATACAAACAGAAAATGCCAGGCTGGGTTAGTTTTATTGTTTGTAAATAATACATTAAATATGTTTTCTTTAGATTGAATATTGTAAATTTTGTTGTACAGATTTTTAAGTAAAAATCTCAACATTAAGTTATTTGGTTCATTCAATAGAGAAAGGAGAAAGACTTTGTGTAAACAGCTAAGTTTATTAAATGACTAATATTTCCCTCATGTTATTACCAAAATAATTTGTAGAAGAGGAAATGATTCAGAAATGGGCCAACTAAATTGGGGTAAATCAGGTAAAGTCAAGTCCTCCCACTCTCCACCCCCTCATGTCAAAATTTAATGTTAATTTGTGAATTCTGCTATACCAGGGTCAAGAAAGGAATTTCTTGCAATAATGATGTAGAGCTTGTTTCTTATAAAAAATAGTCATGTGGTTGTCATCCTTAATACCCATAACTTATTACATAAATGACAAAATGGAGTTCTCTTGTTAATTTTCTCAGTTAATGATTCAAGGGGAGCCATCTGGTTCTTTTCTCTTCTGAGTTTGTTGGTGTTATCAGGCTAAAAGGATGCACATGCATGTATGTGTATGTGTATGTGTGTGTGTGCACATGATCTTCTGTGTGTAGGGGGAAAGGAAGATGAGACAGATTTATTCTTCCTCATTTGTCCCTGTTAATCTATATGGCCATTTACAGAGAAATTGCCTACTATTTAGGGACATGCTATAGCTGGGGCTCAGTACTCACTCTGCCAAGAGTGCTTAAAATGATCTTCTGCTTAAAAATGATCATCATAGGATCATAATATTTAGAGCTGAAATGGACTTCAGAAAGTATACAGAACAACATTACCATCTTTGTAAATGAGGAAGTAGAGTCATGATCTTAAGTCTTAGGTCATGGTGATATTACAGAGTAGAATCTACAATTTCTGATTACTGATCTGCTTCTCTTTCCTGTACATTATCCATCCCCATTGTTTTTATCTCCATACCTTACATCTGGAGAGTAATAAAGTTTATTAAGCACTGTCGTATCCATTATTATAATAATGCAATGAAGGAAGGTAAGTTGGGTACAATAACTTCCATTTTACATATAAAGAAACTGAGGTTCAATGGCTTAACTAAGATTATATTAGTAATGCTAGTAGATGCCAGAACCAAGGCTTGTTGTGCAGGAACCCCTAGATTTAGAATTATCAAGGTTTATCTTCAAATTTCCACTTTACTACCCACTGGCTGTGTCAGCTTAGATAAGTCACTTAGCTGCTCCATGCCTCAGAACCCTTATCCATAAAAGGATGGGGGAAGGATTAAATGGTTTCTATCTTTCTTTTGGCTCTAACATTATGCAAACATATGAGTTTTTGAGTGTTGGGATGACAAATTCAAGAGTCTTCTCCTCAATCTGTTTTGTTACCTGGACTAAATATGACCAATGTGATATAATTGGAGAAATCCTTCTCTAAAATATGTCTCCTACATGATTCAAGTGCTTGAAATACTGCCTCTGTCTGATGTTACTTTTTGGGTAAGATACTATGTCTATAAAAGAAGTTTCTAAGCTTTTCTACATTGATTCCCTTTAGTAGTCTCTTTTAGTTTATGGATCCCTTCTCAAAATATTTTTAAGTGCATAAAATACAGTACATGAACCTTTAGATGGTGCCATAGTGCATAGAGCACCAGGTTTGGAGTCAGGAACATCCCTCTCCTTGAGTTCAAATCTGGACTCAGACATTTACTAGCTGTGTGACCCTGGACAAGTCATCTTGCCTCAGTTTCCACACCTCTAAAATTAATTGGAGAAGGTACTGGTAAACCATTTCAATATTAGAAACAAAAGCCTAAAAGGAGTCACAAAGAGTCAGAAAATTGAAAATGATTATAAAATAGATAATGTATAGGATTACAAGGGGAACAAATTATACTGTGGGTTTGTTTGTGTCATATTATATTATTAACATATGTTAATATGTTAATAATATAATTCTAAATATATTGTTAAATTATGTCAAATAAAGATGTAATTCTTTCCAATATCTAGGACATTTTAAAATATCTATGATGGACTTCTTTGGAATATATAAACCCTAGATTAAGAACTTTGGTTCTACAAAATCTCCTTTAAAATGCAAATATTCCTAGAGGCTTTATGCCTACTCATAAGTTCTTAATCTCTTGCCTTGAATTTATTTATTATTTTCTGCTTTAGGCTCTCAGTAGAAGTCAGGAGGGATTACACATAAAATAAGTAAGAGAAGGTAAAATGGTGCAGTGAAAAGCAGGCTGGATTGACCTGGATCTCTCAATTGGGGCCTTTGAGCAAGTCACTTACAAACCTTTGGAGGATTCATTTGGGGTAAGTGAATTTAGAGATTTAATTAAAATAATAATTTAATGGGTAGAGGGTGGCAAGTTCAGTATGGATAGGGGCATGTAGCTTGGTGAGGGAAGGACTGAGATGGATTATTGGGCAGCTTGGACACCTTAAAAACTTCCTGAGGTTAGATGAAGAAGAGAGATCTTTACCTTTTGGGGAAAGACTCATTCAAGGTCATCTTCACTCTCTGAACCTGATGCCATGCATTTTCCCCCACTGTCCACCAATGGGAGGAAGAAAGCCTGCAATGTTTTTCCTACTCACTTCTGCCCCTCTGCTTTCCTGCCTTCCCTCTGGTCTCTGCTCAATCCTATCTTTTGCAAAAGGCATTTCCTAGTCCTGACCAGTGCTATTGCTTTCCCTCTGAAGTTACATTGTCTGTTCAGGTTACATATGTTCAGTGATTTGTTGCATGTACAGTTATTTAATATCTCCTTACTCTCCTGTTCCCTTGAAATATGAGCTCCTTGAGAGAAAAGAGTATCTTTTCCTTTCTGTCTATGTCTAATGCTTAGCATAGTGCCTGACACATAGTAGGCAGTCACCAAATGTTTATTGTCTGACTGAGGATGAAGATCCCACAATGCAATTTGCTAGAGCAGGGACTAAAGCTATCCTTCTATAAGATGTAATTGGTAACCAGAAAGGCTAGTTACTGTTCCTGGCAATGTGTCATTTCTCTAGGATTTATTTCTCAGAGGAATGCTTTATCAATCTGCTTCCCAGTTCTCTCTGTACACATGTGGCAATTTATGTGTACCTCTTGGCTAATTAATTCTATATTCTATTTCCCTGATGGCAGAGGCTGAATGGATTAGGATTTGAGTTGAGAGGTAAGCATCACTCACTAACCTTCCTGAGGAAATTTCCTGACAGCCAGAAATAAGCATGGTGCTCCTAGGAGCAAGAACAGCTTTTGGAGAGGAAAATAAAGTGAAAGCTGAGACTGCATGGACCAGAGCTGAGAGAAGACTGCATGCAGAGGGGCTGTGGCAGATTGAGTTCTGTAGTGGGTAAATAATGCGGTTTGGGAAGGAACTAGAGAGCAGAGGACTGAAGGCATGACTGAAAGTGAGCATTTTTCAGGTATTTGGAGGCTTTAAAAATGCCCTCAGGGATAAAACATAACTGAGCAATGGCACAGCCTTGATGAATTAAGCAGCCTCTGTCCCCTTATTTCTGAGCCCCACTTTACTTCCCCTGATGATAGGAGTTAGAACAGTATGAGGAAGGATAGTATATTAAAGTGGAAGCTCTTTTAGCACTGAACTTAATTCTCAATTCACTTTAATGTTAGAATTTCTTTATAAAGCCTTTTGTTGTCCCCATCATTTTGGGGAGTTACATGTATTCTTATAACATAGACTTACTGTAATTTTATTAATTCATATAGTTGATACAGGAGAATGCAGTCTGCTTCAGTGGAGGGAGATTCCATACAAGGAGGTCTCTACACTTACTCCTCCTGAGGAGGATAAAATTACAAATGAGAAACAAGTCCTGCCTCAAGGAACTTGTTATAATAGAATGAAAACAAAACAAAACAGTATAATATGGGGCAGCTGGGTGGCTCAGTGGATAAAGCACCAACCCTGATGTCAGGAGGATCTGAGCTCAAATCTGGTCTCAGCCACTTAACACTTCCTAGCTGTGTGACCCTGGGCCCCTATTCCCTCAGCAAAAAATAAAAACAAAACCCAAAAAACAGTATTGGATTAAAAAACAAAAACAAAACAGTATGATAGGACAAAACACATAACAATGGTAGTAGTGTTGACTGGGAAGGGAGTTTTGGTCCAGGGTGGTGGTTGGTCAGGGGATGATAAGTGAAACTATTGGGTAATTGATTGTCTTGTCCTTCCCAGAAGCATTGGAAATCTTTATTTAATTACTGTTTTCAGATCAAGAGGTAAAAAGGTAGAAAGGTCTATAGAAGCAGAATATAATAATATAACTGGGGTGAGATGACTGGATATCTTGTGAAGCACTTTCTGGATATAGCAAGTAGTTACATAGAGTGAGTTACCTAGTGTGGGTTGGCTACATATGGTGGGTCATTTGTATTCCATTCATTTGGCAATCAGGGCAGCTGAGTGAGTAGAGTAGCAAAACTGAATAGTTTAACTCCCATAGTGATGGGGGTCTGATCTAAGCTGGAGATTTGATCCAGAGGGTGCCATTATAGGTGGGGAGAAGGGAGGCTGCAACAGGGCAAATGGAAAGATGTTCAATTGAATGGAATGGTGTCTAGGATACTTGCTTAGGGCATTGAGAGGTCTTGCTTTGTTCCTGTGTAGCTGTGTTAAATGAGAGACTTGCTGTGATTAATAAGTAGTTTTTGAAAGCATATCTAGTTCTAAACAACTGAAACAAAAATTGCTTTCTTCACTACATAGTTAGTAGACCAAAAAAGGCATTAAAGTAACAAGCCTTTCTTAAAAGCATTTATTATATGTAATGCACTATACCAGACTCTGAGTATCTAAACACAAGGGAAAAAGTAAACAAAAGAGGGTTGAAAAGGGGGGAATAAGAGAAGATGAAGGTTGGCTGTCTTGGGTCCCTCTACAAAATGGAGGTTCCAGAAGATCTCACTAATGGGAAAAGAGGACTTGCCTGGTGGAGGGCTATTCCAGAGTAAGTAGGATGGATCTATAAAGGTTCTTCTAGGATGAGGAGTCCTCAAGACATCGAGGGAAGTTCTATTATTAGACAACAATTAACAAGTGATTTTAGTCAGGAAATCTAGTAGCAAAGTCTGGAGGGGGGAAATATCATAGAATAGTTACACTTCTGCAGTGGAGAATAGGACCCCTTTACTCTCCATTACCAGGCAATCCAGTTACAAGCTAAACAAATGAACATACTTCCAGGAGTGAACCCTCTACTCATGTAACCACCTGCCTTTGACCAGGCTCTCATTGCCTCTCCCTTATTCAAGGGCTTCTTAAACTTATTTTCTACTTGTGATCTTTTTTTGCCCAAGAAACTTTTGCATGACTTTGGGTATTAAGAATATAAAATAGAAATGCAAATCAAAGATTTAATGATAATAAATTATGAAATGAAAAGAATGAAAATAAGTAATAAAATAACAAGAAAAAATTAAAACAATTCTTTGATATATATATGTACATACTTTTATGATTTATTAAAGATGAAAGCAAATTTGCATATTCATGAGAAGGATGACCTGTTTATTTTTTACACAAAGGATTAAGTCTTGGAATATTTGTTATTATAGAACACTTTTACTGTTGCCAAATTTTTCAGACTATGGGATGCCATATGGGGTCACACATGAACATAAAGTTTAAGAAGCTTTGTCCTAGACCACTGCAATAGCTTTCTAATTGATATCTCTGCTTCAAGGCTCTCTATTCTCCAGGCTAAGCTCCAAAGTTATTGTGAATTTAAATCCCTTCACAATTATGTTTCTACCTACCTTTTCAACATTATCCTATATTTTCTTCTTTATGCTCTTTGACTCCAGTCAAAATGATGTTACTTTTTGTCACACGAAACCTGCTAACTCTTTTCTCTAGTTTCAATAGATTAATCCTTATGCTTTAATGCATTTCCAACTCATTTTTGTCTCTGAAAATTCTAATTTCTTTTGAAGCTCATTTCAAAATCCATATTTCATGAGGGCCTTTTCCTGATCCTCTCAGATGATAATATACCATATCACCTTGTATTTATTTAGCTTAGGTTTATGCATTTTCTTGTATATTCTTATCTATCTTGTCCTCTATTCTCCTCCCTCCACTTGCCCTTATAAGGTGTAAATTCCTTCAGGTCAGGGACTATTATATTCTTTTGGCCTTTGGATCCCTAACACATTTTTTTTTTTTTTTTTTTTTGCTGAGGCAATTGGGGTTAAGTGACTTGCCCAAGGTCACACAGTTAGAAGTGTTAAGTGTCTGAGGCCAGATTTGAACTCAAATCCTCCTGACTTTCGAGCTAGTGCCTGCACCACTATCCACTGCACTAACTAGTAGCCCCTTGATACCTAACACTTAACACTTCGAAGCATATAGTAGGCACTCAATAAATGTTTATTGATGAATAGAGAGGGATACTAAATTTTTTTGAGCAGAGGAATGAAATGGCTGATCCTTTGCATTAGGAAATAATTTTTTGCAATTGTTCAAAGAGCAGAATGCAAAAGAGAAAGACTGGATGCAGGGAGATCTATTAGGAGACAATTATAATAATCCAGGTGAGTGTACAGATGACAACAGACATGAGTGATATTGTGAAGGGAGGCTTGAGAGATTTGGCTGCTAACTAGTTATGGGCAGGCTTAGTGAGAGAGGAGAAGCAAAAAATGAACTCAAAGTTTTAATTTGAGGATAACTTGGAAGTTGGTGGTTCCATAAACAGAATTGGAAATGTTGGGATAATGGGTACATACTTGGGCGGGTGATGATGATTTCAAATATGCATATGATTAACATATTTAGCCTGTATCCAACTGTTCTGTGAAAGGTACTTGGTAATGGGAGACTAGCTTAGGGGATAGTTTTTGAATACAGTTATATGGAATACAAACTCATACAACTATATAAACATCTATCTATCTATCTATTTATACACATATATATTTGCACACACATGTATTTGTAGGCACACACCTATAGATACACACATATTTGTAGACACACAATGTAGATATGCATATCTATCTATACATATATATGTCTAAATATGCAATGTGTATATTGTATCTTAGTATATGGTGTCCCAAGACTTTTAGTATAATTTTAATCTTTTAAAAATAAAATGCACCAAGACTTTTGGGACAATCTTTATATATTTTGGAATCATTTGTCTGAAGGTAATAATTAAGTCCAGAAGCAGAGATGAGATTGTCCTGGGTGAGAATATATAGTGAGAGAAAAGTGAGAACATAGTTTTTGGAGAAATTCTCACATTTAAGACATGGTGAAATGAAAATAATCTAATAAAGGAGAAAGAATAGTCAGAGAATTAGATGAACCAGTAGAGATCTGTGTCAGAAAAGTCAGTGGAGGAGAGGATATAGTAGCTGGCATTTATATAATGCTTTAAGGTTTGCTAAGTGCATATGTAATCACATTTGATTGTATCCTTATAACAACCATTTTTTTTTTCAGATGAGGGAACTGAGCCTATAACAAGTTCAATACCCTTCCCAAGGTCATATAGCTAGTACACATCAGAGCTGAGATTTGAATCCAAGTACTCAGATATTAAAGCTTGTGCTTTCCCCACTATATCACATTATCTCCATAAAAGGTCAAAGGCAGTTATTTACTTTTTCAGAGGGAAGACCTGACAATTTTCATTATTATTGTTATCATTTTTCATAATTGATACATAAATCAAAAAAAACACTCTAACAAGAACAAACAAATCTAATAGATTTTTCTATTTCCTTTTTTTTCTGGGGAATTGTTAATATTGTTTTATTTCTCCTTAGCATTGTCATGCTATAACAGATGTGCAGAGTGAAGATGAATAAGTACAAAAGTCAGTTGAGAGAAAATAAGCTTGTTTCTTCTTCTTCCCGTCTTCTCCCCTCTGTATGGAATACTTATAAATCCTGTTGGGTTAGGAGAAAATAAATTGCCTTTATTGTGTATTCCTATTGGTGTTTTTGGTTGATGAGGCTTAGCTCCCTTGCTTAATTGAAGTGTTTTTCCACTTAAGGGAAAATTAGTTCTCTGGCAGGAAAGACCTTGGACCAATCTTCCCACCTGTGATTAATTGTATACAATTCTGAATATAATGCTATATGAGTAACAGATTAGGTAGATTATATGTATGAACAAAGTTTAGTGCTGAAATAAAATAAAACACATTTAATAATTGTATCAGACATCTTCCTAATAAAAAGAACTCATTTACACATTAGAACTCCCCCTCTCTCTCCCTCCTCCTATAATCGTTCATTGCCCCTATTCAGATGATATAAGAAATTCTGTACTTCTCTGAGGATAGAAACTAATTCCCACTTAGAGGCACACATGCCTAACCTGCTCAAAATGCCAACAGTTTGATTCACCAGGTAATAGAAACAGATTAAATTTCCATCCAGACTCATAGGAAGTAATGTGTATATTAACAATCAATTGATCAATAAGCATCTACATGCATACTATGTGTCAAGAACTGTCCTAAATTAAAATTATGCTGTTAAAACTGTGCTAAGTTAGTGTGAATGGTAAAAACAGTCCCTACCAAAATGATGAGCAGGATGCTGTCAGAAAAAAAAAAAAACCTGCAAAGTCCTCAATGAACTCAAGCAAAGTGAAATGTACTATATACAAAGTAATAACAATGTTAATGGATGACCAATGGTGAGTGACTTTGCTGTTTTTAGGAGTACAATCATTCATGACCACTCAGAAGAATTTATGATGAAAAATCCTATCCATACCCAGAGACAGAACTGATTGTGTCAAAATACAGATTGAAACATTCTCTCTTTCTCTTTTTTTCTAAATTTAATTTTTTTGATCATTTGTATTTTTATTAGGGTGAGTGATCTATGTTTTTTTTTTCACAACTGGCCTTTACAGAAATATTTTACATAACTTCACAAATGGTTGGGGATAAGGGAGAGAACCTGGAACTCAAAAATTAAAAAAAACCCAAAAAAACAAATGTAAAATAATGTTTTTCATGTAAGCAGGGAAAAGTAAATATTTTTAGAGAAGAAATACCATAGTGGATCAGTTGAATAAGTTAGCTTCACAAGACAAACTAGTCAATGACTATAATAATCTGGTGTTTGATACACCCAAAGACTCCAGCTTCTGGACATATACATATACATGTATATGTTTTCTACACACATGTATATATAAATATGTATACATATATAAACATTCATATATACATATCTACATAAATATGTATATATGTGTATATGTGACATATTATTATCTTATATATACTTTTGGAGGGACAGCACTAACATCTGGGAAAACTGGAAAAGACTTCCTGAAAAAGGTAAGATTTGAGCTGAGTATTGAAGGAAGCCAGAGAAGATTAGAAGAAGTGTAAAAGATGGGACATTGGAAGCTGTGTCCTGTTCAAGGAGCAGCAAGTGACCCAGTGTGGCTAGATTATACTGCGTAGAGGAGTAAGTAAGAAGAGGTAAGATATTCAAAGGGTAATAGGAGGTAAGAAGAAACCACTGCTCTTCAATGCATTGGAGGATGGCATGGTCAGATCTGTTCACTTTGGTCACTGATGAATTGGAAAGGAAAAAGACTAGGTAGGAAGACCAGTTAGTACAGAAGTCATCTGCAATAGTTCAGATGGATATGAAATGGTCCTCTACTAGAGAGTGGCTGTATGAGTAGAGATGAGGGGACATACATAAATGATAATGTGGAAATAGAAATGAGAAAAAAAATTGGCACTTTCATGGATATCTGGATTCAGTGAGGTGAGAATTTGAGAATAACAGCAAGGTTTCAGATCTCAGTGACCAAGAAGACTATCTCAATAGTGATAGGTAAATTCAGAATAAGGTAGGTTAGTGAGGAAAGATAAGAATTTTATTTAAGACATGTTAATTTTGAGATGACTATAGGATACATGATTTAAGATGGTGAAGAGGAAGTTGATAATGTAGAACTAGAGTTTAGGAGAGATTAGTGCTGGATATACACATTCGTACATATATATGGAAATTACCTGCATAGAGATGATAATTGACTAGATAGGAACTGATGGCATTGTAAAGCAAGCTAATATAGAGAAAAAAGATAACAAAAACATGACTTTTGTTTTTGCTATTGTACTTTCTATTTAAGTAATTGTAGACTATGCATATTATTCATCTACATTCATTTTCTTCACTCTGCATCAATTTATGTCTTATCATATTTGCAATTCTTCACATTTGTATCTTATGGTATAGAAATATTCAATTCATTTATTTATTCATCAGTTCTCCAATTATTGGGTGAATAATTTGATTCCAGTTTTGGACTATGGTATATAGTGATATTAGGAATATTTTTACAAAGACATTTTTCCCTCTGTGCCCCACAATGGTTTCCTTAGGGTATACTAGAAATAGGATTTTTGGGTCAAAGAATATGAATACTTATGAAATTCTTTGTATAATTCTATATTTCTTTTCAAAAAGACTGATGAGTTTAGATTTCATATGAATGCTAAAGTGGTATTCAAGTTATCTTATAGATGAAAAAGGTCAGAGGGTTTTGAATTGCAAGGGACGTTTGAGATCTCCAAACTTTTCTTTCTACAGTTGAGAAATTGAGGCTCAGAGAATTATGATTTGCTTAAAATCATACAAATAATTAGTGGTAGAATTGAAACCACAGTTGTTCTGTTTACCATTCTAGTGCTCTCCCTACTGTACCTCTCTGCTTATCAGTATATGAAGCCTTCCAAAAATAATATGAGCATAACTTTCTGAAACTGAGAGATCCTTGTTCTTCATAGATCCCTATAACCAGCTTAGTAAGGGAGATAGAGGGATAGATTAAAACTGACAGGGTAGTTGAAATGGCCCTTGATACTGGAAAAGCTCATGCCATAGAGAATGCTTTGAATGATGAAAACTCAAAAATTGGTTGAATACAGTGATGCTGATTATACTGAAGGTGGGGAAACTAGCACGAAGATTGCTTCAGGTTTTGATTCCTTAATTCATTTTTTTGCAGAAAGACAGTTCACTATTACTCTTTTGTAGAACAATACTGCCCAGGTGTCTGTCCTTCAAGCGTGGTTGACTTTTAAATGAAAAAAGCAAATGACAAACAAAAAACAAACCAACAAAATAAAACAAATTAAGAGCAGGAACTTATCTGAGAAAGTTCCTCTGTGATCCTAGAGAGCAGGATACTCTGTTCAATGTCTCACAGATTTTACATTTGCAGTGTAATACAATGATTGATTGAGCTGGCTGATCTCTATGGCACCTTTCAATGCTGCTAAATCTATACTTCTATGTTGGTTTATAATCATTAATAGTCATAAGATTTAGAGCTGGGAGGTAACTTAGGAAGCTTCTCCAGTCTCTTCATTTTTACAAATGTGGAAAATGAGGCCCAGATAGGTTGAATGGTCTTTCAAAATCAAACATACAGATAATAAAAGGCAGATGCAGGCAACTGTCTAGTCTCCAAATCCAAAGCTCTTTCTACTATCTCCCTGCCCTGAAGTTACTAAGAAAATAATAAATTTTGTCTGGCAGATTTTGAACATCATGATATAGAAAATATAATCCATATTCTTTTTCTAAAATAATATTACTAGATGTTTATCTCGTTTATTCATTTTTTCATAAAACCAGATCTTAATTTTATTTATTAGTTCAATAATTTTCTTACTTTCAATTTTACTAATCTCTCCTTTGAGTTTCAGAATTTCTAGTTTGGTGTTTAATTGGGGATTTAATTTGCTATTTTTCTAGATTTTTAAATTCCATGTCCAATTCTTTGATCTGTTCTTTCTTTCTTTTTTTTTTCATATAAACATTTAGAGAGATGAAATTTCCCTAAGAACTGCTTTGCCTGTATCCTATAAATTTTGGTATCTTGTCTCATTATTGTCATTTTTTGATGAAATTATTGTTTCTATGATTTGTTATTTGTTACTTGATCCATTCTTTAGAATTAGATTTACTTTCTGATTAATTTTTAATCTACCTTTCCATGATTCCTTATTACATATGTTTTTATTATATCCTGATTTGAAAAGCATGAATTTAATATTTCTGCCTTTCTGCATTTGATTATGAGGTTTTTATGCTATAATATATAGTTAATATTTGTACATAGGTGCCATGTACCACTGAGAAAAAATATTTATTCCTTTCTATCCTCATTCAATTTTCTGCAGACATCTATCATCTAACTTTTCTAAAATTTGATTCACCTCCTTAACTTTTTTCTTGTTTATTTTGGGGTTAGATTTATTTAATTCTTAGGAGGGGAGATTGAGGTCTGCCACTTCTGTGGTTTTGCTGTCTCTTCCTGTAACTCATTTCTCCTCTAAGAATTTGGATGCTATATTACTTGGTGTAAACATGTTTACTATTGATATTACTTTATCATCTCTAGTACTTTTTACCAAGATGTTTCTTTCTTTCTCTCTTTTGATTAGATCTGTTTTTGCTTTTGCATTGTCTGAGAACAGTATTACTACCCCTGTTTTTTTATGTCAACTGAAGCATAATACATTATGCTTCATACCTTTATCTTTATTCTCTTTGTGTTTCTCTGTTTCAAATATGTTTCTTGTTAACAACATTTTGCAGGATTCTAATTTTTAATTCACTTTACTATCTGCTTCTATTTTATGGAAGAGTTTATCCTATTCATATTTGCAGTTATGTTTACTAATTGTGTGTTAGTAAATACTATTTTCTCCACACTATTTTCCCCTCATTTATAATTCTCTCTTTTTTTCACCCTGTTCCTCCTCATCAGTATTTTGTTTCTGATCACTGTCTTCTACCAGCCTTCCCTTTTCTTTTCCCCTTCCCCTTCTGCTTTTCCATAGAGTAAAACAGATGTCTTTACCCAGCTGATTGTGTATGTTTTTCCTTCTTTGAGTCAAATCTGATGAGAGATAGATTCAAACAATGTTCTTCCCCCGCTTCCTTCCATGTAAGAAGTTTTTTATGCCTCTTCACTTGGTAAAATTTACCCTAATTTGTCTCCCCATTTCTTCTTCTCTCAGGATAATAATTTTTCTTCTTTAATTATTTTTTCATCATCACAACAAAGTCATTTTATACTTGTACCCTCTAAGTATTCTGTAACTACCCTAATAGAATTATAGACCTTAAGAGTTACAAGTATAGGTGAATAGTTATGTATGTAAATAGGTATGTAAGTATGTAAATTATTAATCTTATTGAATAAAGTGTTTTTTTTTCCTATTCATTTTTTCCTATTTCTCTTGAGTCTTCTATGTGAAGATCAAATTTTTCTGTTCAACTTTGGTTTTTTCATCAGGGAAGCTTGAAAGTTCCCTCTTTCATTGAATATCCATCTTTTTCCCTGAAAGATTATATTTGATTTTGCTGGGTAGTTGATTCTTAGTTGTAAAATCCAAGCTTCTTTGTCTTTTGGAATATCATATTCCACACCCTCGAGTATTTATTCCATATTGAAAGATTTCCATTGAACAAAAATAAGTTTGAAACAAAAGTGTTATCCCTTACATGATTAATTTTTGATTTTCCAGAACTATCTATTTATCTAGCCATTCCTAGAAAAAGGAGAAGCTGTCAAAATAAGAGAAGGCTTCTTTTTTAAACTAATATCTATTTCTGCTGAAGGAGCTTTTGAGGGTGTTTTACAGCAACAACCTCATATGTTTCACACAGAGTCCTAAGTTTTCCCTTCTTTTCACATCCATCTAAATCAGACATACAAAATACAGCATGTGGCCTACCATCCACCAAAGTCCTGACCCAAAAAATGAGAATATAATTCGGAAATATTTAATAAAATAAATAAAAATACAACAAAACATAGACAGTGCTACATTTAAAAAAACTATCAAAATATAGCCTTCTGGGATTCTCTTCTATAATTTATTGGCCCTCATTTCTATTTGTCTTTGATACTACTGACCTTACTAGTCAAAGGAAAGTGACTGTTCAGAATTGGGGCCTACAGGAGATAAAAGATCAAGAAGTTAATATTTTTAGTATTGACAATTTGGAACATATTATCATAGAGAAAACCAGAAAAGATCATAGTCCTCTATATATGGATCCCACTGATAACATAGGTCCTACTTCTTCTTGGGAGAAGTTTGCTTCTTCTCAGATCAACAAAGGTCATTTCAGTGAATAGTTTAGGTCGTTAGGTAACAGAAATCAAGGAGATTTTCCTTCATTTCATTCACTCCTTCTGTCTTGACATTCACAATGAGATCTAATTAGCCTTCTAGACCTAAGTCTGAGATGACATGGCAATTATTTAATGTGATTGGGGTTTTTTTTTTTAATGTTTTCTTTTTTCTTTCTTTTTTTGGTGGCTGGGCATCTTTAATCACTGTCTGCATCATTATGATCTATCTTAAAGCTTCCAAGTTGTCAGTTATTTTTGTAAAATTCTGTAAAGGGACATAGTCAATGAAGTACTGAATAAAGGCAGTGTGGAGGTTGAACTATTAGGTCAAGTGTCTATGTGATACACTTCTCTGCTCATCAGTCAGTCAGCAAGCATTTTTTATGAGACAAGAACTTCTCTAATCACTGCTGATACAATGAGAGGCAAAACCAGGGCTCTTGCTCTCAAAGGACTGGGGGATAGAGTCAGAAAAAAATGGGGGATAGAGAACATAAATAATTATGTATCTACAAGTGTAAGTGGGAGACCCTACTTGTGTGGAAGTGAAGGGCTAGGAATGGCTTCTTTTTTCTTTTCTTTTTAAAATTTAATGATATTTTTGATTATTACATTATGAATATTTATAAATTACTCCAATTTCCTAAAAGATTTCTTTTAACAAAGCAAAATAGTAAAGTAAAATTAATAATATAGCAATCTCATCTGAAAGTACATGCAACATTTTACATCTGTAGCAAACACCATCTCTCCTTTAAAAAATCAATTGAAATCTATGCTCTCTTTCTTGCTCCACATTTCACTGCAAAAAAAGGAAAAGAAAAACAATTACTTGCAATAAATATAGTTAAGAAAACAAATCCCTCAATGGTTATAAATATAAGTATACACAATGCATGTGTATATATACATATGCATATGTATATATATGTACACACAGCATACATATGTGTAATATATTATATGAATCCTAAATTCATCTGTAAAGTTTCATTGTTTTATCATCAGTTCTCCAGAATCATGAATGGTCACTATATCAACCACTGTTCTTCCAGTTTCCAAATTTGCTTTTATAGTGTTGTCATTTTATAAATGGTTTCTCTCATTTCTGCTCATTTTATTCTTTATCAGCTAATAAAAGTCCTCAAAAGTATTTATATATTAATCTTGATGTTGTAGTATTAAATTGTTGTTCTGGTTTTGCTTCCTTCACTCTGCATCAGTTTATACAAATTGTTTTTTACTATCTCTGAAATCATCTTTCCTTATTTCATAGAACATCATATTCTTCATCACACATTCATATATCACAATTAATTCAGACATTAGTCAATTGATAGTCATCTCATTAGTTTTAAGGTTGTTTTTCTTTTACCTTCATAAAAAAGAGCTACTATAAAATTTTTGAAGACATAGGATTATCAGTGGTATAGCTGAGTCAAAGGGCATGCATTGTTTAATAAAATTTTGTATATAATTCCAATTTACTTTCTAGCACAGTTGTACCCATTTACAATCCCACCAATAGTGCATCAAAGTGCCTATTTTCCCACCCTCCAAAATTTACAATTTCTCTCCTTTTTTGGTTTATTTTTGCTACTCTAATGGATATGAGGTAGAATGTTAGAATTACTTTAGTTTGTGTTTCTCTAGTAGTGATTTGGAGTGTTTTTTCTAATGGCTACAAATAGCCTGGGTTGCTTCCCTTAAGAACTGATTGTAATAAAGATAGACCACTTATTAATTGGGAAATGGATCATTTGATGGGGAATTTTCCTAAGATCTCAAGCTGTTCAAAAATGGAACGAATTGCTCAAAAAGTATGTTCCTCAATATTGGAGATCTTCCTAGAAGCTCACTTATTCAGAAGGTTGCAGAGAAGATTTTCATAGGTGACCCATGTCCTCTAAGACACAGATTTAGTACCAGAAGTGAACACAAAGACAATCCAGTCCAACTGCCTCTTTTTCTTGGAGGAAAAAAAAACTAGGCTAAATAGGTTAGTATTGAGGGGCAAGAGTTAGTAAGTATGAGAAGCAAATTTTCAACTTAGATCTTCTTGCTTCATGGTCCAGCACTATGTAAATCATGCTATGTAGTTGTTTCAAGACTAAGAAATTGAAGAAACATCTAATTCAGTTTTACAGATTAAGATACTTTGGTCTATGATGGTGAAGTAAAAGTCCAAGGTCGGATATACACTAAGTATCAGATGTAGTATTTGAGCCTAGGTTCTCTGAGCCCACATCCCCAAACTTCTTTCCCCAGTACCATGTTGGTTCCTTTCATAGATTTAGAGTTAGGGGAGTGGGGACTGTGAGACCATCTAATCCAATCCCCTCATTTTACAGATGATGCAGTGGAACTTTAGAAATAGAACTGAGCTCATATGATCTGACTGCTCCTTCCCATTCCAACTGTGCAGTTCGATGATTCATTTCCTGAAGGTCTTGAAGAGCCAAGGTTTTAGTGTAAAAAGCAAAACAAATCTAAGATATTAGTAGTTTTATATATTATCCTCTACATGCTCTAAGCCTCTCAGGTGATGGAGAATGCACAAGTAATTACTAGAAAAGACAGTGTTGAGAAAGCTGGCGTCAGAAGCCCAGGCCATATGTGCCCCATAGCTTAGTAGAACATCCATTCTCTCTTCACAGTGACAGGATCTAATATCCTGGTTGCAGCTCTTTATGATTACTCCACCTTGATGATTTATGTAGGGTTCTCCAGCTTACTGGGTTGGCATAAATGTTCCACTACACCAGAGGTACTAACACATTGTCATTAATAGATTTACCGCCCTACAGGTCCCTCTCACATACATCCTTATTCGTGAAAGCATGTACAAGCATTGTTAAACCTAAAGGGCCTGCTTGGAAAATTAAATCAATGGTCCAGTGTTTCAGCAGACACAGCCAGGTAGAAGAAGGCAGAAGCTAAAAGGAATAGAAAATGATATGGATACATTTGCATAAAATATCCCTATTTAGTGCTTAATAATGTCTTACAATTCTATGGCCCATTATAATTTTTTTCCATTATAATTTTTAAAATGCTATGACAGATATTATTTTTAAATTATTATTATAACAACCTTTTGAGGTATCTGGGAAATATATTCTTATTCTTATTTTTTTTTCCAGATATGAAACTGAAGCTCAGAGAAATAGGCAGTGAGGCATCCTGAGTGGGCTATACATAAATGAAACCAGATGCTCCAAGAGGAAAGCAGGGTAGACAGATTTGGCCTGATTTCAGTACCTAGTAATGTACTACCTAGGTAGTAGATTGATCTTCAGTATGAGTTCAGCCAGAAATCTCTATTTCTATACTTTTCAACCAGTGTAATTGAGAGTGACTCAGTCTGTTCAATATTAAGGTAAACTTCCTGCATTTCAAAGGTCATGGTCAATCAATTAATCAACAAATATTTATCAAGTACTTTGCTATGCTAGATGTTGGGAATACAAAGACAAATTAACAACAGCAGCAACAACAGCAGTAACCATAGAAACAAAGGAAATTACCCCTGCCCTCTGGAAGCATATACTCTACATGGAAAGACAAAATATACACATAAAAGCATGTGCAAAAAGGTTCATCAGATGCTGAGTGAAACGAGCAGAACCAGGAGATCATCATGCACAGCAACAACAGTATTACATGATGATCAATTCTGATGGACATGGCTCTCTGCAATAACGAATTGTCTCAAACCAGTTCCAGTTGTTCACTGAAGAAAACTATATACACCCAGAAAGAGGGACATGAAATATGGACCACAAAGTAACATTTTCATGATCTCTATTGACATTTGTTTGCATTGTGTTGCCTTTCTCTGATTCTTTTTTTTTTCTTGTAGATAGGATTTTTCTTGCATAACTTCTCAAGCATTTCAAAATTATTAACATGTAGTGGACGTCCTGCCATCTAGGGGAGAGGAGGGGACTGGGGGTAAAATTTGTATTGGAAAGCTTTGTAAAGATCAAGGTTGGGGAACTACCCATACATATGTTATACAAATAAAAAGCTTTAAAAAAAAGGTTCATCAGACTCAGGAATTCTTATTCTGGGAGGGAGAGGAATCATGTGACTTTTTAAAAATATTTTGATAACTATTTCTACATATTTGTGTTCCTTTATAATAATATACAATTGAAAACATTATTCTGGGAAGGTAGTTGGAGCATAATCTTCATTAGATTGATAAATAAATCCATGACACAGAAAATGTTAAATCTTCCTCTAAAAATAAAAGATCTTCCCCTTCTATCCAGCAGCCTTGGATGTTTGTAAATCCAGGGGATCCATGAATTTTGGATACCTTTAGGTTCTATTGGGGTGCCTTGCATGTTTGAGATGATTCCTAGAGAAATGATATAATTTCTTGTGAGGGTGATTCCCTTCTTTTCAGTTTCACAATTCTTATCTTTCATGACTCAGTAGTTCACTGGAATAATGGAGTTTTGTGGCATCTAGAAATTGTTTCTCCCATCTCTATAGCTTTCCCAGAGGAGATCATTAATAAGTACTCCAGCTGCCTCCTGAAACATTGAGAATTCATGGTTCCAGAAAATCTTTCTTAGCCGTAAAACATGAATGTTTATGGCTGAAGTCCTAGTAACTACAAACCTTAATTTCCATCCAGAAGGATGGTACAGAAATCAATCTTCTGCTAGAATATGGGATGATGATGGGTGGTGGTAACTCATTTGAATCTGACAATTTCCATGTTATCCAATCATAGACAATCAGGGTAGGACCAAATGAGCTGTTAGAAGAGTTAGAGATACTTAAAGAAAGGTCATTAGAAGAGAAAATTTATTACATTTCATGCTTCAACAATTATAACACTGACTAGTGAATTAGTCTTAAAAAAAGAAAAAGTAATTTATTGTGTCTTTGCTAAAGTCCTTCTGCAATGCTTTATCATAATGTGGAAATGATGCCGGACTCTATTGTTCAGTCATCAGAACAAACATTCTGGGGACTTGTACTAAGTTTAAAAGGCCCTGAGCAGAGGCCTACCAATGGATGGTATTTCTGTTAATCAAGGACAAGTCTAGGTAAATTTCGAGAAGATCAACACCAGGTTGACAGCAGAATAATGACATTTTGGCCACCATCATTCTTAGCTAGAGTGCCAGGCCTGGAGTCAGAATCACTCATCTTCCTCAGTTCAAATTTGACTTCAGACACTTATTAGCTGTGTGGCCCTGGGCAAGTCACTTCATCCTGTTTGCCTCAGTTTCCTCATCTGTAAAATTAGCTGGAGAAAAAAAATGACAACAACTCAATTATCTTTGCTAAGAAAGCCCTGACTGGGGTCATGAAGACTCTGACATGACTGAAAAAATGACAGACCAACTCTCAAACAGAGCTTCTAGAACTAAATACTTTGCAAGTCTTAAAGTGCTACATAATCATTAGCTGCTATTACTGTTACATATTGAGTCAGAGAGGCTTTATATTCCGGGCTGGTGAGTATTCCACCAAAAAAGCATTCCAACACCTTGAAGTATCAATGTAATTTTTTATGAATTTTCAACAATAGTAAAAATATCTAAAATTAATTAAACTTTGAAAAAGGCCTTCAACACTCAGCTATAACAATTTAAAAGTGACTTTTCCTTCAGTGTTCCTTTCTACTAGGGTCCTTGTTTCTGCTTTATGGTTTCCTTAACTGCCTTCAAGACTTTAGTTCCACATTCTACAGAGGTCTTTCTAGGTCTCCCTGAATTATTAGTGCCTTCTCCTCTAAGATTAATTTCTCTCTATTCTATATTTATATTTATGTACATAGTCATTTATGGGGCATTGCCTTCCATTAGATTGTAAGTTCCTCCAGGGAAGAGACTGAGTTTTGCCTTTCTTTTACTCTTAGTTTGGCACAGCACCTGGCACAAGGCACAAGATAAGGCAATAAACATAAAATGACTTATGATTTTTTATATATAATGTTTTTAGTTTCCAAAACACATGAATATATAGTTTTCAATATTCCCCTTTACAAAACCTTGTGTTCCATATTTTCCCTTTCTTTCTTCCTCCCCCTGCCCTAGACAGCAAGTAATCCAAAATAGGTTAAACATGAATTACTCTTCTAAACATCTTTCCACATTTATCATGCTGCACAAGAAAAATCAAAAGGAAAAAAAAATATCAAAAAGGAAAAAAAAGAAAAATGCAAGCAAACAACAGCAAAAACTGAAAATACTATGTTGTGATCCACATTTAGTATTCTTCCTGGATTCAGATGGCTCTCTCCATCAGAAGTCTATTGGAATTGGCCTGAATCTCCTCATTGTTGAAAAGGACCAAGTCCATCAGAATTGATCATTGTATAATCTTGCTGTTGCTATATACAATGCTCTCTTGGTTCTTCTGATTTCACTCAGCATCAGTTCATGCAAGTCTCTCCAGGCCTCTCTGAAATCATCCTGCTGGTCGTTTCTTATAGAACAATAATATTCCATAACATTCATATACCATAACTTATTCAGGACATCTACTCAATTTCCAGTTCCTTACCATTTCAAAAAGGACTTCTACAAACATTTTTGCATAGGTCCTTTCTCCTTTTTTTGTGGTCTCTTTGGGATACAAACCTACTGGATCAAAGGGTGTGTATTGTTAGATCTTGGCTATTATCTTGAAGGAAAGATGACACTAAGAGTAAAGAATACATATTTAGCCAGGCTTACTGGTTCAGAGCTGCAATTATTTCTCTTGGGGAGACTGAGGCTGGTGGATCACTTGAGCATGGGGCAACAAGCTACTTAACAAAAAAAAAAAAAAAAACCCAGCCCAGGATGGAAAGGAAGCAGGTCAAAACTCTGTGCTGATCAACAGAAGAAACAGATCTAGCAATTGGTCACTGAACTAGTAGCCTGAATGAAATAGGGAGACCCAGACTCAAAAAAAATCCATATAAGAAAAACTGGGAAATTTATATCTGTCCTAAGGCTTACCAGGGTGTGATCCTCATTTTTCAAAGACCTAAAGCTGTAGAAAGGCAGCAGGGATTTGACCAGCCTCATGATCTACCAGCAAATATAATAACCTTTTCAATCTCCTTAAATGCTCAGTCTGCTTTGCCCAGGTTTCAGGAATCGGCTGATGTTGCAGTTCATTGGATCCATAAATCGACACTGGTCTTTGCCAATTATAGAACTGACACCTCCTCTCCCAGCCCCCTATACTCTGTGCCTTTCATAGCATTTATACCAATCTGCCTTGTATTGTGGCTATTTGTATCTTATATCTCTGACTAAATTGCAAATTCCTTGAAAGAAGGGACAGATGGATTGTATCCTACACATAAGGCTTAAGTCAGTGCCTTGAGCACCAGAGGTGCATCTAGACATATTTGTTGAATTGATGTGAGCTGAATAGAACTCAAGAGGCATATTTTTTATGAGGGATTTCTCTGACCTCTATTCCTAAGGAGATAAATTGAAAATTTCTAGATGTCATTAAATCATTGCTTGCTTCTTTAAAGAAAAAAATTGAGGGAATTTAATTTTCCACTTAAGATGTAAAGTATATTCATGAAACTGAAATGAAAAAGAAAAAAATAGAAGAAATAATCTCTTTTTTCTTTTTCCTTTGTCTCTTCTAGTCCTTCCTTGTTTACTCTACAAGAGTTGAGTTCTGACTCCTTCAAAGATTACTTATCCCTTAAGGGATTCATTTGCTCCCAAGTTCTCAATTGCAAAACTATTATCTTCTGATTTATTGATCTCTTGTCCTTACTTTTTTGTTTTGCCTGCTGTCTAGAGTCTTAGATATTTCACTGACCCCTGAAATTTTTGTCAAAAATCATATGCAACATCTCCTCCTTTTCAGTAATGATTATATGGAGAAACCAGAGGGATGATGATTGTAAAAGAAGGCATAAGAACAGTCACTTTTATATAAATATCCAATCTTGCAACAACCCTTTGAAGTCACCACCTTTTGAAGAGGCTCAAGAAGTGAGGAATTTTGGGCAGCTAGATAGTTTTCTGCTTGTTATTCTGGTCTGTTCTCCTTTTTTCCTTCAAATTCCTTATATTATATATTTTTAAAGTGCAAGAAAATGACTGACTCCAAGGAAAAGATGTTTTCTTCCACAAAATTCTGACTACATCATCTCAACAATGAATAGACAAATTAAATAAGAAGTATCAACCTTGGTCTTGGGTTGTATTTTCCTCTCAAGCTTAGAATTACAGAATCTTAAAATTGAAAAGGAACTTAGATCAAGATTCCCCATGACCATAGATCTCCAAAGTGGACATCTAACATTAGTTGTCAAGAAGGGAAATCTCTCTTCAGAAGCAGCACAAATTACTTTTGGACAGCTCTACTTGTTAGGAAAGAGGTAGTAGGTGGCTCAGTGAATATAGTGCTGGACCTGGAGTCAGGAAAATTTGAGTTCAAATATAGTGTCTGATATTTTATAACTGTGTGACCTAAGAATACATTTAACCTCTGTTTGCCTTTATCCACTGGAGAAGGAAAGGGAAAACCCCTATAATATTTTATTCTTACAGAAACTATGGGAGGTAGGTGCCACTATCATCTCCATTTTAGAGATAAGAAAATGGAGGCAATCAGAATTAAATGACTTGCCCAGGGTCACATAGCTAGTAAGTATCTGAGACCAGAATGGAACTCAGCAAGACTAGTCTTCCTGATTCCAGGCCCATAATTCTAGGGTGCCATCTTCTGATTCTATAATCTCAGGGCAGTTTTCTTTTAGGATTTCCTGGAAGATAGTGTTTAGATTCTTTTTTTCTTCATGGCTTTCAGGAAGTCCAATAATCCTTAGATTGTCTCTCCTAGATCTATTTTCCAAGTCAGTTGTTTTTCCTAGGAGATATTTCATATTTTCTTCTAATTTTTCATTTTTTTGTTTTTGTTTGTTTGATTCTTGAAGTCTTATTGAGTCATTCACTTGCATTTGTTCAATTCTTATTTTTAAAGTATTGTTTTCTTCAGTTACCTTTTTAAGCTCCCTTTGTAACTGGCCAATTGAATTTTTTTGTTCATTGCACTCTTTTCCCACTTCACTAATTTTATTTTTCAATACATCGGTGCCTTTTTCATATCTCTTTTACAGGGAATCATATCCTTCTTGCAAGATATTGTATCCTTCTTGCACTGATTTAAGTTTATTTTCCCATTTATCCTCCAGCTCTCTTTTGAGATTCTGTATGCAATCTTCCAGAGAGGCCTTTTGAAAAGGGGACCAAGGATGGTCCTTAATAACTTCCTCTGGAGCTTTGTCTAAAGGAACCTCAGGATCTTGGGTCTGCCCTTCTTTCTCTAGATAGAAGCTGTCTATGGTGAGAGCTCTCTTTTGCTTATTCATTTTTTTTTTTAGACAATATGGATGTCTCTTTAAAGCTCGGAAAAACGGTGGCTGAAGTTCTTTGCCTTGGGGCAACTCGGTGAATTAACTTAAGATGCTGGGCCGGTGGGGGCTAGGACTAAGTCCGAATTACTCCTTAAACAAGGCAAGTCTGCCGGAACACCTGCCCTCAATCAGGACAGAGTGTCCCGAGTGCCTTAGATAAACTCCAGGTGTTTGGAGTTTGGAGTTTGGAGTTTCTGCCATGCTGAGCTGAGTCCCACCCTCACTTCCCGGGCTGCACCTAGTGGACTGTTTATTCCTCTGTCCGAGTTAAACAGAAGTTTAATATGAAGTTCTTCAGAGATATCCAAAAGCAGCCTCCAAATATTTCTGGACTCGACTTGAAGATCAGTTCAGAGGCTTATTTTATTGTAGGTTTAAGAGAAGATCGGAGGAGAACGCAGAGAGTCACCTTTTCACTCCGCCATCTTGGTTCCACCCCTCTATTTCCCTAGGGTGCCATCTTAATTGCTCTTTCTCCATCTATTCTGAAAACTAAACAGTAAAGCTTGCAAAAAAGTCTCTGTAAAACATTTTAAGAAGGGATATTTGATAGCTATGTATGTTATGAAGAATTACATTTGCTGATTATATTTATGCACAAGAAAGAATTAATACAAGAGGTAAGGAGAGTAATTTTCACCTTTAGGATAATAGTATTTTCACCTTTAGGATAATGGTATTTTCATCTTTAGGATAATAGTATTTTTAGATTTGAATTAGGAAGGCCCCTGTGAGGTCTCTAGTCAGGGATCCTAAAAGCTTTTGGAAGGGAGTGTGGGAGGAATTTTAACAGAGGAAATACTAAAAATATATAGTAGGCCTACCAAATGGATGAGCCTGGGCATTGAGGCATTTGAAGTAGAGTAGGGTATGTGAGTCCTCATGAGGATGTAGGCTTTCAATTTGTTGGGTAGTTATCAAGAGAGGTAAATGAATTTGAGCAAAATGGGTAAAGTCTCTTAAGGACATTGTTCCGGCAGTCTTAAAATTGGTTAGTTTTTGTCTGGAAACTATCTCAAATCAGCCTTGTAGTCTCAGGGTCCCATCCCAGATGTCCATTCCATCATATCATTTAAGTATCCCAGTTCTTTTTTATTGGGGGTGTGTGGTATGTATCTATATATGAGGGGGTGATTTTAATCAGGTGTTAAAAACCCTACCTACAGAAATTGGTAACTCTTCTCTGAATTTATGGTATTGAATAGTTTTCTGGTATTGTGAATTTTTGTGATTTGCCTATAAGCCTCAGAAGGTCAGTGTGTGTCAAGGGCAAGACACAAACCCATCCTTTCCTGACCAAGGTCTACAGTGTCACTAGTAAGCTTGATACCTCTAAGTTAAATTGTCATATTAATCATTGCTAAGTATACCTCTAAATTAGTTCTACTTTCACTTAGCTCTATCCTGATACTGGCAAATATTTTATAAAAGCAAAAACTCACATAATTTATCTTTTGTATAAATATGCATTTTCTTTTATGAGGTTTACTTAAAGTCAATATCTCTGTATCTCTGTATCTGTTTCTATCTCTGTCTCTGTCTGTCTGTCTGTCTGTCTGTCTCTCTGTCAGTGATCTGAGAAATCCATGGCTTAAAAAGCTGCTAATTCCCAGATCTTGTTATGAAAGGAGAAATCTTTTCTTTCTTTCCAAAAATGATACAGTTGTTCCCAATTGTCCTAACCTGCATTGGTTAGGAAGACATTAGAAGGACAGATGAGTCCTTCAGACAATAGAGTGAGTAAAGCAACCTCTTTTCTCTTCCTCTTGTAGCAGAGTTAGACTTATTCCTCAGTCTTTCTTTCCAAGATGTCATTATGTAGAGACAGAATGGGATTCATAGAGAAAGTCTATCCCAGTGTCTGAAGGTAGCCCAGGAAATAAATGTTAGTCAAAAGTGAAAGGAAGGAAATGAATAAAGGGAGAAAAATCTGTCATGTAAACAATAGATGTATGGTGTCTCTGCTACCATCCTAACTAAATCCTAAGGGACCAGAGAAAACTTATTACTTGAACAATTTTGCTGTGAAATGTATTAAAAACCCAAGTGGTTCCACTGCCTCCAGGTATGTCTATCTGACCCATTAATTTCATTCTAAAGTCTTTGAGATGGGTATTTGATTTTGTTATTTTCAGATTTAAGTCAGGCAGGGGATGCCTGAAATCAGATTACCAAAGGGTTTATGTTAGAACAAGAGTAGGGAGAAAAAAGAACAAGAGTAGGGAACGCTGCTATGCAACTCAGGGGCTTGTTACTTTCTTTCTCCCTCTTTCTCCTCCATTTTCCTTCTTCTTGTTCTCTCTACCCTTCCATTGGCTGTCCTTTTTCTTCTCCTTTTCATCTTTGCAGAGAATGTTTAAGGAGAATACCAACAGTCAAAGGGTCCTTTTTTATTAAAGCTTTTTACTTACAAAACATATGCCTGGGTAATTTTTCAACAAATTATCCCCTTTGTCCCCCAACCCCCTCCCCTAGATAGCAGATAGCCCAATACATGTTAAATATGTTAAAATATATGTCAAATCAAATACATACATATATACATAATATACACACATATTTATACAGTTATCTTGTTGCAGAAGAAAAATTGCATCAAGAAGAAAAAAAAAACTGAGAAAGAAAAGAAAATGCAAGCAAACAACAACAGAAAGAGTGAAAATGCTATGTTGTGGTCCACACTCAGTTCCCACGGTCCTCTCTCTGGGTATAGATGGCTCTCTTCATCACTGAATAATTGGAATTGTTTTGAATCATCTCATTGTTGAAGAGAGTCATGTCCATCAGAATTGATTATTGTTTAGTCTTGTTGTTGTTGTGTACAATGAGCTCCTGATTCTGCTCATTTCACTTAGCATCAATTCATGTAATTCTCTCCAGGTTTCTCTGAAATCCTCCTGCTGGTCGTTTCTTACAGAACAATAATATTCCATAAAATTCATATGCCATAATTTATTCAGCCATTCTCCAATTGATGGCCATCCATTCAGTTTCCAGTTTCTAGCCACTACAAAAAGGGCTGCCCTTTCCATCCTTTAAGATCTCTTTGGGATATAAGCCCAGTAGAAACACTGCTGAGTCAAAGGATATGCATAGTTTGATAACTTTTTTGAACATAGTTTCAAATTGTTCTCCAGAATGGTTGGGTCCGTTTACAGTTCCATTAATGTCCCAGTTTTCCCACATTACCTCCAACATTTATCATTATCTTTTCCTGTCATGTTAACTAATCTGAGAAGTGTGTAATGATATCTCAGAGTTGTCTTAATTTGCATTTCTCTGATCAATAGTGATTT
>JAJPUD010004292.1:40382-60135 GCA_023553655.1 Myrmecobius fasciatus
TTATCTTTTCCTGTCATTTTAGCCAATCTGACAGGTGTGTAGTGGTACCTCAGAGTTGTCTTAATTTGCATTTCTCTGATCAATAGTGATTTGGAGCAACTTTTCATATGACTAGAGATGGTTTTAATTTCATCATCTGAAAATTGTCTGTTCATTGATAGTGAAACTTAACAATTCAGTGGCAATTTTGTTAACTAGGTATCCTTGACTGGTCTCTGGTTAAAAATAGGTAAGATTTGTGGTTTGAATTGATTTCCAGCAGCAGCATTATGTTTGTACTGATCTAGTTGCTCCTTTATATATATTTGTATTGTATCATTTCAAACTTGACAAACACTAACAGATATTAAAATTTTTATATATAAAGAACAGAAAAAAGGAGACTGTCTATGGAAACTCAAATATCTACTTATAGATTGTTTTAAAAAATAAATAATAAATTCAAAAATTCATTTAAAATTTTTTCTATTTGTTTTTTATTTGAACTTCTTTCTCTGTTCTGTGCATTTTTAAATTGCTTCCATCATCCCACTTTTTAATATTTGAAGCAGATCTTTTTGTGATAACAAGGAACTGGAAATCAAGTGAATGCCCATCAACTGGGGAAAGGCAGAACAAGTTATCACATATGAATGCAATGGAATATTATTGTTCTCTAAGAAATGATGAGCAGGCTGATTTTAGAGAAGCCTGGAAAGACTTACTTAAAGTGATACTGAGTGAACCAAGAGAACATTATACATAGTAACAACAAGATTATGTGATAGTCAACTGTGATTGCCTTGGCTCTTCTCAACAATGTGATGATTCAAAGCAATTCTAATAGACTTGGGAAGGAAAATGCCATCTGCATTCAGAGAGAGAACTATGGAGATTGAATGAGGATCAAAGCATACTATTTTCTCCTTTTTTGTTTGCTTTTTCTTCTTGTGGCTTTCCCATTTTTGTTATGATTTTTCTTTCACAAAATGACTAATATAGAAATTTGTTTGAAATGATTATCCATGTATAACCTATATATGATTGCTTTTTGTCTTGGTGAGGGAAGAGGTAAAGGAGGGAAAATTTTGTAACTCAAAATCTTACAAAAATAAATGTTGAAAGGTCTACATGTAACTGGAAAAAATAAAATACTATTGAATTTAAAAAAATCATCCTTTTTGTATCTCTGATACTAAGCTCCTTTTTCCTCCTACCCTCTTCCTAACACCTCTCCTTTTTAACAAATAAATACTTTACAACAAAATAAATTTATAAACTGACCTTGTCTTTTAAAAAAATTAATTTTTTTCCAAATTTATTTTATCTGAAGAAACAGAATAAGCAAAAAGAAAAACAGAAAAGCAATACAAAACAAAATGAAACAAAACAAAAGAGAATATTATCATATGCCCAGAAGAACATCAGGGAGGATTCAGTAGAAGAAATTATATTCATGAATGTCCATCTTTATTTCTTTGTTAATTGTTCTTTTGTTCTGTGCTGCACATATTATTATTTACTTTATTCTTTCCCTTCTATACCCCCCTACCACTACCAAGCAGGCTATAATTAAGGAAGGATAGATTTATATGTACAAATGTAGATATATACATACACATGCATACATAAACACTTTGACACACACATATCTCCTTTTCATCCCCTCCTCCACTCCCAAGCAAGCTACAGTTAAGAAAATATATATTTATGCATACATATATAGATATATACATACATACACATACTCACTGCCCACATACATACATTTCTTTCCTATTCCTGCTAATTCTTTCATTAAATTCTGATCCATAATTTGATTTATTATTCTTAACCTTCCCCTGCCTAGGAATCCCTCCCTTGTCTTCTTCTCTCACTCTTTTCTTCCTCATCTACCTTTCCTTCTCTCCTTATTTCTTTATAGGTTTTGGAGGGTGTTATATAGTCTTGTGCAATTCTAATTGTAGCTCCAGCATATTTGAATTGTCTTTTTTCTTGTTTCTTGCAAAATTTTCTCTTTGATCTGGGGGCAATAATATTCCTATATATTTTCTACAGAGGATCTCTTTGAGGTGGTGATTGGTAGATTTTTTTCTATTTCTATTTTCCTCTTATGTTCTATAACTCAAGGAAAATTTTCTAAGATTGTTTCTTGCATTATTATGTCAAGGTTCTCTTTTTGGTCACAATTTTTAGGCAGTTTAATTATTCTTATATTTTCTCTTCTTGATCTGTTCTCCAGATCTTTTGTTTTTCTTATGAGTTTTTTCACATTTTGTTTTGTTTTCTCATTCTTTATAATCTGCTTTGTTATTTCTTGATCTTTCATAGCTATGTCCTCCTCTGAAGATGGTCTTCCCTGTTCCCATAATATGTTTCAATGGTGGATTCTTCTTTGCCAGTTCATTTTTTTAAATTGGAAGTATTATTGTAAGTACTTCTAATCAAGGGCTGGGGGATGGTGCCTCAAGCTTCTCTTCAGCTCTCTACTCAGACCAGGAATGCCAAACCAAGAGCTCTGCCCTCCTGCAAATGCCCACAGCCAACAACATTCCCTGCCCAGATGCCTCTGCACTCACCAGGTGTTGGTTCCTTTTCTTGCAGGTCTGAGTCTCAGCAGCACAGCTGGGCCTGGAAGTCCCAATCATTCAAGATTCATTTAGTTTTCCTCGACTCAAGCTCCAAGTGGACAAACAGTCTGGGAGGTGAAAGTATCTGTGGTTCTTGCTGAGATTCCAGTCACACCTAGCTAGCCTGAGGGTTCCCCACTTGGTGTTTCTGTAGAGGTAGCTCAGAGGCATTTGCACTTCAGACAGGTTAATCCCAGCCTGGGGTCTTTCTTCAGATCTTGTCTAGTTGTATCTGGAGGACCCCTGTTCTGCTCCAAGTCTTCTTGGTTTTTTCACCAGTTTATGTTTCCCCCTGAGATGCAAATTTGTTCTATTTGTGGGGGAAATCAGCTTACTGTGTCATCTTCCCAGAATCCTCCATGACTATGTCTTAAAATATGCACCTCATCCTATCCCTCAAGTCAATCTAATAATCAATACTTATTCAATGCCTACAATATGTCAAGCACTGAACTAAGTGCTAAGGATATCACCCATCAGGACTTGGAAACATGCTTTATCAAAGTCATTACACATTAAAATTATTAAAATTTTTTTCAGAGTTGTTTTTCTTTGTAATATTGTAGTTACCGGATAAATTGTGCTTTCCAAACAACACTTATTTGGGAGCTGACTGGATAGAGTTAGGGATGCAGTTAATGGCTTCAGAATGGAACAACCTACTAGTAGTCAATTATTAAGTGTTTTATGTACCTGATTCTATGCTAGGTTTTAGGGATATAATGACAAAAAAAAATCAGTCCCTCCTCCCAAGGAGTTTACATTTTATTTAGGAAACTAATACATACATATTTAAATATAAATTAAATAAATATAGATAAAGACAAAATAATTTGCTAGGAAAGGTCATAGAAGATTAGAGGATCTGAAAAGACTTCATATTGGAAGTTATTCTGGAAGTGAATTTTGAAGTTCATGATGATGGCCTTAATGAAGCAGAAGTGAAGAAGGAAAGCATTGTAAGCCAGATGGAAAGGATAGGCCTTCAAGAGATATCTGGAAGATGGAGTGACATAGATTGTCATCATTAAATAGGCTGATTTCATTGGAACACATTGTGTAAGAATAAAAGACATATAAAATAAGCCTGGAGACATTTGATTGGAGCCGGACTCTGAAAGAGCTTTAAATACCAAAGAGAGAAGTTTTTTATTTGATCCTAAAGGTAAGAAGGAGTCTATTAAGTTTCCCAAAGAGGGAAATGGGATGTTCAGATTTGTACTTTAGGAATATTAATTTGACAGCCGAATGAGGGATGCATTGGAGAAGAGAGAGGTTAGATCCAAATAAGGTGATAAGGGTCTGAATTGGATGGAACTACAAGGTCAGTGAGGTTCAAATGAAAAAAAATAGTTGTTTGAAGCTTATATAATAAAACTGAATCATAAACAACTATAACATCAAGAAATGAAGAAGTTTCCATGGTGCAACAATTCTAGGGTTCTTCATTAAATATGAAACACTGAACCCTGGTACCTTTGATAGGAAATACAGTAAAGCCTAGAAAAATAAATTGCACATTAAGACCTCCCAGAAAGGACAGACTAATTTGGAATTATGAAAATAAGCTTCTCATGGTTAATGGCTGCTTTTTGAATTGGCTCTCAGGGTAATTAGCTGGAATGTCATTGTCACCCCTCCATGGTCTTTGATACTCAGCCATGCTTACTTGACTGTTTTAGACATGCAATAATAGCTTAGCACTTAACACTAAGCAAGAGATTCAAAACATTCATTTTCTTCTTTTGAAATTTTCTTTAAAAATGTTAATTATTTAAAGGCTTGAAAATCCTTTTCTATAATTCATACTGATCCTAAGGGCTGTATTTTTCCAGCTTTGATCCTTTGTCTACTAAAATTAATAGATGATTTTTATCCCTCTTAGAAGTGACACATTAGAGACAAAGCTGTCAAACTTTGTTCATTATTGAATCTGAATTTCATCTTTTGGAGGAACGTACAGCTTTCCAACCCATTCTCACTATAGAATCTGATTAGGGTTATCAGAGATGCAGTAGAGTATAGTGGAGAAAAGGTTCCAGTGTCCTCCTTGTTCTAATCTTGGGCTCTACTATCATTTATATGACCTTGCCTTTATTTTGCTATTCTTTGTTTCAGTTTCTTCATCTAGAAAATATGGTCATATCAGATGATCTCTAAGTGCCTTTTGAAAATGAAAACATTGTGATTCTGGAACAAAAGAAGGAATTAGTTTTATGGAAGAATTTTTTATATGCCTTTATTTCTAGGTTTCTATCCCTTCCTAAAGAAATATGATTGTATTATACTATCTGAAAGGTCACAGAAAGAATTTCAGATTACAAACTGGGTAGAAGTATTGAGATATTTGTAGTTTGATCCCAAATACCGTAAGATAGCATACAAAACAAGTTTTCTAGATCTCATGCCAATTAGAAAGTACTGTTGTTGCCCAAGCAATTAAAAAAAGGTCTAAAATTTCTTTTTAGAGAAGAAACTGACTGAAATTTCCATTATGGGCTTATGTCCAGGATGATCATATCCCAGAGGCATTAAAGTCACCTGTCTTTGCCATTGAATCAAGAACCATCAGAGTTTTGAATAGATGGAACAGATATCATTCCAACAATTAGGACTCTTGTAGTTTTTTTTCTTTTGAAGTAGTATTGAGTAGTAGTTTGAATGCTGAAGCTGGAGGCAGGGAAGCCTAGGTTCAGATACAGCCATGGATACTAATTAAATGAGTTGGGTCAAGTTGCAATCTTTCTAAATTTCAGTCTTCTTATTGATGAAATGAGAGTAATAATTCCAGAAAGACTTACCTTATAGGGTTGTTGGGAGGTTGAAATGAGATAATATATGTAGAGTATTTCCAAACAAATCTTAGAAAACACAAAAACTGCCATATCTCATTACTATTACTACAGCAATACTACTACAATTACTATTACAACTACTACTATTACAACCACTACTGCTACAATAATAACTACTACTACGACTATAGCTACAACTATTATTACTATAGATACTAACAGTACCTGGGGTTATAGACTGGATTACTGTATGGACCAGTTAGCTTTGCTTAGTTCTACATTCATTGATGAACCCCTATCTTTGGCCAGCTGTCTCATTCATTCTAACTTCTACGCAAAAGAAGGATGAAATAAGAGATCAGAGATTGTCATTTCCTGTACATACCCTAAGACTGGAAGCAGTAATACATCCTCAATCATCATGTTTCTTGTTTTTCCTCTTCTTGATAATGTCATCATTCTGCTTTTGATCCTCCTGAGTATTAGTGATGGGACTCTGGGCTTAACTCTGCCTCAGTTTTCCCATTTGTAAAATGAGCTCCAGAAGGAAATAACAAATCATTTCAGTATCTTTGCCAAGAAAACCCCAAATGAGGTCACAATGTGTTGCACGTGATTGAAACAACTGAACAACAACAATAAATAGACCTATTATTTGGAATGACATTAAGTATTCCTGTCATTTTCAAGCCCCAAACGCTTTCCATGTTTTTCCATATTAGCTGCCATAGTCATATCATTATATTGAATAAATGAGTCTTTTTGAAACTGATTACATTCCCTAAAAGAATGGAAGAAATTTTTTTGTCATTTTGAATTTCTCTTAAATATTAATATAACAGAGAATCTTACATTGAGGTTCTAGTTAAAATGGATACCAGTGCAGCCCTGGAGCTATAGTGTGATAACTTTTAGCATAAGGAAATATGGGACTACTTGATCTTAAGTGTTTTACATTCAGAGAAGATTAAATTTACTTTTAACAATACTTTAAATTTATGAAGTGCTTTTCTTTTTAGAAAAGTAAAGAACTGCTTGTATTTTTTTACTTTCATATTATCTTTGCAAGAATTCAATAGTTTAATTTAACAAAAATATATTAAACTGCTGTTGTGTGCAACCATTCCTAGGAAATTTGCCTTCTATTTGAGGGATTCACAAATAAACATTATCTAAAAGTGGGGGAGGGGGAGAAAGAGAGAGAGAGAGAGAGAGAGAGAGAGAGAGAGAGAGAGAGAGAGAGAGAGAGAGAGAGGAGAAGAGGAAGAAGAAGAAGAAGAAGAAGAAGAAGAAGGAGAAGAAGAAGAAGAAGAAGAAGAAGAAGAAAGGAGATAGAGGCAGTGACACACACAGAGAGACAGAGACAGAGACAGAAAAACAGAGGGAGAGAGATAGACAGTGATAGAGAGAGAGAGACAGAGAGACACACACAGAGATGCATACACACAGATGGGGGCAGACAGAAATAGACAGAGACACAGGTGAGGAGGGATGGAGGGACACCGACAGAGAGATATGCAGCCAGAGAGAGTGACAGAAACAGTGAGAGAGATCAGGATAGCTTTCACTAAGTGCTTGTACCTGAGCTAAAAACTAGAGATTCTAAGAGAGAGAAGTAAGGAGCAAATACATTGCAGGGAAGAGTAATAATCTGCACAAAGACACAGAAGTGACAGCAGTTGGGATGTATCTGTAAAATGAGGATATTGTGCTAGAAAAGCTCTAAAGTCACTTCTATGATTGATCCTGTGATCCCATTTAAAGTTTGAGAAATATCTCAGTTTCATTGGAATCCAACACTTGAATTTAACAAACATATTAATCTCTATAATAGGCAAGGGATTATGCTATGGAGAATAATGTTAAATTAATATGGAAATATAATTTGAAATAAGGTTGTAGAAGGCTTTATATTCTGATTTAACTTTTTAATTCTTGAAGTAATAGAGACCTTTATTTTTTATTATATTTTTTGAATATGGTCTAACCTGTGTTTAAGGTGTAGGTATTCCTTTGGAGGCTTTGTTTAGTATGGAGAAGAAAGGGGAGAGAACCTGGAAGGAAGAAGATCCCAGCTGAGGAATTCAAGGCCCAGAACAATTATAACACTTTTCCCATTCCTTTCTTTCCCAACTTCTTGTTTTCATTGTAGCTTTGCTGCAATCATTGTTAGATTTAGAAAAGGTTTTTTTTTTAAATGAACTAAAATGATGAATACTCTGTGCAAAGCATACAATTAAATCATGAATAACTGAATTTTGTGATCAGATTTATTAGAAACTATTTTTGTTAGAAAATATTCAAACAGTTGTTTGTAAAAATGTTGTCCAACAAGGGTCCCAGAATAATATAATTAGTCTCATATAGTCCTGTAATACTCTGGTCTTAATTACTCTTGTAATAAATATTATCTCATTGTGTAGGCTTAACATAACAATGGACGTTATAATTTGAGAACAGAGTATTTATCACACAGAGAAACAAACAAATCAAATTTGTACATTGTTATGTTAAGTCATAATAGTCAGCATCATACAACTTTAAGGACTTCCAGGATGAAGTAAAGCTATCACAAATAGAAAAAAAAAAGACAGTAGTAGTTTCATTAGAAGAAACTAAATTCTGTTTCATCATACATATTAAAATGTTATAACCTGATATAGTGAATGCTAGAATTAGTACTTGTTTTTTGTTTTTGATTACCAGCTAGTAATTCCTACATTTGGAAAATTAGTGATTTTTTGTTAAGGCTTATAGCTTATTTTTCAGACATTACATAATTTTATCTATAAATTTGTGACCCCAACATTTTGCTTTCATAATTCACTCATTAGTTCCTTTTGACCAAACTTGAGTATCAGTGTCATTACATATGAAATCTTATTTCTATTTCTTCAAAATCTTTTCTTTTAAATTTCTTAGTATAGATATTATGGGTCTCTTTTGTGTTCTAGACTAAAACCATTTAATTCTTGCATTAAAGTAGCTATCAATCACCATTAATTATGCAAATACAATTACCACACAATTCTTCAATAGTAGAATAATTAGTATTAAAAGTTTATGTATGACAGTAGAAACAAGGGATCCAAAATAGAACTATACTCATTGTTATACTATACTGAGTTCTATTGATGATCTTCATGGAACTTTGATATTCATTTGATATGAATAGTTGAACATGAATATATTCAGATACAACAGGAATGTAAATACAACATTTATTTCTTATAAGAATACATATTTTCCTTTAGTAGCTAGTACAAAGTCCACAATTATTCAATTCTGCTTTGAATGTTGACCATTTCTTTAATTATTTCGGTATGAAAACTATCATTGCTCATTTGTTCTTAAAGTTTGATAAAAATTCTCTTTTTCTGAAAGATCTAGTGACTCCATAATTTGGAAACAATGTGACACTTTTAGAAGTGGATTTCACTATGAGAAAGTTATCATTGTAGGTGTCATGTACTCTGTAAAACACGATCCTGACCAGTTTGCTGGTCACCAAGCATAAACATAAGTACAGCATATAATTGTATATACCATTAAAGATTAAAGTAGCACTAATAATTGTTGAAAACAATTTAAAATATAGACAGATAAATTCTTTGATTATAACAAAATGAAAGCTGGATATAAAATAATTAAAATGCCTATAGCTAATCATAATGCTAATATTTATATAGCTCTTTATACATATTTATCTTAATTGATCCTCACACTGTGTGATGTACTCTATGTAAAAGAACTACTATTATTATCTCCATTTTTACCCACAAGGAAACTGAAATTAAGTCAAATGACTAGGCCAGGGTCATGTAACTAGTATGTACTTGAGGCAAGATTCGAATTTAGGTCTTCTTCCTGATTCTGAATCCAGTGCTCTATTCACTATACCAACTAGTTGCCTTTGTGACCCAGTGAAAATAACCATCTTTTAGGTGATATGCAAAGTCCAATAGTCTGTTCAGTTAGAATCAGATGAACGGGCTTTTGATGACATTCTTTGATGGTATTGAATGATACCATCTTTAACATTTTTATTATTTCAAAGGAATTTAAGCAAGTAGTTTTTTAAAATTAAAGCAGAAATTTTAAGCATATCTTTGTTGATAGCTAATTTCTCACAGCAAGCAAAAGCAGATAAGTCTGTGATTATCTAGAATAGGTATCAATGGGGGATTTCTCACGTACATACACAGCATTCAGAAATATTTTAGTCTTTAGGATACTTGTGTGATGTTTTGGAAAGTATTATTATATCCCCTCAGGATAGATGACCTTTTTTCCTGGAACAGTAAGTTGGTCTGATTTTGGGATTTTTTCAACTTCTAACAACTTATGTTATGAATAACAAAAGATAATTAAGAGGAGTCCACTAAGCAATAGCCACAAAACAATGAGCCATGTCCATTTTGGGAGCCAAATGTTTGGTGTAGATGTGGTTTCTTGACTGGAAGGCAAAGCAGCAGTTCTGTGGCAAATCTCCTTCACTAGTGGGCGCTTAAAATCATCACTGTATTTATATTAGCTTTCTGACAGGCACTTGACTCACCATTCATTGATGGGGATGTTTCTGATGAAGCAGGTAGTTCTTGTCCAATGTCTTGTGGAATGGTTGTCTTAAAACATGAAATATGGATCCAAATGCGAAAGCCTGGACAATTTTTTTTTGCAACAAGTAGAACTCAGAGTCTTTCTGAGGAAGTTTCAAGCAGATTTTCTATTGATGCACTTTCAATGAACCCAGTCACTAGGTTGGCTAGTGGTACTGTTACTCCTGTGGATCTCTAGGCAAAGTAGTTTATATCTATGCATAAAAAGCTTTAATACATTTCATTAATTCAAAAATGACATCCTGACAATTTAAAATTAGATCATTGAGCTGGCACAGGGGATGACATAGGAAGTCTCATAGACCTGTCCATTAATATTATAATCCATTCTATAAAATGAATGCATCTCATGTTATTGATAAAGAGATACCAAATCTAGAAATAAATCTTTTAAAAAGTCCTATAGTAACTGTAATAGTATCTGCCTTCTTTCCAGGAAAAGTCTTTATTCATCCTAGATAGAAACACACATTTACAAGCATATATTTCAAAGAATAACATTCTGAAATTTGAATAAAATTAATCTGTATATAAAATTTCCATAGTGGGAAATGAACTACTTAGTTCACTGTAGGCTTCCCAATGTTATGTGTCTGACAGATTTGTTTGAATGCTGTAGAGTTTGAATGCAGAGAGCACAACTCCATTGGGCTGACTACAGTGTTTGAATGCCTAATATATGCTTGCCCAAAAGACTATTTTATGGAGAACTAATACAGGGTAAGGGCTCATATAGTGGTCAGAAAAAAGTAATACAAGGACAATCTCAAGGTCTGTCTTAAGAACTTTAGAAATGATTGCATGTCATGGCAGACATTGCACAGGACTATCCAGCCCTCTTCAGAGAAAGTGTTTTTTCTCTATGAGTAAAGCAGAATTAAAATAGCTCAAAAGAGAACAGAAGAAACACATTTGAAAAGCTATCCCAAATATACATATAGACTATTTTGCCCAATAGTAGAGCATTTTGAGTTTTTGTATTAGTCTGATCAGCCATAGTCAGATTTACTGTAACTTGATTCTAACACAGTGATGTTATTTTAGTCAGCCAACTAACCAACCAACAAGCAATCTGACAGATAACAGAACTTGAATAGTATTATTAGGTTAGAGAAGGGAAACAAAGCAAAGCAAATTTGTTCTGAACTCATTTCTTAATCTATGCACTCTCTACTACCTTTGTACCAGTCCAAGATATGTCAGTCAGTTAGTCAATTAGCACAATTATCTTTTGGATACTGGGATAATGAGAAAAATAAGTAAATAAAACAAGCTGGTCAAAATAAGAATGACATACATACACAAGTATACCCTTCAAAAATTCAAATTCTATCTATCCACGTTCTGGTGTCTGATTTTATTTTTTGAGATGCTGTAGGAGAGTGGTTAATAGGAAGAGAAAGAAATATAGTGACAAATCAGGGCACAGAAAAGGCATAAACTGGCCAAAGCGGCAGAATTTGCTAAGAAAAAAATGTCCATGTGAGACTTCATCATAAAGTTTCTGATGAGTAGTACATTTAAAGATAATAATAGTGGGAGGTAATTGTAATGCAGCAAGGAGAACTATTATTAAAACACAAGTTCTGTAGCAACTCCTTATGTGAGAAAACATTTTTTTCTTTGAAAGTGGTCCCAAATAATAAATAATAGCAAAAACATATATTAGATTCAGTGTAATGGTAATAGAATTGCCATTTGCCAATAAACAAATTCTAGTTAAGGCAATAAATTATGCAGCTGGAATTGACAATGCAGACAGTAAGTAATAGTTTTCAGTAATTTCATGTTGAAAATATTTAACATATCTAGGAATAAGACAATCTTTGGAGTTTCTTAAGGAAGGTCCATTGGAATAAGACATTAAATCAGGGCTATAGAAAAGGAGAAGCATTTATTAACTCCCTACTATGTTTTAAACAAAGTATTTAAACTATTTACAAAGATTATTTTAATTGAAATTCTCACAATAACCTTGGAAACCAGATGCTATTATTACCTCTATTTTCAGCTGTGGAAGCTGAGAGAAGCAGAGGTCTTGCCCAAGGTCATAAAATTAGTCTGGATTTGAACTCAGGTTTTCCTTACTCTAATAAAGTAGCCTTGGTGCCCTATCCCTTGTGCCACCTAGCCATCTGAGTCTTATGGCGAGGTATAGGAAGAAGTAAAAAAGGAGATGGAGAAAGAAATGACATATATCAATTAAATATCAATTAAAAGGAGAATTGAAAACACCTGGAATATTGCAACAAGGTCAATCCTTTTTTTTAAATAATGTCCATAATTTTCACAAGAAAAACATTGATTCTGTTACCTTCATCTAAGAAAAGACTTCAAGTACTGCCAAGTTCTCATCTCTCTCTTCTCAGGTTACTTGGTCCTTGGCTACAAAGTTGAAAAATTAGAAAAAATAAGACTAAATGATTTGTTTTGCAATGATCTTTTTTGCTTTCTTGGAGAATTACACAATTATTTGTGATTAGCTCTCCAACAAAAATTTGGTCTATGAAAATAAATAGATTTCATGATCTTGAATCTTTGACCCCCAAAAAAGCCTTGGACAAAACCAGTTTAAATTGTTTCTGAACCTACATCTGTTGGAGTAGCAACAATATGATTTATTTTAAAGATTCTTTTTAAGTGATCCATGAAATCTGGAGGATTTTCATTTTTATATTGTTTATAATTATTTATGTTTGCCCAATCTGTATGCCTAAAGCAAACTTTTAGAATTGCCTCAAGGATTTGTTGTTGAGTCACAAGAATCCCATCATCATTTTCTGTCTGAATTAGGACATTGAGCCTTTAAAATTAAATGAAGTAATACTTTTATTTAAGTAATACTTCTGGAAGCAAAATTCTTCCTAAAAGTTGATTTGTCAGACCAAGTTGTATTATGATAATTGATATTAACTTATAGCTCCTTAGTTTCAAAAGATCTTTTTTGATATTAAGAAAAATTTTTGTAAGATTACAAAGAAACCAATGACATTGAAATACAGTTTATATATATGTATGTATATATAACTGGATATATGTTATTGTACCTCTATTAATATATATATATACATATAATATATATATACCTAATGTATATATTTTTGTAATGTAATATATGTATAGCTATATATATATACGCATACATGTGTGTATATTCCTACATAAACATACATACACATATACAACAGATACATATACATACATGCATACATATACACACATACATGCGAATACAAAAATATTACATATATATTCCATAGACCCTAGCTTAAGAACTCCTACTCTCCTGATGATCCTTGTTGAAAAGATGAAGAAACAGGTATAAGATTTTCTATAGTAATATTTATTTTAGGAACATGAACTAGTTCTTAATAAAGTAGAAGAGTTATTACATTATTACTGAAGTAATCAAATGCCTTGAAGATTACTCTTTAATATCCATTAATTTAGGCAAATGTAGATATTTAATGTGACCATTTGTTAAGAATCTTCAGTATTTTTTTTGCGGTTGTAAAGCTCTGATTTGATCTTTCTGTTTATCCCAGAAATCTTTAAAACTAAGAAGCTGAATATCCTTTTTGTTGTTTAATAATTTCTTCATGCTAATCTCCTCATCAACTACCTAGACTCTTAGAAACTTGAGAATAAAATGCTCTTTTCACATAACTGCTTTTTTTCTTAATGAAATTCCTACAATCCTGCTTTCATCACTATTTAGATGTATCATCACAGGCAAGATATTTTTATTCTTTCAAAAACTTGCAAGTCTTTGGGTTTATACTTCTTTTCTTATTTAAAATAGGCTTGAAGTACCTTATTTTCTGGGACCAATAAAACCATAGCAACTCTGATATCTAATTCCATTTTTTCATTTATGTGAATTTATACACATAACGTTAAGGAACAGTTTTAAGACAGACATGCAGTTTGCCCAAAGTAATGTGAGAAAGATGACAGGATTTAGTCTCAACAAAGAAAATTGGAACAGAACTTCACTTTTTTTCAGTATGAGAAAATTAGTTTATTTGTTTTATTTTTTTCTTTTCTTTTCTTTTTTTTTAATTAAAGCTTTTTTTTTGCATAACATATGTATGGGTAGTTCCTCAACATTGATCCTTACAAAGCTTTCCATTACAAATTTTCCCCCCTAGTCCCCTCCCCTCCCCTAGATGGCAGGAAGTCCACATATGTTAATTATATTAAAACACTTGACACAGAACTTCACTTTTAAACTCAGAAGCAAACATCCTTCTCTCCCAAATGTAAGGAAATAGGGAAAAAGATAAATCTCCTTCTTATTGAATCATGAGGTTTCCTCAATGCTCCTGTTTTTTAGTGTACTGATAGCAGCAGTTCGGGATAGTTGGTATTGGTTCAGAAGTGGTTCATACTGCTAAGGGGAAGGACATCAGGATGTGGATTTCAGGGATGGCACATTCATTCCCACAATAGGAAGGGTAAATTGTTCATAATTATATATATATATGTATGTATAATTCATACACAGCAAATTTGATTCACACAGGGTAGAAAAACACCTGGAAATTATCTGTTAGGAATGTAATTCATTCAAGGTTGGTGATAGCTAAGGCAATTGGGGAGGCAATATACCTCCCAATTGACCTAGTGAATCCCATAATTCAGTTGGGAAAGGGGAAGGAGAAGAAACAAGCATTTATTAAGTGCTTACTATGCCAGGCACTATGCTAAGTATTTTTTAAAAATTATCTTATTTATCGAAATGACTGCATCTATAAAAAGCTAGACTAATCTCAAAATCTTACTATAATAAAATACTCTCAACTACTCATTTTAACATGGAATCCATTAGATTTGATAGATACAAAATGGATCTGACACAGGTCCAAGCAAATACTGGCAGAAACATTTTCTCAATGAAAAACATCATAGAGATTTAGAGAAGGTTTTCTTACCTCTGGAATTGGGCCTTTGAAGTTCCCTTAAAAAATTATGTTACATCCTCTACTGGAAATTGATTAGAATTAAAAATACCATATTGTTGAGGCAAATAAATCAATTCACTAGATGTTGTACTTAGCAATCCAATCTATTAGAAATAATATTGTTATTGGAAAATATTCAAGCAGCTCTTTGGAGGACAGTTGCCTGACAGAGATCCTTCTCTATCAATCAAATATCCTAGTTTGATACAATTAATCTGTTCCTCATATACTATTGTGAAAAGCCTCATGGAAAATTCTAAAAGTTTCTTCCTTTTAGGGTTTAACATTAAAGTTACAACTTGGGAACAGAGTGTTTATCAAACATAAAGGAAACAAATCAAAGTTACATTTTCTTATGTTAAATCATAGCAATATCCTACAGATTTAGTGATTTGGGGAATGAATATTTGAGATATTGAAAATCACAAAGATTCAAATAATAGTAATTTTGAGATAATAAATAATATTCTATCTTATCATGTATATAAATGTTGGCATCTTCCAGTATTTTTTAGAATATGCTAGAATTTGCACATAGGCTGTTAGTTACTTATAAGTTTTTGTTGTTCAATTATTTTTCAGTCATGTCCAGATCTTCGTGACTCTATTTGGTGTTTTATTGGCAAAGATACTGGAGTGGTTTGCCATTTCCTTCTCCACTTATGTTATAGATGAGGAAACTGAGGCAACTAAGATTAAGTGATTTGTCCAGGGTCCCACAGACGATAAGTGTCTGAGGCCAGATTTGAACTCAGCAAGATGAGCCTGATACTTTATCCACTATCCTATTTAGCTGCCCACACTTTAGAGTTTAAAGTTCTATTAAATTTTTAATTAAGTTTTATGCATTATTTAATTTTTATTTTCTTATAATTTTGACAATTTAATATTTTACTTACATGCTTGTAATATTACAAATAACATAGGCTTCAGGAAGATTGATTGCTATTTCTTCGGGTTTTAATCACAAAGGTGATGTTCAGAGGGATCACTCTGTTCTCTAAAGGGTTTGAAAAGGAACTAAATTATACCAAATTTCAGTCCACAGGGGAATTTGATGCAGACATGCTCTAAATTATTTCACTAAAGATGGAAGCAGGCAGCAGGGACAAAGTAGCCTAACATTTCAGGAAAAGAATCCTAGACTTCAATCAACAACAGCAATGGTAACTCATATTTGCATCATACCTGAAAGTTGGTAAAACACTTTACATATATTATTATATCCTCCCAACCTTTCTGTAAAATAGGTGCTACTATTTATCCCATTTTTACACAAATTACAAGATAATATAATTACATTACATGAGAAAATTAAGGTTGAGAGTGGTTAAGTGTTTTGCCCAGAATCATGTAGAAAACAAGTATTTTAGAAAGGATTCAGTCTGGTCTTCCCTGTCTCTGAGGTCCACACTCTTATTTTCTGCATTACTTAGTTGCAAAGTGGCAGAGTAAAAAGGGAAAAAAAAAAGGTTATTACTATGGATGCTTGTTGGAAGGACACCAGTGATAATCTAGTCTAGTCCGTCTGTTTTACAGATGAGAAAAAACAAGGTTTAGAAAAATTAAATGGCTTGCTTAAGGTCAGATAGCTACTAGTAAGTAAAAAAAGAAAAACAGGATCTGTACTTCCAGTTTAGCCTGTTTTTGCTCCTTATCACTTGATTTCCTAGAAATGTCTTTTTGAAAGAAAAAAAAAAGATGTACTGGTTATATAGGGAGAGCAAGGAAAAACTCATGTGTTACACTTAACTATATAATATCAAGAGAAGAAGAGGAAGTTCTGATCATGTTGGATAGACCTCTAAGGTTGGTTTTATGTGATGATGTGGACAAAAACCACCAAGGAGGGGCTGGCATACTTGGGCTTGATAAATGAATCATTGGAGGAAGTACATATAATGTTGAGATCACAGGTCCCTGAAAGTTCTGAATGCCTTCTGTTTTTCAGGTACTACACTTGAATACTATAGTTCTCATCTAGTCCATGTTGGCACAGGGATCTAGATCACAGACTCCATGGAGTTATGGAAGCAGAGTTCCCTAAGTTGAGGTTGGGAAGATGTTTAAGTATTATTTATTTATTGTCTGTTTCCAAACCTATCTTAAGCTAGGTGATTCCTCCAGTATGAATGTCCTTAACTAGTCTCTGCTTTCTAAGAGGAAAGTGCTCTCTTATGAAACAGCATCTTGTTGCAAAACCAGATGGAAATCTGAGGGAGACAGTTTTTGGCTTAACCTAGGAAATACCTACTTAACAATTCATACAATACAAAATGGAACAAGCTGCTTTTGGGAGATACCGAGCTCCCTGTAATAGGAATTATTCAGATAGAGTTTCCCTGTTCACCTAGAAGATATCCTATACAAGTGATTTCAACACTGGGTGAATGACAACTATTTGATGTCCAAGTCCTCTTTCCCTAGATTCCAAATCTGAGGATAAAGAGTGTCTTTCTATATTTATTATACATTAAACTCTTTCACAAAAACTGACTCAGTTGCTCTTACTGTTCCACAACATTTCACTTTCCCACTCTATGCCTTTGCAGAAGTTGTGCCCTTCCCTAGTATGCTCACCTCTATTTCAATCGCTAATTTTCTTTAAAGCAAGGAAAAAGATGCTTTTGCCTACCTGAGGGCTTTTCTGACTCTCTCCTTGTCCCAGCTGTTAGTACTTTTCCCTAACAATTTTAGTATTTGGCACAGTGTCTGGCACATAGTAGGTCCTTCATACATGTTTTCTGAATTGATTTGAATTGAATTATATGCTTTTTCATTCTACACAATGCCTAGCATAATGATGCAGACCTAATAAGCACTCCATAAAGGCTTATTTTGTAAAATTTACTTTCTTCCCAATTGCATGTAAATTTTCTTTAAACATTATTTTTTGGAGGGAGTGTGTTAAATGCTGAATTCCAAATTACATTCCTCTCTTCTCTTTCCCTTCCCCTGAGACAGTAATTGATCTGATATATATATATATATATATATATGTTCAATATGTCCATTTCTGAAAGACATAAAAATATTTATTGATTGAGTGGATGAGAAGTTAAGGCTCTATCTTTTCCATGTACTGCTATAATGAGAACCTTGAATTAGAGAGAAACTTTTGGGAAAACTAAAAAAATCAGTGTACAAATGCCTCTATGCTGAAGATGGATCATGTTTGCCTCTTCAATCCATAGCTGTAAGCAGGCGAGAGAAGGCTTTGAATATTTATTTTCTCCTTTTCATTTGATGGAATTAAGCTGTCGTCTGTATGACACCACAGGATGTAGGTAGGTGCCTTCAAACTAAAGCAGTCCCTCAATTGTGATATCAGATCTAGAGATATTTTTATTACAAAATATAGGAGCCACCAGGACTCTGGAATATTCCTTTCAGTGTTTTTGACATTTCTTTTTTCTTAAACTGTAGCTTTAGGACTTTAATGTAAGCATAATCTTCCCTAACTGAATTTATGAAAACGTATTAGGATGGTAGGCATTTAAAGAGCTTCAGGGAACATGTTAGAATTCAGTTTCTAGCAATGTGCATATGGAGAAAACTACCCTGTCAGCATGTTTATTTCCCCTTTAACTTGTGAACTGTATCTTAAACTTAGGTTGGTCCCTGGAGAGCCAGAAATTTGGCACATTGTGCATATTCAGTTGTAATTTAACTTTGGAGAGATGTAAGATCAATGAGGGAGAAAGAGACAATATTTGCTCCAGAGTGCTGGTCCTGCTAATAAAAAAGCTGATTCCTGAATATGTTTACAATGGTTATTTCTTTCCTATGAGCCAAGTCACAAATGCTCAGTTTTATGAAGTCCATGTCCTTGAGCTTATATAAGAAAAGAAAACGAAAGGAAAAAAAATGTACTATCTGCCGATAAATAATTTATCCATATCTTGGGGCGAACAAAATCCTATGAACTGGTGCTTCCCTGAGTTGGAACTGGTTGAATTAGTAGCCTCTCTGTATAACTCTGGCTGTCTTCTCATGCCTTCAACCTGAGGGTCAAGGGTAGTGTCTTGTAGCAGCAGGAAGAAGCCAAGAGGCCTCATAAGTACCAGGCAGTTCTGAAGAGTCAGCTGTGGCTTATGTGAAGTAATAGTTCTTTTTTACTTTCAGCTATTCATGTAGCAAAGTGATACTGTTTTACAGTTCGGACTCAAAACAAATTCACAGAGCAGAGCTTCCTCTTTACCTAATGTGCAATTAAACTTAATTTCTGGAATTTGACTATTTGGAAAAAAAATATTCAAGGCCTAGCAAAGAAGTTAAATTCAATGCTTTCTTGAAATTTTCTGGGGAAGGTAAATTCTCTTTTCCTTTATTTCTAAAGCAAAGAGAGATGGGGGGAGGGGAGAGAGAGAAAGAGAGAGGCAGACAGAGAGGGAGACAGAGATAGAGACAGCAACAGAGAGAAGGGGAAGAGAGATGCAAAGAGGAGCAAAAAAGAGAAAAAGAGAGTGAAAAGAAGAAGATAAGAAAAGAAGAGAAAGAAGAAAAGAAGAGAAAGAAGAAAAGAAGAGGAAGAAGAGGAGGAAGAAGAAGAGAAGAGGAAGAAGAAGAAAAAGAAGAGAAAAGAAGAGAAAGAAGAAAAAGAAAAAGAAGAGAAAAGAAGAGGAAGAAGAATAAGAATAAGGAGAAGGAGAGGGAGAGGGAGAAGGATGAGGAAAAGGAGAAGGAGAAGGAGAAGGAGAAGGAGAAGAAGAAGAAGAAGAAGAAGAAGAAGAAGAAGAAGAAGAAGAAGAAGAAGAAGAAGAAGA
>JAJPUD010004292.1:60145-72276 GCA_023553655.1 Myrmecobius fasciatus
GAAGAAGAAGAAGAAGAAGAAGAAGAAGAAGAAGAAGAAGAAGAAGAGGAAGAAGAAGAGGAAGAAGAAGAGGAGGAGGAGGAGGAAGAAGAGGAAGAAGAAGAAGAGGAAGAGGAGGAGGAGGAAGAGGAAGAGGAAGAAGAAGAGGGAAAAGAATAAGAAGAAAGAAGGGGAAAAGAGAGAAAAGAGAAAAAGAGAAAGAAAAAAGAGATAGAAAGACAAAGAGAAGGGAAGAGGGGGGGAGAGAAAGAGAGAGAGTTCATTTACTCTGTGATAAGAAACAGCTTCCTCCTTCCCTCCTCCAACCAACACAAATCATATAATCCTAGAAGTTAGGGTTTAAAAAGGGGGATTTGTACTTTGTGATCCCTGCATATTTTAGTACAAAAAGATTTTTCCAGACCCATCCAGGAGACTCATTATAGGCAAAGAGAATAATTGTACTATTAAGCAATCATTCTGTTGCTCTGGAGAAATAACTATGTACAGCCTCTGCAGTGTTTTTTTATAGATTTAGTGGGCAGGAGAGTTGGAGAAGAGTAAAAAATGCCCAAGAAAGTCTTTCAAAAATCTTGGAAGGGTCTAGGTCTGTATACATTTTTAAAGGCCATCTAGTCCAACCTCTTATTTAACAGATGGGGCACCTGAGGCTCAAGGATGACCTTCATGCAGGAAGTTGGTATCAGAATCAGGGTTCAAAACCCTTTCTTCAGATTCAAAATTCATCACTTTCCAACTGAATTGCATGATGCCTACTTGCTGTGATGCTGTTATTCTGATGGAGAAGAATAGGAGTGCTAAAAATGATGTGACTGGCCTAAAGACTACATAGAAGTTTAGATTTGGGGTTTATACCAAGAGTTTCAGTTGTAAAAAGCAAACCTATATAATTTCTTCTCACTTCAGAATTAAATTTACTATTAATTTATAGGTTATATCTATTGCCAGAAGATATATATGTGTATATATACATAAATATGCATAAAATGCACATTGTGTATATATGTATATGCAGATATTATGTATAAATGCATATACCTACACATTGCTGAAGAAAATTCTTCTGGCCACTAGTGGGTCAGGTGGTATGGATAGTATAATCACTTTTCTTACATGATTCCAAATGGATGTGCAGAACAATTGGACTAATTTACTGCTTTCCCAGTAGGGTTTTAACATGTCTATCTACTAGGGAAGTGTTTGTAATATCTAGGTAAGAAGTGAGGAGTACTGAATTAAGATGTCAGCTGTGTGAATAAAGAGAAGTTATCAGATACAAGAGATATTGTAGAAAGAGAAATGGCAAGACTTGAACACCTACTAGATATGTAGGGCAAAGGAGGGGGAGGAATTGAGGATAATGTCAAGGTTACACACCTGGAAGACCTGAAGACAGAAATAAGGACATTTGGAAGAGGATTAGAATTGTTTTTTTTTTTTTTGAAAGACAATGGATTGTTTTAGACATGTTGAGTTTGAGTTGTGAGAGGGAGTTGTGTGTGTGTGTGTGTGTGTGTGTGTGTGTGTGTGTGTAAGAGAGAGAGAGAGAAAGACAGAGAAAGAAAGAAAGAAAATGAAAGAAAGAAAGAGAAGCAAAAAAAAGACATAGACAAAGGCAAATACATAGAAAGACATACATACAGAATTTGACAAAATTTGAAATATCTAAAATGCAATTGATGATGTGAGATTGAAGCCAGGTGGAGAGACTAAAACTGGACTTACAGCTCTGGGAGTCATTAGCCTAGAGTTAATAATTACTCCTATAGGAACTGAGGAGGTCATTAAAAGGAAATATATAGACAGAGAAGAATAAGCTCTGATGAAGGAAAGCATTGTTCTTGTTTCTTTTCTTCTATAGCTAGTGTTCCTATAAATGGGGAAGAGGGAACATTCTTGCTTAATCTAGGATTGTTTTGGAAAAGCTTCTATGATTTGTTGACATTATTTGTACTGAATCCAAAAGGCATCTTCCCATAGATGATTGATTCTCGTTTTCCACCTGCTAGGGCCTAAAATTTTTCACACTTGAAGTCTAGAAGCCCATTCTTTGGTGACTAGAACGTGAGTGTTTTACTTTTTCCTGACTTCTCTTCCTTTGCCATGTCTCCATGTATCTGGTTGTTGCAACACTTTGTTTCTATTACAAAATTCATACATAATAAAAAAGTATTTCTTTAAAATGATTAATTAGTTTGCCTTTTCTTAAGTTCCAAAGCAACAGCAATGCATTGTGGAGCTCTCTGTATGTGTGTATACATATCTGCCTCTGTCCGTGTTTCTCTTTGCTTCTCTGTCTTTGTTTCTGCATTTCTGTCTCTCTCTCTCTGCCTCTCTCTCTCTCTCTTTATCTTTATGTCTCTATCTTTCTGTTTCTCTCTGTCTCTCATTTCTTTGTTTATAGCATAAAGTATAATTTCTTACTCTGGCCTTGTATTCTAAAATATTCTTTCTAAAGATGATTAAGCAATTTATTCCACATTTATAAGATGAAGTTTAGTCAATAACATAAAATATACAAGATAGCCTTAGTATTCTATAAATGGCAGAGAATCTGTGCGTCATTATTCTTGCTCACCTGTTTATGGAGAATAAAAGGTTAATTCCTTGGGCCAAACTTACAGGGACATATGAGAGATTATTTATATTGTGTGAACTCCTGTTTGGGTCAACTGTGTTATAAACTTCATAACTTGGGGTGAATTCCAACTGTGGTTTGACAACAGCCCAGGAAATTTTTTTAGGTGGGTTGAAGACATATGGTAGATTTCATAAAAATATTCTAAAAAATTCATTTCAAGAATAAGCATATGCCCCACAGCATATGGAAGAAGAGATGTCACAATACAGAACAACAATGACTGTAAAACAGCCACTGAAAACCATTCAAAACAATAAGAATTCTCTGGGAGAATTCTTCAATCTAGCACAGAATAACTGTCGCTTAGATCCTCAGGGTAATGATTACTATAAACACATGTGGTGTCTCTCATCAACATTCCGAGTGCATTAGGAGTTCTGACACATTGAATCTGGTTACCCTGGCAAATGTCAGCCCTTTTCTAGAGGTTAAGTCAAGAAAGGAAATCAATCTAAAAGCAAAAAACAACAACAAAAAACAATAAAAAACAAAAACAAAAAACAAACCCACTAAGCTGATCTTGACTTTATGATGGAAGTTGCTGCTTGCCCCCAGAGTTGCTCTGTGTTTTAGAAATACTAATTTCATTCCTGCAGGGTCTACAGTAGCTCTTGCTTCCCAGTGACTAACAACTCTGCCCCACTGCCAACACTGCAAAATTGTACAAATGTCAGATACAATCCACAGTCTACTTTCTAAAAAGTATATGGACAGACTGGTAATAGAATCCAAATGACATGTCCTTCAAACATTTTATTTCTGAATGTAGAGGCTCTGACCTTATATACACTTTATTCTCCTGTTAATTTAAAGAAGGACAAGGAAGCATTTGTTTCTAACCAAAGGGGAAAAGGAACATAATTTCCTTTTCTCTTTTTGGAGGGGAAAGTTTGACTAGTTACATGGCTAGCTTTAATGTATCATTTAAATTATTTCCATAAGATATTGAATGAAAAGCAATTATGTTATTATAATATTTTCCAAGAAAATAGAATCTTGTTCATCACAGCTACTTGCAAGTGTTCCCAGAGTTGTTAAATTCAAGGCCATATAGCAACTGTCTGTACAGAGATCAGAACTAGGGGGGATGTGTACAGTTGGAAATTTTAATTTGATGGCAGGGAAAAAAATTTCTAGAAATTTGAATTGTTCAAAAATCAGTGAGCCACTTTGGGGGATAGTGGAGTCTTCCTTCCTGGAAGTCTTCAAATAAAGGCTATCTGACTGTTTGTTTGGGTCTGCTATTGAGGGAATTCTTGTTCATGGCTGGGTTAGACTAAAAGGCCTTTGTATTCCCCCTCTAAATCTGAAATATGATAAAGGCAAGACTGCAATTTCTTCTACTAGATATAGAAACAAAGAATTGATGTTAGAAGTCATTTTTTCCATCCTCCTCATTCTGCTATTTAGGAAACTAAGATCTAATAGTTAAATAACTCATTACTGGTTAGATCAGAAGTAGAATGTGGAATATCTTCTCACTTCAGAGCCAGTGATCTCTTCACTGAACAACTCATCATTGTCCTAAAGCAGCTGTTTTTAAATTTTATTATCTTATCACTAGGATCTCTTGGCTGTTGTGCCTGGGGGGCTCATTTGCAGGAGATATGGTTTTTATATGTGTCCCCTGACAATATACATCCGCTTTATGCCATTTTCTTGCTACTTAACAATTGCTGCATCTATATATATATATATATATATCTTCAATGAAATTTGACCATTTTATCAATCTGTCATGAATTTCAACATGTCAACTAATCTCTGTTTTGCACTCTTCATGGGCATTTGGTGGTTGTTCAAGTTGTCTGAATCTGACCATAAGCTCTTAGAGTTCAAAGAAAATGGCTGTCTTACCAAGCTAGTGTCATGGGCATGTGGGGGTGCTCTGTGAAAGTGATTAACTTAGGAAATAACTTGAAGTCCAGGAGACACAGAGAAAGATAAAGACTGTGTATCACCTACATCCTGCAAATTCCAAGAGAAAGGGAAAATATATTTGTGGAAACAATTATTCAGTACTGCTGGTTTCATCAAAATGTCTTTTTGTTCAAATCTGGAAGCCTACTATTAATCAACTTGCCTTGGGAAAGATCATTACTTCCTTTGGGGTCCCACTTTTAGCATTGTAAACCAGATGTTCTGTTAGACAAGAGGCAAACACTTATAGCTGTAGTGTGCTAAGTTGAGTCAGCGGGAAGAACAAAGTTTAATTTACGGTCATGATTCCTTCTGCTTCCTTCCCTTCTGCTGCTCTCCCACCCCCATAACATTAACTTTTACAGTATTAACAGGTACGTTTCCTCCACACTCTAATTAAATACATGGAAACTATTTCTTAGCCTTATAGATTCATATATTTTAAAGAATGCATTTCTAAATTTTCCAAGTTGAACTATTAAAACTCATATGAGGCAACAAATGTTTTCTATGCAGCTAAATCATAAAATTTCAACTAGAAACACCTTTAAAGTTAATTTAATCAACCTTACATCATTTTTACAGATTCTTACCTTGAGGCCCAGAGGCTTGTTCTGGTTTACAAGAAGTCAGTGATAGAGCTGAGACTTAAGCTTGAAGTCTCCTGATTTCCTGTCAATTGCCCTTCCCATTATAATATGAAAGAAATCAATGAGTAATCAGAGATATTGACAATATAAATTATTGGAAATCAAAGCAGTAATGAGATCCTTCATACCCAGAATCAGTCTTTAAATGCTTTTTTTCTTGAAATGTTCCCCTTATGTCTCTAATTCCATTTCATATCCCCTATCTTCATGTAAAAATGAGTCTTTAACCTACCTCATTATAATGAAACTCTATGTGATTAGGAATTAAATATGAGTTAATTGGAGAACTTTGAATCAGTTTTTAAAAACTTGATAATGAGAAAAGTAATATATTTCTACAGCAAATGAAGAAATGTAATTTCCCAGGAGAATATAAGCTCTCATAAGGCAGGGACATTTTGATTTTTCTTCTTATCTCCAACCTAGTATGATATTTCCCTAATATAATACCTATTACCACATTCCCCACATAGTCTCTCAATAAATGTTTGCTTAACTGAATTATTATTCTGCTAACAGAACTACTTGGAAGGATTTCATGCTCCTTTTCAAGAGGAGAATGAACCCCAACTTCCCCCCTCCAAGTCAGTTCTGCAAAGATTGGTATTTTCAACAACAACAATTTCAGAGACTGAACTTCAGCAAATATCTCTTGTTTCTGATGTCCTGCCACACTGTGTCTCATTCATGCAAACTCAGAAAGACAGAAGGCTTTTTATAGTCCTCAAAGACAGAAAATACAATTAGACTATTTCAGGGAAATTTCGTTTCAGAATAAAGATGGTCAGTTACCCAAATCTCCTAAAAGATCAGAAATATGCATCATAAAATGTCACTCATTTATGCATGAAGCACAGGAATGTTGCTCTGAGTCTCTCTTACCATTAATTTAATAGTAAGGTGCCAACTCTACAAATTCTGGGAAAAGGGGAAAAAGTAGAGTTACTAAAATCAAAATTAAACAGTAAGTGCTAATCTGACTCATTAGGAAAGCACTCTCATGCCATAACTGCTAGAATACAGGTTTTTTTTTTAAATTTTAATACCCATCAGTGTTGAGAAATTATTTAAGTCATAATATAAATAATACCTTACTTCCAACTCATCACATATCCATATGGTGATGAGGTACTAGCCAAGAAGGACAAATACTGGCCAGTTGGCAACCTAAGAGTAGCAGAAAGATCGAATTGTGGTAATCAACAACTCACATCTCATCAGAGCTGCTAACTGCCCCAGCTCACACTTTGAAGACAGTAGAAGAATAGGCTAATACAATCATGTTTTGCTTGAGGTATTTATATAGTATGGTGGAGAGGGCTGGATTTGGAATCAGGACAGATCTGAGTTCAAATCCTGCCTCAGACACCTGCTAGTCATGATATAATTAATGGGTAAGTCACTTCCCCTTCTGAACCTCAGTTTCTGTATCTGTAAAATGGGAATAATAACAACTACCTCACTGAGTTGTTGTAAAGATCAGTGGGGTAGCATATTTATGGTGGGCTTATAGATTTGAAAAGATATATTATAGTCTTTTAAAAATATATAGACATATCTTTTCAATTTTTAGTATTCTATTATAGTTTATTATATATTAAATTATGCATTTCTATATTTTAAAATATATCTTTGAATATATACATATACATACATTTATAGACAAACATGTACACATATATGTGTATAGATATATTAGTGCATTTTTCCTCCCAAACTTTAAGGTGCCATATAAATGCTAGCTATTAATACTTTTTTTGTACCTCAAGCTAAGTGTCTTCATGAGAACTGCCATAATTTGGAGAGCATTATTCTTTTAAGAGAAATTATCAACTGGGATTAAAGGGAAGTTCTCTTGTAATAGAAAGATATCTTTTGATCCTGGGGCATGACCTTTCTGTAGGATTTTGGGGGTTCATCTTTCTGTAGATCTTTAGTTCTGATAAATGTTAACTCTATGGAGATTCCTTTCAATACCTAGCCCACAAAGCAGTTAAATAAATTGGCAGACTTCCAACAATCTGATAGTCAAGGTAATGGTTATTTGTTCTCTTCTCTAAAATCACCCATAACAGAAAGATTCATAAATAAGAGTAATGTAATGCTCCGAGAAAAAGTGAGGTAGATTGGAGACTATTAATATTTTATTGATGTTAACGGAGAGTTTAGAATCCATGGCTATGGAGTGGGACTGAATGGGACTCTTGTCTCAAAGCATACAGTCTAAGAGAGTTTAGACTGGCAGCCATTAGCCAGCCTTCTGGATCTCAGTAGATCTAGCAGTTAGTAGTTTGGTCCAAGGATTCATATAAGGCTTCTGGCGCTGAGGGGAACAAAGAAGAACAGGAAGAGGGAGGGGTAGGGCACTGGGGGGGATTGGAGTTCCAGGAAAGGACCATCAATTCAGTTCTGACAAGTTGGGGGTATGGAGGAAGGGATCATAAATTGTGATAAGTTTGGGAAGAAGGTAGGAGACACTGAGTCTGAAGCCAAAAGATAAGGGGGATGTCTAGGTATTTGAGGTGGGCCATCTGGAGGTTTTATGACTCTTTGGAATGTCAGCATCCATTTCTCTGCAAACCAATTATCTCTGAATGGTCAGAAGAGGTGGGGGGGATTGCTACTAAAGCAGAACAATTAAGGGAAATTCAGGCAGAACAATTGAGGGAAACTGAGACATGGAACTGGCACAACACATATATGCTCTGTTCTTTATTTTGACTTAGAAGAAAATTTTCAGTTCCCTACTATATCTTTAGAATTTAGGAGTTCAGAGGGATCTTAGGCATTATCTTAACCAATCTCCTGGCTAAAGCTCTACAACTTCACTGTTAGTTCATCCTATACTTTCAGTGTTGGGGAACACAATCCTTAGACTGATGATCCATCCCATTATTGGCTGTCTCTAAATGTATAAAACACAAACATAAAAACATCCATATATGTTAGACTTGGAATCAGAGGAGTGAAGTTCTAATCTGGGCTTTGCTACTTATGCCCTGTGTAGCCCTTGTAAAGGACTTTGCCTCCTAGGTCTCTGTTTCCTTAAATGGACAATGAGGATATTGAGCTAGATATTATCTGGAGTTCAGTAATCATGGTTCACTGTGATCTTGGACAGATCATTCTATCGACTGGACCTCTCTATCCCTTTCTGTAAAATACTGAGGTTAGATACAATGACCTCTTGGGATTATCCAGTTAGGGAAACTAGGTTAAATGACAAAAATTAATCAATATATCCTGTAAATCAGAGTAATAACAATATTGAATGGTGTTTACTTAAGAAATAGATGTATTAATTATACCTGGTGCTTTTTAGGGCATTATATGTTAATTTGTAGGTTAATTGTAGCTAATTGTTAAATTGTAGATTAATTGTAGGTATTCTTTCCTATTTCTTAGATTATGCTTAAACTCAGCTGCCTAGAATGATGAGACCTCAGAATGCTGGTCTTTAATTTTGACCCCTGCTGTGGCTCTCATTGTCCCTGAATACACAGTGGCTATGCTAGAGAGAAGTTATAGAATGGATCAACTTTGCAAAAGTAACTTGTACTCTGAGGGATAATGTATAAACAATATTTAGATTGAGTGAGATAATGTTTGTAAGCTATGTTTGCAGCTTAAAAGTGCTACACATAATGGGGAGCTTGATAATAATTATAGGATATGGTCTCTGAGATTGGTATTTCTCCAAAAACTACCATTTAGTGGAATACTTCCACTTGTCACCAGTGCCAAAATGACCAAAATTATTTGGCTGGACAGAAGTGACCATAGGAGGATTCATTGAGGGAGGTAGGAAAAAGGCTAGGGACATGGATAGGAAGGAATAGACTAACATGGGTTCTTTCATCTGTGTGAATCATCTTTCCTGGTCTTGAGCCACAGAAGGTAGTAACCTCTCCTATTCTTACAAGATAGCAGGTGCAGCTTCTTTCCTACTGTTCAGAAGACTGATCAGCACAGCTTGTGTGGTAGCCATATCCTTGCAGGTTGTCTGGGAATTAAATCCATGTCACACTGAGTCATGGTCACTTCGACAAATAACCTAGAGAATGCTGTAAGTGGCTGTGATTATCCCCTGCTTCTCCAATCTTAGAAATTGGCTTTTTGTCAAGCCAGTAAATTTCCTGAATTCCCTTCTTGATTCTTCCAAGTGGCAGGAGGGTGAGGCTTCACTTTGGCTTATGGGGATTGAGATTGGCTGCATGTTCCTGCTAGTTTCTGCTATTTCTACTGTTGCTGCACTTTTATTAAACTATTTGTTTTCACCATCTCAAGAGGGCTAAGCAATTTGCTAGCAGGCTTCTGGATATATTAGGAACAGGATGAATCCAATGAGTGGGGATGATATGAACAAAGAGAATATCTAGGACCTGGGGTTAAATAAAAAGTCAAGTTTTCTGGAAAGGCTTGCCCACATATCTTTGATTACATTATTATCCAGTGCATAAAGGTTGTAAAGATCATCTCTACTACTTCCATAAAGATAGCCATTATTGTGCTGAATTTGTAGAAAGGAAAAAAAAATGATACCAGCTAGATTTAATTCTCATTTCATTAGTATGTGTGTGAGTTTCTTCTATTAGTACATATCATAACTGCTCTGTGACTATGTAGATAATCTTTTATTTTCTTGTGCTCCATCCCTCCATCAAATCAAAACAAAAGTAATTACCTGGAAGGAACCTGGTGATAAACTCCATATACCAGAAATCAAGATTATCACCAACCTCATGAATGAAACTGGCTCCTTTGGTCAGATCTGTCAGAGTTAGGGGTCTGCAGCCATAACCTTCAAGAACACCTCTGTTCAGTGAGATATCTATCAGATGGTGATCAGGTTAACTTATTTTAATTGGAAAACATTTTCAAAAGCTTTCCTTATTCATTGTGTATAATTAACTGCTAATATGATAACAAATGGGAAATTTTAAAGGAATTGGAATATGCAATCATTTTGCTGAATTCATTCCCGTAGCTCTTTGGAAATTGCTTTTCAAAGGTGCTCAAAGGTCTTAAACAATTAAAATTCTTATAATAGTCCATGATGGAAATCCTTTTAAAAAAATAGATGGGCAATTGGGGGTCTTGGGGACATGAAAGTGATTTCTTAAATTAAATAGCAAGTTAGTTGACAATGAATTTTTAAGGTTAATGTAAGGAAACTCTGTTCACATAGGAAGGCCAAGTCTTTTCCTTAAAGCTTTTTCATTGTCAATGAAAAAGATTTCCTTTATCAAATCCTTTCATAAAGATGATAGGCATAGTGGATAATGTGCCAGACTTGGGAATAGGAAGACTTGGGTTGAATTTCACATCAGATGCTTACTACTACCTGACATTCCTCCCTCCCTTCTTCCCTCCCTTTCTTCCTTCCTCGCTCCCTCTCTTCCTTCCTTCCTTCCTTCCTTCCTTCCTTCCTTCCTTCCTTCCTTCCTTCCTTCCTTCCTTCCTTCCTTCCTTCCTTCCTTCCTTCCTTCCTTCCTTCCTTCCTTCCTTCCTTCCTTTTTTTTTTCCTGGCAAGATAATTGGGATTAAGTGATTTGCCCAGGGTCACACAGCTTGTAAATGTTAAGTATGTATTCTCTGACTTTTCCACCAGGCTTCAGGAAACCATTATTAGGAAAAATCTCCTCATCCTATAGAATTGCATCAGCCTAAGTACTACACTTCATCACTATTTTCTGCCTCACTGATTGGAGGGTAGAATCTCCATTGAAGAAGGGAACTCATCTGGGACATCTCCTTCTTTCTTTCCTGGTTGCACTATTTTGGGACTTCCTTGACTTCTCCATCATGCCCCTGAGAGTAATGCTGCCTCCCTCCTCCTTCTGTGTTTTCTCTTACCTCATTAGATTGTAAGCAACTTAAGGCAAGGGCTGTCTCTTTTTTTGTATTTATGTCCTTAGGGCTTAGCACAGTGCTTGGCAAGTATTTGGAGCTTAATAAATGTCTATTAACTATTAATAATAATATTGAATAGTAATAAGAATAATATTAACATCTGTGAATCTATAGTATTTCTACTTATAAAGTTATAAATGTCATGTTTAATTCTTCATCATAACTCTATTGGTTGTAATCTGAAGTTCATAGAGCAATATAACCAAAGTTTAGCTAAATGCAAAAAGACCTTTTTTTTCTGCCTGTGACATTTGGAAATTGTGTAGCTGTGACAAATCAAATCTCACATCAGACACTTATTTGCTGTGTGATCATGAGAAAATCACTTGTCCTTTCAGTACTTCAGTTTCCTTGTTTGTAAAATGAGAAAATTCAACTCAATGACCTCTAAAATCTTTAACGGAGTAGATTCTTGAGGGTAGAGTCTATCTTATTTTTTTTTATTTCTATTACCAGCACTTAGCACAGTGTTGATAAATTCTTCATTCACACTAAAGTCCCTTCCAAATGTATAATGCCATACTTCTTTGAACCCTCAATTAATTTTTTTGTAATCAGGAATTAAATTACCTGCTGTATCTTTCTGACAGAATTGTTTTAGACTGAAATGAAATAGTGTATGGGGAGCAGTTTAGAAGATTTAAAGTGCTGTATCAATGTATATCAGTTGTTGTCATTGTGATTTAGAGGAAGAAAAAAATGCTCTTTAAAAAAATTGAATATTTGTTTTCAACTAGTAAACTGTTTAGGTCAAACATTTAACTTGGCACATACCCTGAGTCTGAGAAATCTTCAGCAGACCTGGAAGAAGTTGAATGCTACCCTCTTTAACCCTCATATTGCTTCCACTCCTTCCTTTGCTTTTCTTCTGAAACTTGTCAACCATGCTTTCTGGAGGGAATTTGATTGCATTTTCAGGAAAACCAGCACTTAAACCACTTAGTCAAATAACTTACAGACACACACACACACACACACACACACACACACACACACACACACACACA
>JAJPUD010004292.1:72286-97748 GCA_023553655.1 Myrmecobius fasciatus
ACACACACACACACACACACACACACACACACACACACACACACACATCCTTCTCTCCCTTTCCTTGTCCCAACAGTCATTTTAACTCTGCAAATGGAATACCAATCATATGGGGACTAGGGTAGGCTTAAATTACAAAAATCTGGAGAAAATTGCTTCATAGCAGAGTGAGTAAGCAAAGTGGGAAATTGAATATTTCAGGCTAGGAAGCAATGAAAAGGGTGACAAATAACCTTTCAAGGATCATTCAGATGTAAATGTGTCTAAAACTTGATTAGATGTCCAAGTATAAAAATCAATACTTTTCCAAATGACAGAACACATGGTTTCTGATGGGTATGGTTTGTTTATTCGATTATAGCTTCAAAGCAAAAAGAAAATATTGAGGCAGTAAAACACATAGTCCAGTAATAGAATTTTTCCCCCTTTCATTGTACCTCAATGGAATGGTTCTAACAGAATTGTGTTAAAGAGAGTTGTATTCTCCTAATCCATGGAGAAAATGTTGCCTTCATCATGCTTAAATAAATATATCAGATTTTATTAAAGTGCTATTTTCCTTGATTAAGGGATACAGATTCACCAAGAAACTATAGCTGCAATGGCAAATATTAACTATAGTAGTAAGCTATAATATAGTATAGTAAGTAAAAAGAATTATGGAAAAGAGTTTATAATGAATCATTGGCAAGAATCATATTTATTAGAATTAGTATGCTTGTCTAGGCTTGAACTGTAATTTCTGCTCATCCATGACAATCTACCCACTTGCTTGCTTTTTCTCCTTCATAATGCACTCTCCCACACCTCTAACTTGCAATTACTTTTTAAATACAATCATGCTGGCTGAAATTACTGAGGCTTTCTCAGGCTATCTATAATTTCATTTTCTTCCATTACCCTGAAATCTTCATTCCATCTTAGTTTTGCTTGGTCTTTGTCACCCCTCCCCACGTTTTTTCTGAATTGCCTTTAAGTATGGAGGTTGAGGGAGATGAAAGAAAAATGGGTGTGTGTGCTCAGATGTTAGAGCTTGTTTCTAGTACTAAAAGGGTCTCAAAGAGGAATTAGGTCAATTCTGAAAATAATAGGCCCTTTGATTTGGTATTTAAGGGAAGGCCCAAATAGGAAGATGTAACTTAGGTGGAGACTTGCAAGGGAATGAGATATATTGACAACAAAGGAAGGTATGAGGATTACTCAATTATCTCCTTAAACCAAAACCTCCAAATGTCCAAACCAGGACAGCCCACTAACTTTAACCATATTGGGACAAGACTAATACTTTCAAAGTGGGATTTGGAGTGGGAACTAAAAACTCATGTTAATATAACATCTTAAGGCTTTCAAAATGCATGATTTAATTGATCTTCACAATGATATAGTTGCTATTAATTCAATTTTAAACTGGTCAATTCAATTTTAAAGATAAGAAATTGAGTCTCAGTAAAGTCAAGTGATACACATGCCCAAGCTACATAGCAGTTAAGTGTTTGAGATAGAATTTAAATTTAGGTCTTTTAAAAGGAGAGTTTATCATTTTATCCCCTACATAATAATATCTCTTCTAACCTGAAATCTACCAGGAATGTCAGTCAGAATAGAGAAAGACTAGACTACAATAGTACATGTCAAATATAATTCTGGTCTGCTAATTAAAATGTTATGGAATTTTGAAGATGACATTTTGGTTGGTTGTACCTAAAATATTTAACCATTAGAAATTGACAGTCATAGTTTATTGCTTCATCATGCTATTTGACTCCTTTGAGGTTAAATAAGAATACTGTTTCCTTAGAAAGAAAATTTTAACATATAGAGATATCCTAAAATACATTTATATATAATATAATATTGATATCTATATCTATATTTTTGACCATAGATGGACAATCTATTATGTATATTTATTAGACATGTTACATATATATATATATATTATATGTGCGTGTGTGTGTGTGTGTGTATTTATGTAAAATAGAGTATCTATCTATGATGAACACTACAATCTCACTACTCTAGATCCATCTCTTTTTTTTCCCTCAGATGATTCTCCAATGCAGCCTAGAAGAGTGGAGAAGGGAGAAAAACCTTTTGAAGAGGGAAAAAGATGTTACTGATAAATAGGAATGATGCCATATTCCAAGAAAGGCCTAGAGGATAAGCCTGGAAAAACTATGAAGGATCAGATGACTCTGAAGGTAGATGTTGGGGATAAATTGAGAAATGATTCAGTCATGTCTGGCAGAGATGATTAGAGACAGAGAAGTTTTCCTCAAATCACAATATACATTTAGAGGGTAGAGAACATAACCATTTAAAGAAATATTTTAATAAATAAGGCACCACAATCTCTCCTCTGAACATGTCAAAATTTAAGATATTGCTATCATAGAAAATTTGGGGTATGGAACCTCTCCAAGGTTTCTACATCTCTGCCATCATCATTTCTGAAGGGAAAATCAATTTAATTCAATTAATATTAATTAATACCCACCATGTGAAAAGTTCTATTTCAGGTTCTTGACATATAAAGATTAAAAACAATAATGTCTAGTTACTCTTGAATATTGTATTCAGTTTTTTGTATCACATTTTGTGGAAAACATTGATAATGTATTTTGTGAGCAACCAGAGAAGTCACCAGGGTGTTGAGACCCCGAGATTTTTCCACATTGAAGGAACTAGGAATGTTTAGCTTGCAGAAAAAAAGATTTCAGAGTAATCCATAACTTCATCCAAGCACAGGAAATATTATATTATGAAAAGGGGGTATTCAGTTTGGTCTACTTGGTCTACTTGGAGGCAATGAGTCAAATTGAAATATGGCAATGGAAATGAAACAAATTTATATTTGATGTGAATGAGAACTTTCTAACAAGAGTTACGCAAAAGTGACCAGAAATGTTTTGGAAATTAGCCTTAGGTAGTAATTTTTTGGAGGGTGCCTGAGATAAGTATCTGGTTTGACCTGAGGTACAGCTATTAGGGGAAGGAGCCCCATCACAGGACACTTCAAAGTTTCTCTGCTGCTAAAAGATTGGCCTCTGGTTAGGGAGAAGAAAAGTGGGAAGAAGCAACTTTTAATTTGTAAAAACAAAATAGAGTAGAGGCTGAGGTGCATGATTGATAAGATCATTTATGATGAACTAATCACCATTTCAATATAATTATCATTTCATAGTAGGCTAACAACATAACATCAGTATTGTTTTGATCTATTTTTTATTTTATTGTTTTGATCTAAAATGTACACAAAGTATTTTAGGTAGAAAAAAAGGATAGATCAAACATTTGTTGAACAGTAATAGATAAAGAATAAGTGAAGAAAAGAGGAAGGATGAGGAAAAGTGGACTATCTCAAGAACAATATTCATATCCTGATGGATGGGGTAGGGAGAAAGAGAGGGAAGTAGATGTTTCGCAAAATTTCTGGAATGAACAACATAAAACAGATTCTTATTTTTTTCCCGGCATATATTTTAATGTTGGAAAATGATTATTAGTAGCAAAAAAGGAAGCTTATATTTAAGTAGTTTTTCAAGTTGTTAATTTTGCTAAGGGAATTATGAAATTTTTGTGGTTGTTAGCAAAGATAAAAGAAAATTAACAATATAAATTTTCCTTCCTCTCAAGACAAAGTATGGCAAGCATAATTCATAGATTCATAAAATTTGTCTATTACTTATATGCACTAATCTTAAAGATGTGAGATTTTGAATTTTTCAATAACTCAGCAAAAAGATTCCTTGTGTTGAAGGGAAATTGCACATTTTGTTGTTGTTTCTCATTCATTTCAGTCATATCTAATTCTTAGTGCTGTATGCTCCTGGTTGGGGTTTTCTTGGCAGAGATACAGGAATGTTTTACTATTTCCTTTTCCAGTTCATTTAACAGTTGAGAAAATGGAGAAAAATAAGTTTAAGTGACTTGCTCAGAATCACAGGGTTAGTAAGTGTCTGGGATCAGATTTGAGCTCATGAAGAAGTCTTCCCAACTTTAAGCTTAGTGCTCTATTCGCTGAGTCATCTAACTGCCCTGCATATGTTACTCCCTCTCAATTTTTTCATGGTTTTACCAACTTAAATGTCCAATGCCACGATTTCTCATGGCAAAGAATATTGTACTTCAAGCAAAAGCATTGAGAATAACGTCTGTGTTACTTTCTGACAATGTGTTGACATCTGACAAGGGATGAATTAACAGTATAGTAAGAATTAGACAAAATGGACACATTTGATTACATGAAAAAAATCTTATATATCCAGAAACTATAGCAAACATTTGGGACCAAATTGTTGCTATGAACATTTATGATAGGAGCATGATGTGTGAAGCCTATGAGATATGATATCAGTTATAAGAATAGAATCATTCCCATTCCCCAGAGGATGTGGTGAAAAAACAACAACAACAACAACTTATAGAGTTCTTAAAATAAGAAATATAAATTAACAAAAATCATCAGAAAAAATAATCAAACCCTAGAATAATCAGAAAAAAGCATAATCAAAAATTGATGTTACCTTACCCCAATTAAGTTTGAAAAGATAAAATCAGAGACAAATAAAGCACATAAAAAATAAGTGCAATGTAAATGAAATGATTCAAAGTGAAGAAAGTAAAGGCTTGAAACAGAAAAGGGGAACAAATTGCATAATTTCATTAACATGATGAAAATAAGGGATGATAGGTCAATTAGCACTGAATTCTTTTGTCTGGAGAAGCTTTCCATGTTGGTTGATCCCCTAGTGATGAATTAGTGAAAGGACAGAGGAAAGATGCATAAGGTAGGTAACCATGCATGGGCAGCCATATATGGGCAGCTATCTTCATCATTGAAAGACTTTAAATTGCTGAGGTCACAAATCTATGTAAATACTCTTTAAATTAATTTGCATGTACTAATAATAACAACAGCAATGATAATAATTTTAACCTGTGATTTCACTAGCATAAGGAAATCCCTAGTGAGGAAACTCTTTCCAGTGTGAGTTAGCACCTTCTTTGCATCTTATTACAGTCTTTGAGAATTGCCTGGAACAGAGAAGTGAAGTCATTGGGTCAGGGTTACACAGTTGATTTGTGACTGAGTAGGTACTTAGATTCAGTCTGGTTTTGAGTTTAGTTCTCTTATATAGAACTAAAAGAACATGATTATGTTCTTTAACATCCTTCATGTATAAAATAAAATCTAAATAAAGAAAGGTTACAGTAGCTTATGTACATTATACATTTTTAAAACTTAGTTTTTTAAAGATATGTTTATTGATATTTATTACAATTTTTAAAAAGGAAAACATTCTCAAAAGCCATCCATTTTGAGCTGACTTTTCTTATAAAAATTTTGGGTCATTGATTCCAATTTTTTTTCTATGAACATTTTAAAATGTTTTATGCAAATCCAGAGAACACATAAGAATGAACCATGACCAGTATTTTTCTTAGTAATATTTTGTTTTTCAAATACATGCAAAGACAGTTTTCAACATTCACCTTTGCAAAACCTTGTGTTTCAAATTTTTCTACCTGTCTCCCTCACTCCTCCCTCCCCAAGACAGCAAACTATCTGATATAGCTTAAAACGTGGGATTCTTCCAAACATATTTCACTATTTATCATGCTGGGCAAGAAAAATCTGATAAAAAAGGGGAAAATATGAGAAAGAAAAGAAAATACAACAAACAAACAAACAACAACAAAGGGGAAAATACCATGCTTTGATCCTCATTCAGCATCTATAGTTCTCACACTGGATGAGAATAGCATTGCCCATCTTAAGTCTTTTGCAATTGCCTTGAATGATCTCATTGTTGAAAAGACTTGATTATCACATAATCTTGTTTTTACTGTGTACAATGTTCTTTTGATTCTGCTTACTTCGATTAGCATCAGTTATGTAAGTCTTTCCAGACTTTTCTGAAATCAGCCTGCTCATCAGTCCTTATAGAACAATAATGTTCCATTACACTCATAACTTATTCAGCCATTCCCCAACTGATGGGCATTCACTCATTTTCCAGTCCCTTACCACTACAAAAAGGGCTGCTACAAACATATTTTGAGTAGCATTTTTCTCTTTCTTCCTCCCTCCCTTTCTCCTTCCCTCTTTTCCCCTCTCCCTCCTTTCTTCCCTCCCTCCTTTTTCCCTCCCTCCCTCTCTCCATCCTTTCCATCTCTCCCTCCTTCCCTCCCTGACTTCTTTCCTTCCTTCCTTTTTTCTGGTAAAGTAATTGGGATTAAGTGATTTGTTCAGCATCACATAGCTTGTAAATGTTAAATGTTTGAAGCTGGATTTGAATTCAGATCCTCCTGACTATAGGGCAAGTGTCCTATCCACTCTTTCCCAGCATTTTTCTTTTACCCTGAAAAGAATTTCAAGATGGAATTCACTATTCACTCCTATTATTTTTACTTTCTCATTCAGTTCCCTCTTTTTGGTTAGAATAATGTTGACAAAAGTAGTTCTCATTTTTTTCCTCTGGTTTTTGAAGATTAAATATCAACAAGCCAAGTCAAGAATTTATCAAGCACTTTCCATTTGTCAGAGGGAGAGCTCTTGTAGCTGTCCATTAGTGAAGTTGCTCATCACTAGTATAACATGCCTCTGTGCCAGGGTTATGATGTTTTTTAAAATTTCCTCATCTGTTCCCCATCTCCTGGTGATCTATAGTACATATCCTCATAAGGATGTTATGTTTATTTCTTCCATCGATCTTCAGTCAAATGTTCTATAACTTGTTTCTCTTAATTCTATATTGTCTTACAAAATACATCCAGTATCTTTGCAAAGAAAATCTCAAATTGGTTCACTAAGAGTTTGAAACAATTGAAACAATAGAATAGTAATGTACCATTCAGTTCTATTCCTTTTAAATAAAGAATCTTATCTATAATTCCATCCACTGAAGAGTCCTCAAATCAACTCTTTTGAATTAGGATTTTTTTAGGTCATACACGTTTTGGTGAGGAGAAGGGAGGCAATTGTGGTTAATTGCCTAGAGTCACACATCAAATAAATATCTGAGGCTAGATTTGAACTCAGGTTCTCCTGACTTGAGAGTTGGTGCTCTATCCACTGTACTACCTATTTGCTCCATGAATTATAATTACCCATTCATTTGATATTTGTGCCTAGATGGCAACTATGGACAGGAGCTTTTCACATTGGCTTTCTTTTTGGATCTTTCCTCCTGAAAATTCTTGGTCTCTTTGACTAATTATTTTCTCTTATACTTACAATTGTCTCCACAAATTATATTGGAATATATATGACAGTTATTTTCTCTTTTCATTTTCAGTTTATAGCAATAACATATTTATATGGTTACTTTAAAATTTATATGGTTACTTAAAATTGCTTTTTATAGAACAACTCTATGAGGCAGATACTACAAGTATTATCTCCATTTTTCAGATGGGAATGGAAGAATGGAAAAGTTAAATGTCTTGCCAAAGTCATACACCACTAGCAATTGGTAGAACCAAGAATTGAACTCATCTTGACTATAAGTCTAACTCTCTGTCCTTTACTAAATTACTTAAAACTTCTTGGATTAGAGTTGAATGAACATAAGTAAATATATTTTCTATTTTTCTTCTATCTCTAAGAATCTATCATTCTAATATAAACAGAAATTTCATTCTCAGACACCATCCTCTGATTGATTGTTGATTTTCTAAGTCCATTTTTTCTTCCTCAATCCTAGCCTTCAATTGGCAGTAGTGAGAAAAATACCACCTGTGTCCCTATGATCTTCAATTTTTTTGCCTGAAGAAATCATATTTCTGAATTCATAATTGTTATTGATGTTTTCTAAGTTTCTTGTGTTGACAACATACTTAGTTCCCACATGAATCCCATGAGCAAGCTGTGATTTTTAGATTTGACAAGTCACTCTATTCTATCCTAGACACGTTTCTTGAGATGACAGAAGTCCTCTTTATTGTTTTTTGTCAGGTAGACATATGGTTGCTTTCATACTTTTCAGCAAGAAGTCACAATCCCAATTTGTTTCTTCTCTTTCTCTTAAAAGTCCTAGAAAACTCTCTTACTAGAGAACCCTGTAGGTTCACATTATCATTCCTTTTAAACACAGGCATCTACTTCCTTTTCAAAGGGGCCAAGGATTCTTTCCCTTTCTTTGTTTCATGGATCCCTTTGGCAGATTAATGAAACCTATGGATTCCTTCTCAGAATAATCTTTTTCCCCCTTTTAAAATGGTATTTTTTTTCTTCAATTACATGTAAAGACAATTTTTAACATTCATTTAACAAATTTTAGTTCCAAATTTTCTCCCTCCCTACAATATTACCATTGATACAGTTTATATACGTGTAATCATGCGTATTTCTAAATTAATTGTGTTGTAAAAGAAGAAAAAGAACAAGAGAAAAACCCATGAAAAAAGAAGAAAGTGAAAATAGTGTGCTTCAATCTGCATTTAGACTCCATCAGTTTTCTCTGGCGATAGCATTTTCCACTATGAGCCCTTTGGGATTATCTTATATCATTGTATTGCTGAGAAGAGCTAAGTCATTCATAGATGATAAACATATAATTTTTCTGGTATTGTGTTCAATATTCTCCAGTTCTGCTCACTTCAATTAACATCACATCATGTAAGTCCACCTGCTCTTTCTCATTTTTTAATAGCACAATAATAGTATTCCATTATATTCATATACCACAATTCAGAATAATCTTTTTACAATGCATGAAGTAAAATGGATAGGATTTGAAGGGAAACAAGATAGTGAAAATAAAGATGAACTTTTTTATATCTAAGTTCATAGAATCACTGAAATCTATAGTCAAGAAACCTAGCTCTAAATAAAATCATTGGGAAAAAAAAGAACCCTAGCTCTATGGAAAAAATTTGCATACTTGATACCTACTAGAAACTAGGTGATGAAGGGGTAAAAATATTGAGCCTGACTTCAAAGAAAATTGAATTGAAATCTGGCCTCAAGACACTTACATTTAAATGCTATCAGCTTCAATTTCGTCATCTATAATAGGGATAATAATAACCACTATTTTCAGAATAGTTATAGGGATAAAATGAAATAATACTTTTAAAGTACTTTTGGAAACCTTATAACATGATGTAAATGTTGTTGTTGTTATTTATTAGATATCAAAGACTAATATTTTTCCTTCATTTTCTGAGTGACATTTTTTTGCTCTCCAGCTTTTTGATATTGGTTAAAGTTTCTCTCAGCCTTTTTCTTTTTTGTTATCCTTTTGGAGAGCTTCTCCCATTCTTTCAAGAAAATGTTTGTCTTCTTTTCTAGGTGAATGATCAGTTTCACCATCAGTCTTGCCTCTCAATTTTTTGACACCATCAGAAATTTAACAGATACAGAAGGTAGCTGCTAGGGAACAGGTTTGGTGATTGAACTAGGATTTTAATAGAATGGCATGAGTAGGAGATGGTAGACCACCTACTTGGTCATGATTGTCCTTTTCTCAGAATTTCTTTGTGTCCAGAAACATCTAAGGTATCAATAACCCATATGACTTTGGGTAATAAATTAAATTAGCTGTCCAAAATAATTGTTATGATGTAGGGTAACTGTTAGAAACAAAGGGAATTGACTGCTTTAGGGAAACCATGCAAGACATGAATGAAAAGGAGGAAGCATGGATAATAAGGCCAATGTGCCTTTTGATTAGGGGATTCCTATTATTTCTCTCATCCCTTTGTGTGTTGCGCTGATGGCAGTTACTAGGACAGGCAAAGATGACATAAAAAATCTAGCTTGAGATACATTATGGTCAGAGAGATTACTGCATGGAGACAGTGGTATCATGAAAGAATGCTGGTGATGTTGGAGACATCTTAGTGGCCATAGGGAGAAGAGAGTATTCAAATAGCAATTACTTAGGAAGCAACTACTCTCTCTATGGGAATTTGAGTGGAGTTGCCATTTAGAGTGTGGTAAAAAATTTTTTCTTTATGAATCTAATATTGGGGTATATTAGACCTGTTCTACAAATGCTATCTGGTTTCTAACTGTTCCCTTGGCAAATGAAATGTTCAAATTTCAGACGTGGTACAGAGAAAGTAGAATTGTAAATATCTTTATTTTTTTCTGATACCATTTAATATACTCTAATTTACAAGGAAAATGTGTATTGCTTTGGATCATGTGAAGTTTGAATGACAATTTTAAGGGGAATGGGAGAATAAGCCAATTTTGAGAAATTTAGGAAATATTATATCATAATTATCTTTATTTTGAAATTTTAACTCAAGCTAGTTATGGCCTGGGCAGGCACTAGAGGATGACTGGCACTTTGTGGCCCATCTAAGCAGGGAGTCAATTGCTGTGCATCTGGAAAGAATATCCCATATTTCCAAGTTCCTTAGATCAACTATGGCTTAATCTAACTTGGTAGCACTATGAAACATTTCCATAACACAGGCACAGAGCCATAAATATGATGGGATGACTAGGAGTTTGATCTAGGGTGATATCCAAAAGACTTGATTTTTCTCCATGATGACTCTCTGGCCTGTTGTTCACATGCCTTGAAAACCTGTTTTCCCAGAAGCATCTCTAAAGGTCTCTCCACTCCTCTAGGGATCTCACCTCTAGATCTCCTGATCAGCACTTCCCTGGATATCCTTTTCCCCCACCATTTCCCAATGTGCATGAGGAACACCAGATATTCTATGTAGTCTAAGGGAATGACTTTCTGGTGGATTAATGACCTTCCATCTTTACTCTACTAAGGCAGATTGACCTAATATGTGCTCTGGAGCCAGAACCCCTGGGCACAAATCTGAGGAGGTCTGAGAGCTTTAAGTTCTGTTCTTGCCTCAGATACTTACCAGCTCTCAGACTCAATTTCCTTGTGTGTAAAAAAGAGGCACTCACAATGCCTATTTCACAGAGTTGTTGTGAGGAGCAGAACAATATAATAATAAAAAAACTTTTTAAGGACCTATAATGGGCCTGGAAACAAAATCCAAAAGTGCTAGGGATCCAAATGTTTGAGAACCAAAGAAAAACCAAACCTTAAAGATCTTGAATTCCAATGGGGGAAAGAATAGATAAGTATGTATGCAACATATATACATAGATACATATATGCAAGATCAATACAGAGTAAATAAAAAGTAACATTTGAATCAGAGACACTGATATCTTAGGGAAATAGAAAAGGCTTCATGCAGAGAGTGGCATTTAAGGTGATTTTGCAGTAAGCCAAAAATCCCAAAGATATAAATGTAAGAGAGCATTCCAGGTATAGCTGTCTTGGTGGTACTCCATTTAGCATATACTTAGCATTCTAGTCACTCACATGTATTTGGAGGATTTTCTGCCTCTTCCAGATATGACTCATCAAAGAGTTGAGTTTCTCTGATTAGTCACTTAGCCAAAAAGCTGATGATGCAAGGTGTTTGACTTAGTAAAAGAAGAAGCAGCTTCTACTTGGCTTGCCTCTTGGAAGAGACTTTTGAGAAGAAAAGGTGTGTCTTTGTCTACCTTTGCTCTCCTTTTGTGTTTCCCTTCCTCTAATATTGGCCCGGTGAACACAGACAAGTGCTAGAAGGTCTATACCTACAAGCAACAAGGACAGCCAGGCAATCTCAGAGCACTGAACCTTGCACACAAGGACATAGATACCTATAGAGATAGGAGGAGTAGCTACTCAGATCCTAGAAGCCCTTGCTGTGGTTGCCTTTATATTAGACAGATATTGGGGATAGTTAGTAAAAAAAGTATGAAGATTAAAAAATGGAGTATCACAGTATATCAAAACTATAGAATACATTAAGAGGAAAAGTATAAAATTGGAAAAGTAGAAGAGAGCCTTTTAAGAACAGGCCTAATATCAGTACCTTGTTAGTTCAGATTCAATGTTAGCAAATGAGGCACTTACAAAAGTCATTGAACAATTAACAAAGGATATTTACTTGCTCTAATATGGCCAGAATATATAACCACGATATAGTAGCATTTAGCTTCTCTAGACATCTTTTTCTTCTCTATCTGGAACTATTTGGAAATGGGAACTCAATTGGTCTCCAGAAATTCATCAAAAGAGATAACAAATTCATATGGGTGGGATTTTTTTTAGTGCTTTTGGGTGCCCAGAAAGCTATATCAATGGAGTCAGAGGCTGATTAGTTCCAGAAAAAAGCTTTGTTACCTTTTAGAGAAAATCTATCCCTGTTGCAGGGATTTTATAACAGGTTCAGATTGTGAAAACCTTTAAACATCAATAACTTTGATCCTAGACAGAGCAGATAACAAGCAAAGCACTTTGCCAATGTAAAAGTAATAGATTAGTAAAAAGATTATTGTTTATTATTATCATTACCTTAAATGTTAACTATTACTTTATGTAAAGAATTTCACCTACCTGAGCCTGAGTTTTCTGATTTGTAGAATGAAAAGTTGGACTAAATAACCACTGAGGTCCCTTTTAGATCTAGAGCTTTGATCTAATGATCATTCTCCTGTATTTGAAAATTATCCTAAATCCAAGTTCTTATTGTTCTCTCATTTGGGCAATAATCAATATAATAGAGCTTGCCCTCCCTTTGGAATAGAACAGGATTCCCTCCATAAATGAAAATTGTAATTTATTTACCATTTGTTTGTCTTAGTTGCTGAAAATCTAATAGTAAAGTAATTTGTTGGATATAATGTCATCAAAAAGTATTTTACTACTGATTGGATTTCTTATAGATACTTGAATTCTTCTTACAATTCTTGTACTTCTTGTGTTTTTGCTTGTTCTTCCAGTTCTTCTTCTTCTTCTTCTCCTCCTCCTCCTCCTTCTCTTTCTCCTTCTTCTCTTTGTCCTTCTTTTTCTTTCTCCTCTTCCTACTTCTCTTTTTCTTTCTCCTTCTTCTCCCATTCTTTTTTTCTTTTTCTCCTCCTCCTCTTCTTTCTTCCTCTTCTTTCAGTTATTACTTCTTCTACTTTGATCTGCTTTGATCTTTTTCATCATCAAATTACAATGATGATAGCTAACATTTAAATTGTGCCTACCATATGCAAAATCCTGTGCTTAAGTGCTTTGTGAATATTATTTCATTTGATCCTCACAGCAATCCTGGGAGGAAGATCTCTAATTACAGATGAGAAAGCTGAGGTAAGCAGAGGTTTAGGTACTTCCCTAGAGTCACATAGTGATAAGTGTGAGAGACCATATTTGAACTCAGCCTGGGCCTGGTGTGCCTGGCCATTGTGGTACCTAACTACTATTGATAGCTTTGCACAGCAAGTATTTCCTTCATCCTCTGTTCTTTTCTCTCTTTTTTTGTTTTCTCCCTCTACAGTGTGTGTATGTGTGTGTGTGTGTGTGTGTGTGTGTGTGTGTGTGTGTTGTAATAATTCAGGAAATAAATGGATTGATGTGCCCGTGATTCATGGAAATGTCCAGGATGGGAGACTGCAGACAACCAGAAAATGATATTGCTTAAAGCCAGAGGATAAGCATACAAATGCAACAAGTTCTGTTGATAAAATAAAAAAAAAATCTTTATCTTTGAAAACTTATATGTTATATTGATCATTAGCATGAACTCATGCTCTCTATCATTTTGGACAATATTCTTCAATATAATGGAGCTTGTCTTCCCTTTGGAATCCCTTTGGGTTTTACCCAGTCAATGAAAATTGTAACTTATTTACAATTTATTGTTTTAGACCCTTGCTGAGAATCTAAGATCAAAGTGATTTGTTTGATGTAATGCCATTAGAGGTGGGGCAGCTAGGTGGTGTAGTGGATAGAGCACCAGCCCTGAAGTCAGGAGAACCTGAGTTCAAATCTGGTCTCAGACACAACATTCCTTAGCGCTGTGTGACCCTGGACAAGTAACTTAACCTCAATTGCCTCAACAAAAAGCAAATATATATATTAGAGGTGAGATTTGAACCCAGGTTTTCTGTAATTCAAATCTAGCAATCTATGAACTAGGCCATGCTGCTTGAAGAATAAGCTTAGAAAAAAAAGATTAATATAATTTTACTAGTAAAAAGATGCCCTCTTATTTCTAACTCTAGAACTTTACATTTAATCAGGGCTGTTATTTTGTAGAGAACTGAATGCTATATGCCTAGAACCAAAGAAAGAATAAATTCATACTTTCATCAGTTTCTTGGTAGAAGAAATGCCATTCTCTGAATGTAACAGAAGAACCATGTTATCATTGTACCCATTGAATTCACTGTGAATTCAAAAAAATGAGCTGCATAGCACCTTTAATGAAAGTTCCTGAGACATCTATTATGAGGATGGCTGGTTATATTGATTCTAGGCAAATTAAAAATTGTTCCATGTTTTATTAATTGCTACATTACTTTGCTTTGTTGCTTATAGAGAGCAAGTCCCATTAGAGGAGAGAAGGCTTTTTTCAATTTCCTACTGAAAATTTGAGAATAAAAACCCAACATTTATTTTAAAGAAAAGCTGACACTACTATATTTAAGAATGCATAGTCTCATTGTAAATGGATTGTATACTTATTCTCTGTCTTTCTCCTTTCCTATTTCTCCCAAACTCATTTTGCAATTGGCAATTCATATTCTCACCATCTATTTATCCCTCAATCCCTTACAATCTGAGTGCCAACAATCTATCTAGCTGCTTTTCCAAAGTTCAATTAATTGTCAGATCTAGGGATGTTTTCTTCACCCTTTTTGCAAATTGGTAACTATGGCAGACCCATTTTTTTTTGTATGAGATGTTGCTTTCTCCTAATTCTCCTACATTCTACCACAGGAATCCACATACAGATTTCAGTGCTCTGTAAACTGGGAGGGAAAATGACATCTTTATTTTCACTGTTATCTAACTTAAATGTAGCATTTCCTTCAATTATAAATGTAGTCAACAAACTTTAGTAGTATTAGGATTCACCAGACTGACAAAATGATCCAGGAAAAAAGGAAGGAAGAGCTTATTAAGTAGCAACTATGTGTCAGACACTGTATTTAGTGCTTTATAAATATTATCTCATTTGGTTGTAAAAATGATCCTAGGAGGTATCATGCTCATTTCACAATTGAGGAAACTGAGATAAAAAGAGGTCAAGTGACTTGCCCATAGTCACACAATTACTAAATATCTCAGAAACAAACTCAGGTTTTCCTGACACCAGACCTAGAGCTTTATTTACTTTACCATGTAGTTGATATGAAGAAGTTGAGAACTCTTCCTTTAACCAATTTTGTTTTGTCTCTGCTTTTTACTCTCTTCTGATTCCTCCTATTCCAAATCCATGTGTCCTAAAATTGTTTCCTTTTATCTACATTCTTTCTTCTTCATGTTCTTTCCTTGAGTCAGCTGATCCATTCTTTTACCATTGACTTGTTTGTAGATACTAAAATCTATATCATGAGTCCTGTCTTCTCTTTTAAACTCTATAAAACATCTGGATATTGTGCTAGTATCTCTAACTCAATTGTGATAAAAAATAAAAAAAGATGATAAAATCTATAAAGGGTTAATTTATACAGTATTTTCTTGCTAAATGCCTTCTATATACCAGAGTCAAGGTATTGGGCTAACACAGAATCTTGATTTGGATACTTCTTGACTCTGGAAGGCTTAGTATCACTAAATTTAAGATGCCTTATATTTTAGTGTTTTTCACTTTCCCCTGGTGTTAACTTCTATTATCTCTCAAGGATTTTGTGTGTTGAAAATTAGCACAATGACTGCCACATAGTAAACATATAATAAATGATTGTTATCTTGCTTCTTGCCTTGAATCTTAAAGAAATTTTGTTTGTTTCAACTTCCATCTCAATGAACAGGGCAACCCACAACATAAGGGAAGACTATGATTTATTTTATTTTCCTCCTTCACTGCTTATTTCCCTCCTAACCTCCCCACCATTTTCCTTCCTTCCTCCCTCCCTTTGAAAGAGAAAAGGATTTCTCTCTTAGTTGAGCTGAAATATATTGCTCATTCACTATTTTGTTTTGAAAGACCTGTATATATAGAAAATCTCATTCACTCTGTACATTTTATGGTGTATTCTAATCTGTATATAAGTAGGAAGCACAGTCTCTCGTGGGAAAAGGTGGGGGAAATGGCAGAAGTATCCATCTTTGCCCTTTGGAGCTACCTGAATATACATTTAGACATTCCTTGTCCACATGACCTATAAAGGCAATTCACATCTTAAATACCTTATGGAAGTAAAAAAGATAGTAAGACCTTAAACAAAATGTAAAATAAGTGTTTGCACTGTGTTATCTCTTTACAAGGTTTGAGGAATTCTTCAATCAGATCTCATGGAATCAGAGAGCAATGGACAGTGTTTGGCTCAATCACACCTTTGGTGCATTTGGAAAACAAGAAACTTTTTCCTGGGAGTCAAGTAGAGGGAAAAGCTAGATTTGAAGTATGTGAGTCCTGTCAGGCAAGAAGAGAAAAAAACTGCAGAAGAATAATCTAGATCTTTTGTCAAGAATAGTATGTATATTGTATCTTCGCAATATCTTGTGAGCAAGCTAAAATTTTTTTTCCATCAAAATCTGGGAATTCACCAATGTAGGGGAACTGCTGGCATAGAAAGTCCCTTCACCTTTAATTCTAGGTTTTTGGTCTTTAGTCCTATAGTTTATCCTCAGAGTTTCTCGGGGGCACTGAGATACCAAGAAACTTACAGTGTGTCAGTCATAGCTCTTAAACTCGTGTCTTCCTAACTTTATGGCTGAGTCAGTTGTCATTAGGACACCCTGACTTTTGAGGTAATAGTTCCTACCTCGTACTTCAGAAATGGTGACATAAAAAGAATAGTGTTAAGTTACAGTTGTTGTTTTAAAAATGTATTACTTATTCTTCACTGATTATGAGTCTTTTCCAATGATCAATGTCCTTTCACTGGGAAAGTTTATAGATCATTTACAATTTTAAGCCCACGGTTAGGCGAGACAACTACATTCAGCAGAATTGAATTGAATGTGATTACCATGTAATTAGCAGTTTCTTGTTACAATGAGCAAACCCACATATCTGGCAAGCAATCAGAAATCTGCTCAGGAACATGATTTTTTAAAATAACTATTTATGTGATAGGCATAAGAATCCTTAAAGCTTACTTGAAAGTTTTTAGATCAAAATTTCTTCTCCTAAGGCTGATATCTTTAGAGAGATCATATGGCATAGCTGATAGAATGTTGGACTTGAAATGAAGACAAATTCACTTTAAATACTGTCTTAGACCCTTCCTAGCTTTGGACAAGTCATTTATCTCTGCAAGTCTCTGATTTCTCATTTATAAAAGGGGATAATATAGAAATAAGTTCATGGGGTTATTCTGAGGATCAAATGAAATAATGAAGATAAATGTTTTAGGAAACTTAGTTACATAGGCATGAGCTATTATGAAATACACTACTTTGGTCACTGTCTTCACAAAAATTGTGCAGACACTTTGCTTATAAAATAAGCAAAGACATTAATGAAGAAGTCTTAATATAGAGAACATATAGTTAGTTAATAATACCATGCTTTTTAAAATTCCAGATTAGAAGTGTTGACATTCTCTTGTAAAACCTTGAAAAATGGAATTTTTTCTTTTGAGGCTTTCTACAGAACCCAAAATATGGTCATTGTATACTTGTATGGTCATTATACTTTTTGTTATATCATTTATATTGCACTGTATCATAACTGAAGACTTGTCTTTCCTATTATAGCTCTCCTTTCTGTTTAACTAAAGCAATGTATAGAAAATTTGATATTCAAAATGGGTAATATTTTGCAGGTTTTTTTTTTTTTTGGAGAGAATATCACAGGATTAGAAGTTTAGTCTTTGAAGGAGCTTTTTAGTCCAACTTATATATGAATAAAATTTTCTTATGCAAGAATGTGACAAATGATTGCTTACCTTTTGATTGAAGACTTTCAGTGAGGTACATACAATAAATAAATATTGGAGGAAACTATTTCAACTTTGAAGTGTGGATTGTTGAAGTTTGACCTTAAATTAAGTCCAAGTTTGCCTTGTTTATATGTCTACTATATACTCTTGATTCTGCCATCTAAGGGAGGAGGACAAAAAGAATGATACTCATTCCTTTTACTCATGAAAAACTTCAAACACAAGAAGACAGATATCATGCTCCCACTAAACCTTCATTTTTCCAGGCTGTACTCCTCTAATTTTTTAAACTGATCTTCCTATGACATAGTTTTTTCTAGCAGAGGGCCTCCCTTTTGCCTCATACTTGGCTGTTGATCAATTTCTTGGATCTGAAATATATATATAAAGGATTGAATAAAGGCTCTGAAGATTAACTGACTTGCTTTATTCATATAACATTTTCTAAAATTTGGAGACAAACTTAGAAGGAATGAGTTTAAAAAATAGATCATGCAGGAAAAGATAATGACAAATGTTGGAGCAGAATGGGAAAACTGGGACACTAATGCATTGCTAATGGAGTTGTGAAATGATTCAACTCTTATGGAGAGCAACTTGGAACTATGACCAAAGGGTTAAAAAACTGTGCATATACTTTGATGAAGCAGTGTCTCTATTGGATCTGTATCCCAAAGAGATCATAAAAAAAGGAAAAAGACCCACGTATACAAAAAAATGTTTGTATCAGTTCTTTTTGTGGTGGCAAAAAAAATGGAAAATGAGCCCATCAATTGGAAGAATGTTGTGGTATATGAAAATAATGGAATGTTATTATTCTATAAAAATGATGAACAGGGTGATTTTAGAAAAGCCTAGAAAGATTTATATGAACTGATACTGAGACAAACAAACAGAACCAGGAAAACACTGTACACAGGAATAGCAAGATTGTACAATAATCAACTATGGCAGACTTGGTTCTTCTTAAAGGTTCAGTGGTTCAAGGCAATCCCAATAAACTTTATACCATCTGTATCCAAAGAGAGAAATGGAGACTGAATGTAAATCAACAGATACTATGTTCATTTCCCTCCCCTTGTGTTCTATTTTTTTTTTCATGATTTTTCCCTTTGGATCTGTTTTCTCTCCCAACATGATTCACAAGGAAATATAAAAAGGTACATGTATAACCAATAAATAAATATATAGGTCATGGGCAAACTTCATGGCATCCTTGTTCCCTTGTTGCTATTTGTTACTGTCAGCTCTGGGACCACATAGATAAAAATGTCTCAGAGATCCTAGTTGAAATGTATAATGGCTGCCTCTTATCTCTATATGAAAGGCTCACTCCCATTCTTTTCTCTATCTCAAAGAGTTTTTTCCTTCTTCAAATTACTAATTGATTTTGATGCATAAATGGTAGATTTGGGAGTTGAAGTAAGAGATGATACGTTGTCTTCCCAGCAATATTTGCTGTAGAATGACTGGGAAGTGAAGAGACTGGTGAAGCACCATCAATATGAATCAGGGATTGGAGGTATTTTTTATGAGGGGAAAACTTGGAAGGCATTTCTGCAAGTTTATGTCATGAACTAATCAAGAGAGACTGACATTTTGCATGAACCTGAGACAAGAGCTGTAGACCCAGATAAAAATACATTTTCCTTTAAAGAAAGTATGTTTTTATTTCTCAATCATTCTTGTTATTGTTGAATAATTTCATTTGTGCCTAGCTCTTTTTGGCCCCATTTGGGGTTTTCTGGCAAAAGTAGTGGAGTGGTTTGCCATTTACTTTTTCAGTTCATTTTGCAGATGAGGAAACTGAGGCAAACAGGGTTAAATGACTTCTCCAAGGTCACACAGCTAAGCCTTTGAAGCTTAATTTGAACATAGATATTTCTAACTCCAAGCTCAGCATTATATCTACTATGCCATCTAGCACGTATCAAATATTAGAGATGTGACAAGTATGAAGTGTTTTTCAGTACATTTCCCTAGGATCCATAAGTAGATCTCTGTTTTGATGGCATACACATATATATACATACAAATAAGTATATATATATATATATATACATATAGACACACACATATATGTATATATATACATATACACATGTATATACATACACATATATATTGCAAGGAAAGTTCAAAACAGAAAGGAATTAAAGGAATATACAAATGTGAATGCATAACAGAAGGAATTAAAGGAATTAGTTCTTTTCTGTTGTTAACCTACTTTATTCACTTTTTATTTTGGTAATTTTATATTCTTCTTTCTCTAATGGTTTATTGATTTGTTCCCTTTAGGGAAAAATACTTATTTTGTCAATTTCATAATCTTTAAACATTCAAATTTATATATTTCTCTTTTCATTTTATAGCAAAATATCTTGATAATTTTTCTTCTATTTGTTTTCTACTTTTTCTTAAGTGAAAATCATTATAAATATCATCTACTATTGATTGGCTTCTCCATTAACTTTTAAGTAATGCATTGTTCTTTTCTTCTCTTTTTTAACTATTTGAATATCATGCTATTCCAAGATTTATAGCCATTTACTATCAGCAGGACAATTTCAATATTAAAAACATAGATTTTGTGCTTGGTAAAGTAGCTTGGGTTAATTGAAAGTGCTATACAGCTCTCAAATTTAATGCAACCCAGTCAATCAACAAGCATTTTTAAGTGCCTACTATATGCCAATGCTAGATGCTAGAAATACAAATGCAATAATTTAAGTAATATTCTCAAGGAGCTTACATCTTCATGAGAGAGAGAACAGAAATGTAAATAAGTATATACAGAATAAATATAAAGTGAATAAGAGTAAATAAGTATAAAGTAGTTAAATACAAGGTTGGGGGAAAGGAAAGATACTAGTAGTTGAGAGAATCAGAGAAGGCTTCCCCTAGGAAAGAGGTTATATGAAGCACAGTTGAGGAGAGAGTATACATACATAGGAATGGAAGAGTCAGTGAAATGACACTTTCTCCTATAATTCAGGGTCCCGTTCAATATACATACATGGTTAGTATCTATCCAAGATATAGGTCCTGATGAATCAACTTAATGGGCCGCCCATTATACTACACTCCACTATATGGTCAATATTTTGCATACTTTTCATTTTTCAATTGCTTGATTGTTTTCCTTAGAGAACTATGACTGACTAAAAAAGCTCGTGAGTTATTGTGGAGTTTGACTCAATTATCACCTTGTTTCTGATATCTGAGAGCATTTGAAAGACTTTTCTTTCTCTTTGGAATTCTTTACCCATTAACTCTAACAAGATAGCAACAAACCTCATTTTGATCCGTAGAACCTTCTGAATCATTTTATTTTTGCATTATTTCATTTATTGTTGTTGTTATAAATAACATTTTACATTATTATAATCAAAAGGGTATAGTGCCATTTTTTTCTGGTGGTACTTTCTTCATTTGAATTATTTCACCTAAGATAATAATGATAATGATGTTAAATAGTAAAGGTGAGAATTAATAGCCTTGCTTTATTCTTGTTTTATGGGAAAGCTTCTAATACATTTATACTATAGATTATGTTAGCTCTAAAGAAAAATATCTTCCTCCTGCATTAAAAAATATAGGTAAATATATTTTATCACATGCTTTTTACTGTGTTTCTATAGAATCATAAGTTTTTAATGGTTTTCATTATTGTTACGATTTGTTATAGTGATCATTTTCTTAATATTGAACTATTTTGTCCAATCTGATCATAATGAATAATTATTTTGATACATAACTATATAATGCTACTTTCCAGTAAGTCTTTTGTTTGGGATTAATTAATTTTATTGCTCTCTGTTTTTAATTTTTTCTATCTTTTCTCTTCCCAACTTAGAAAACAAAATAACATTTAATCTCTAGAAAGCATTATGTAGAAATTCCTATATGTTCTGAAAATAGTTTACATAGTATAAATTTCTGTGAGGCAGGTAATTTTATTATCCTAGTTTTACAGATAAATAAACTGAGAGTGAGGATCAGCCTGATCTTACATTGGCTAGAATATCGACCCCAGAATCTGGAGGATCTGAGCTCAAATATGGCTTTATTTATTATCTATAAGTGACCCTAGGGAAGTTACTTAACAATGTTTGCCTCTATTTCCTCGCTTGTAAAATGAACTGGAAAAGAAAATAGCAAAGCATTCCAGTATCTTTGCCAAGAAAACCTCAAGTAGGGTCACAGAGGTTCTGTGAAAATTGAGAAATGACTAAACAACAAAAAACTGAGGCCATTTATTATTTGAATATTTTATAGAATTTGTGAATCTATCTTTCTTATTTCTTGTGCTAGAAAAACAATGAACTGGGAGCTACAAGATATGGGTTGAAATCGCAGTTCTGCCATTTATTTGTATTAATTTAAGCTAATTGTTTAATCTTTCTGGGAGTAGATGAGTTCTAAGATCCTACTAGCTCTAAATTTAATGATTAATAATCAATTTATTTAATATTCTGACATCTGCTTATTTAGGTTATATAGTTTTTAAATTGTGAAGTTTTGGAGGTATAAATTTATTTTTATAGTCTCCACATTTTTGGCATATACCCATTTGCAATAAGTTATGTTCATTTTTTATTTCTTTTACCTTTACTCTGATTTCTCCTTTTTCATTTCTGATATAGGTAATTAAATTTTCTTCCATTCTTCTTTTTTAAGTTAAGTTTACTAATCATTGATTAATCACAAGAACACAGAATATTACACTTGGAAGGAACTCCGTAAATGGGGGAAGATTGGACTCTATCAGGGATTTAGAAGAGGAAAGAATGGGAAAAGATGTTTGGAAATGGTGGGAGAAAAAGTAGAGAGAGGAACCAGACTTTAGTCAAGTAGGGTGGACTAGATAGATAACATAGTTTGGGGATTGAAGTTAATGTAAAGCCCACACATTTTTAAAAATCACTTAATGCTTCTTGATAATACCAAACTCTTATTAAGACTATTTGGCACAGTGGAGAGAGTTCTGCATTTGGTTGGGGTCAGATCACTTGGATTCACATTCTCAATAAACTTCTTATTACTTGTATAATTTTGAGCAATTCAGCTCTCAGGGTCTCAATTTTTCATATGTAAATGAGAAACATTGATTAGATGGCTACTAAAGATTTTCTGGCACTAACTCTATAATACCATGCTCAAATTGAACAGTTTTGTTTTTCAACTCTAAGATATCTAAGGGATTTGTTAGCATCAGCTAGATCTAGGAAGAATTTTTTTTACAGAGGTGAGAATTGGGAATTAGCAAAGATCATATGGAATACAGGTCGCCAAATATTCAGGAAAAATGTATTACCTACAAATTTCTGAGGAAATTGTTAAATAAAAGTAAAATTAAATGTCCCTATGGCAACTGACCCATTGCTTATGTCATGTTAACCACACATTTCAACTCTGCCTGTGAAAGCAATATGACTCAAAGAGCTATTCAGGAAATGTAAAAACTTGGGCTAGGAAAGATTCCAGTGCCTACTTTTATTCCTAATAAGTTCTGTGAATCTAGGCAAGTCATTTAACTTTTAGTGAATGAGCCATTCAATGGTCTCCTCAGAGAACCCTGATTTAGCAATGGCTAATTGTGAGACCCCCACAAAGTATAATAGAAAGGATACATGTATTTTCTTCTCTGACCTCTTTCCTTGTCTCCTCAAGAGCTCTAATAATATAATAGTTAAAAGGAAAATGTATTTAGAGATCAACCCTAATCAACATGTATAATGCAAGCCTGAAATTTGAACAAACCTCAAATGTGGTGATTGATTTCCATGCTGTGAGTCAATAGAGAGCAAAAATGGGATTTTTGTTTTTAAAAGCTGCTGGTAAAAATGATGGCTGTTAAAATCATAGCATTCTGAATTTAATCTGGAAACCCCTTGAGCCTCTTACATAAAACACATGGGACTGAGAGGAAAAGAAAAGAAGGAAGCTATGTACTTCCATTCCTTTACAAGAGATTTCATAAGCTTTGTCACGAGGACTGTGGACAAAAGCACCAAAGGAACTGAAGAGAAAGAAAACAGATTAACCAGCATGCTTCTTATTGTCTCAATTGCCAACCCACAGTACTGCCCTTTTGACAAGATTCACCTGCTGCTATTTCTCTATTCTATTTCTTTAAATTGTATTTCTCTATACAATCACAGCTGCCAGGACAAAGCACTTTCCTCCCCCTCTCCTTTGCCATCAAACAAAAAGAGCATTGTTCAGTAAATCTGAAAAATAAAATATTTTCTGAAGTTTACAATCCCAAATCAGAAGAGAAAACAACAAATTAAGAGTGAGCTGTTCTGGAAATCTGGGCAACTAAGTATATGCAGACAAAACCTTCAGATTTAAGACAGAATTTCAGGGAATTCCTTATGTATCCAATATTTGTTTTTAATCCAGTAGGTGGCAATGATAGTGCAGTGGATAGCCTACTGATATCACACCACTTAGTGGCTTAGTTCCTCTGAGCATCTCTAGAGAAAGATGTTTTCAGTTACCTATCACACTCAGAGCTATTACACCTCTATTGAGATTCTTCACAAGTCTTTCAGGTTGGATAATTGGTACAGGCAGGCCTAGTCATTAGGACATCACTGTTCTTGGGCTGTTTAACCTTATTTAAGTACTAATCTTTTCTATGCTGTGGCCTGTTTTGAAGGATCATTCTATAAGTAGTCACCCAGAAATTACTTTTAATAAATTAGCAACATATGAAAAATATATCTCAAGTGATATAGTTATATGCTAACCAAAGCAATTTCGTAGAGGTTTGCTGGTATGTTTTGTATGGCAAGTATTAAGAGGTAATTTATATGTTAAATACTTGGGTTGGAGACTCTTCTATGACACAAAAGAATCTGGTACAATTTGGGGGATTTTCTTCTTCTCTGGGTTTATGGCTCCAGGAAATCTGATATAAAAATTAAAGCCTTAAGATCATTGAACTCCATTTTCTATGTACAGAAATGTAATTCACAAAATTATATGATAAATCACAAAATCATGGAATTTCAGAATTGGAAACAATCCCAGTGGCTTTCTTATGGGACCTGATCCACTTATACTTGAAATATAATTTCCAGTATAATATGTACAATAAATGGTCATTAAGTTTTTGCTTAGTGATCTTCATGTCAGTAAATCTGCTACCTCCAGAAATAGCCTATTTGACTTATAAATAAGCCCATGTGTTAGATGTTTAAAAGATATAAGTTGTCAGGAAGTGCAAAAGATAAGTTTTATTAAAAGAAGGAAAATTAACCAGAAATCCTTGATTATACAACCATTTGTTTCAACATCCAAAGTCACTTTTAGCTTCCAATACTTAGGCTTTGACAATTGCCTTGTCCTACAAATCCTGTCTTATGCTCAAGGGGAAATGGGGTGATGGGAGCAAAATGGGGGTGGTGGGAGCAGTGGTAGCATTTCTTTCTCTTCTTACAGTTTTCATGATTCTATATCACACCATCTAAATGATTTTGACAAGTGCTTAGAAAGATTCCTTAATGATATAGCACTTAAATTCTTAAAATAAATGAGAATAAAGTTATAGGGAAAAATCAATGGAAAAACTATAGTTGATGGGAA
>JAJPUD010004292.1:107748-129345 GCA_023553655.1 Myrmecobius fasciatus
AGAGGAAAATCAAATTGTTAGTCTCAAGAATGATAAGGGAGAACTTTCCTCCAATGAAGAGGAAATTAGAGCAATAATTAGGAGTTACTTTGCCCAACTTTATGACAGTAAGTTTGATAATCTAAATGAAATAGAGGAATATCTACAAAAATATAGATTGCCCAGGTTAACAGAAGAGGATATAAATTATTTAAATAGCCCCATATCAGAAAAAGAAATAGAACAAGCCATTAACCAACTCCCTAAGAAAAAATCTCCAGGGCCAGATGGATTTACATGTGAATTCTACCAAACATTCAAAGAACAATTGATTCCAATACTACACAAACTATTTGAGAAATTAGGGACAGAAGGTATACTGCCAGAATCGTTCTATGAGACCGATATGGTGCTGATAGGTAAACCAGGCAGGGTAAAAACAGAGAAAGAAAACTATAGACCAATTTCCCTAATGAATATTGATGCAAAAATTTTTAATAAGATTTTAGCAATGAGATTACAGAAAGTCATCCCCAGGATAGTACACTATGACCAAATAGGATTTATACCAGGGATGCAGGGCTGGTTCAATATTAGGAAAACTATCAGCATAATTAATTATATTAATAACCAAATTAACAAAAACCATATGATTATCTCAATAGATGCAGAAAAAGCCTTTGACAAAATCCAACACCCTTTCCTATTAAAAACACTAGAGAGTATAGGAATAAATGGGCTTTTCCTTAAAATGATCAGCAGCATCTATTTAAAACCATCAGCAAGCATCATATGTAATGGAGACAAACTAAAACCATTCCCCATAAGATCAGGAGTGAAACAAGGCTGCCCACTGTCACCATTACTATTTAATATTGTATTAGAAATGTTAGCTTTAGCAATAAGAGAAGAAAAAGAGATAAAAGGAATCAGAGTAGGTAATGAAGAAACCAAATTATCACTCTTTGCAGATGACATGGTATACTTAGAGAACCCTAGAGATTCAACTAAAAAACTACTAGAAACAATTCACAACTTTGGCAAAGTTGCAGGATTCAAAATTAATCCACATAAATCATCAGCATTTTTATATATTACCAACAAAGTTCAGCAGCAGGAGATACAAAAAGAAATTCCATTCCAAATAGCAGATGATAGGATAAAATATTTGGGAATCTATCTGCCAAGGAAAAGTCAGAAACTATACGAACTAAATTACAAAACACTTTCCACACAAATAAAATCAGACCTAATCAATTGGAAAAATATTAAGTGCTCATGGGTAGGCAGAGCGAACATAATAAAAATGACAATACTACCCAAACTAATCTACTTATTTAGTGTCATACCAATCAAACTCCCAAGAAATTATTTTACAGATCTAGAAAAAATAGTAGCAAAGTTCATTTGGAAGAACAAAAGGTCAAGGATCTCAAGGGGATTAATGAGAAAAAAGGCAGAGGAAGGTGGCCTTGCTATAGCAGATCTAAAACTATATTATAAAGCAGCGGTCATCAAAACTGTTTGGTACTGGCTAAGAAATAGAGCAGTCGATCAGTGGCACAGGATAGGATATCAGGACAATCTAGACAATAACCTTAACAATCTAGTATTCGATAAACCCAAAGACCCCAGCCTTTGGGATAAATACTCACTATTTGGCAAAAACTGCTGGGAAAATTGGAAACTAGTGTGGAAGAAATTAGGGCTTGACCCATACCTAACACCACATACCAAGATAAGATCTAAATGGGTTCATGATCTAGATATAAAGAGGGACTTTGTAAGCAAGTTAGAGGAACGTAATATAGTTTATCTCTCAGACCTGTGGAGATGGAATAAATTTATGTCCAAAGAAGACCTGGAACTCCTAATTGAACACCAGATGGATAATTTTGATTATCTTAAGTTAAAAAGTTTCTGTACAAACAAAACAAATGCAGACAAGATTAGGAGGGAAGCATCAAATTGGGAAATCATCTTTACATTTAATGGTTCTGATAAAGGCCTCATTTCTAAAATTTATAGAGAATTGTCTCATATATATAAGAATTCAAGCCACTCTTCAATAGATAAGTGGTCAAGGGATATGAACAGACAATTTTCAGATGATGAAATTAAAACCATCTCTAGTCATATGAAAAGTTGCTCCAAATCACTATTGATCAGAGAAATGCAAATTAAGACAACTCTGAGATACCACTACACACCTGTCAGATTGGCTAAAATGACAGGAAAAGATAACGATGAATGTTGGAGGGGATGTGGGAAAACTGGGACACTAATACATTGTTGGTGGAACTGTGAACGGATCCAACCATTCTGGAGAGCAATTTGGAGCTATGCTCAAAAAGTTGTCAAACTGTGCATACCCTTTGACCCAGCAGTGTTTCTACTGGGCCTATATCCCAAAGAGATCTTAGAGGAGGGAAAGGGCCCCACATGTGCAAGAATGTTTGTAGCGGCCCTTTTTGTGGTGGCTAGAAACTGGAAACTGAAGGGATGCCCATCAGTTGGAGAGTGGCTGAATAAATTATGGTATATGAATGTTATGGAATATTATTGCTCTGTAAGAAACGACCAGCAGGACGATTTCAGAGAGGCCTGGAGGGACTGCATGAACTGATGCTGAGTGAAACGAGCAGAACCAGGAGATCATCATACACAGCAACAACAGTATTACATGATGATCAATTCTGATGGACATGGCTCTCTGCAACAAAGAATTGTCTCAAACCAGTTCCAATTGTTCACTGAAGAAAACCATATACACCCAGAGAGAGGGAAATGAAATATGGACCACAACGTAACATTTTCATGATCTCTATTGACATTTGTTTGCATTATGTTGCCTTTCTCTGATTCTTTTTTTTTTTCTTGTAGATAGGATTTTTCTTGCATAACTTCTCAAGCATTTCATTATTAGCATGTAGTGGACATCCTGCCATCTAGGGGAGGGGAGGGGACTGGGGGTAAAATTTGTAATGGAAAGCTTTGTAAAGATCAATGTTGGGGAACTACCCATGCATATGTTATACAAATAAAAAGCTTTAATAAAAAAAAAAGAAAGAAAAAAAAAGCAAAAAATTGATCTCCAATTATACAAAGAAATAAAAAGAAAAAAAAAAAGAAACCCTGTCAAGGTTAAAAGTAGGAATTAGTTCTTTTTTTTCTTTTTTGGAAAAAAAAGATAAACCATTGAATAATTTTATCACAAAAGAGGGAAAAATTAAATTACCATGCTCAAAACATAAAAACAGAAAGATTATAAGGTCCAAAGAAGAAATGAAAAACAATTATTTGAATTGTGTTTGACCAAACTATATGTTATAAACCTGATAATTTAAAACATAATGAATAAATTCATAATGAATATTTACACACAAAAAAGAAAAATTAAAAAAAGAAAAATGTATAAATAATTTCAACAATTCAATTTCAGAAAAATAAAATGAATAGCCATTAAAGAATTCCCAATGGGAAAAATAGTTGTATATGGATTTTACGTGAATTTTGTCAGTCAATTAAAAATTAATTGTAATGTTAAATTATTTACAAAAATAAATAATAGTTTTATATTTTATAAAATTCCTTCTCTTAGAGATAAGATCCTAAGACCAAAACTAAATAGAAATACATAAGAGAAACAAAAAAATATAGACCAATAACTCTAATGCATATATTAGAGTTTTATATATATATATATCCACTATATATATATATATATATAAAGTTATATATATATATATAGTGGATATATAAATCTCTCTTTCTATATAGGAAAGCAGAAGGAAAAGTGAGGAGACCAGCATTAAAAATGAAAAGAATGAATTTATCACCAGTAAGGACAAAATTAAGACAATTATTCAGAAGTATTTTACTTAATTTTGTATTAATAAATCTGACAATTCAAGTCAAATGAATGGATATTTCCAAATATATTACTTGCCCAGACTAACAGAAGAAGAAATAAAATACTCAAATAACCAAATATTAGAAACATAAATTATATAAGCTATCACTGAGTTCCCTAAGAAAAAAATTCACAGGACCAGATGGATTAGCAAAAGAATTATAGGAAATATTTAAAGAACAATTATATAAACAATTTGGAAACATAGGTAAAGAAGAAATCCTACCAAATTCCTTTTATTATATAAATTTAATGCTGATACCACAAGGAAGAGTAAAACAGGGAAGGGAAACTATAGGCCAAATTCGTTAATGAATAGTCATAAAACTTTTTTTCTAAAATAAAATCTTACAATTAGAATTCAGCAATATATCACCAAAATCATATACTATGATCAGATAGGATTTATAACAGCAAAGTAGGCCTGATTCAATATTATGAAAACTATCAGCTTAGATGATGATGTTGATAAGAAGGAAACAAAAAAAAAAACATTTCATCATCTTAAGTGATGCAGAAAACCCATTTGAAAAAATAGGAAAGAGCTAACTTTAAAATGACAAGTAGTACCAATCTAAAGCCACCAGCAGGTATTATCTGTAATGGAAATAGGCTAAGACTCTTCTTGGTGAGATTGGGGGTGAAGCAATAGTGCCCATTTATACCCATTTATCATTCAATATTGTACTAGAAATAATAGTTATAGCAATAAGATGAAAAAATGGTAAAAGAACCTAGACTAGGTCATGAGGAAATAAAACTATTATTCATTGCAGGTGACATGATGGTGATACTTGGAAAATCCTAGTGAATCAACTAAAAAAGTGTTGAAATAACAACTTTAGCAAAGTTTTATGATATAAAATAAACCCATATTAGCATTTCTATGTGTTACCATAAAAATCTAGCAGCAAGAAATAGAGATATAAATTCCATTTAAAGTAACTATAGACAATATAAAATACTTGGGAGTCTACTTCCCAAGACAAACTCAGGGATTATGTGAATACAATAGCAAAATACTTTTTACAGGACTAGTCAGATTTAACAATTGGAAAAAATATCAATTGTTTATGGATAGATTGAGCTAATGTAGTAAAAATGACAATTTTACCTAAATTAATCTACCTATCCAATGCCATACCAATTAAACTACTGAAAAATAATTTTTTGTGGCTAGAAAAAATAATAACAAAATTTATCTGGAAGAACAAAAGGTCAAGTACATGAAGTGATTCAATGAAAAATATGAAGGGACATGATCTAGCTATACTAGATTTCAAATTGTATGATAAAATAATAATCATCAAAATGATCTGTACTGTTTCAGAAATGTAGTAGTATATCAGTGGAATAATACATTATATAGTAGATGATTACCATTGTAACCTAGTACTTAATAAAGACAAAGATTCCAGCTTTTTTCATTTTACAAAAACTACTGGGAAAAGTGGAAAGCAGCTTAACAGAAAACAAGAAAAAAACAACGTCTCATAAGGCAAAAATGGATATGTGATTTAGATGTGAAGGGTAATATTATAAGCAAACTAGGGAACATAGAATAGTTTACCTGTCAAATCTGTGGATAATGGAAAAATTCATGATCAAACAAGCGATAGAGTATTACACATTGTAAAATGGATAATTTTGATTGCATTAAATTAAAAAGTTTTTGCAGAAACAAAACCAAAGCAAACTAGATTAGAAAGAAAGCAGGGAACTGGAAAAAATTGTAGTTTCTTTGATAAAGGTCTTATTTCTCAAATATTAGAAAATTGAGTCAAAGACAACATCATTCCTTAGTTGATAAAAGTTCACGAAATATAAATAGGTAGTTTTGAATGGAAAAAATAAAAACCAACTATAGTTATGTAAAATAATGCTTTAAATTATTACCAATTAGAGAAAGGCAAATTAAAACAATTCTGAGGTATCACTTCATGCTTATTAGATTGTCTAATAAGACAGAAAAGAAAAATGACAAATATTGAAGGGCAAGTGGAAAAATAGTTATAATAATGCATTGTGGGTGAAGTTGTGAACTGATTTAACCGTTCTGGAGAGCAATGTAGAATTACAATCATCTCTTCTACATTGAGACTTTTCTCATTGCAATTTTGATATGTTTTAGGTCAGCATAAGAAATTACTGTAAATGAGAATTTTTAGAAAGTTTTGTGTACTCTTTGGAGTATTTGCTGTCTTCGGGAGGGGATAAAGGGGGGAAGGAGAAAATTTGGAACAAAAGGTTTTATAAGGGTGAATATTGAAAACTATCTTTGTATGTATTTTGAAAATAAAAAGCTATTATTAAAAAAAGAAAGTTTTGTGGAAGGTACAGGCAAGACAGAAAGACTAGCAGACAACACAGAAAAAGTTTAGCATCTTTGACAATATCAAAGTTAAAAAAAAAAAACTCAAGAAAATCAAATTTCTCTTAAGTGTAGCATTCTAAATACCTTACCCAAGATTTATTTGACAAAATTCCTGCAAGCTCCACTGAATTGCAGTGGCTTCTACTGAGTGAATATAAGCATATTAGTGATGCCTAAAATGCCTGAAAAGGAGTTCAATAAAGATGAAGGAAGATTACCACAAAATAGTAATCACAAAACTAGGGAATTTCAAAGCTACTTAAAAAAAATGTCTTTTGTTATATGTAAAATATGTTCAGTATTATTCTCTTCAAATCCATTTCATTTTTAAAAATTCATATTTACTTCATATTTTAATTTTTTCATACAACATTTTTACTTAATATTGACCTACACATATATACGAACTATGACCAAATATTTGACCCCAATTTTACAATAAACACTCCATAAAAGAAAAAGGAAAATTCAGACTTTTCTGAAAAATATTTAGCTGGATTTTCCATATTGTGGAGGTGCCATACCCCAAACCCCCATGATTAGAAAGGGATAATTGTGGAACCAAAAGGATATAGAAATGTATCTCCTTTAACCAGAAATACTACTACTGGGCCTGTATTCCAAAGAGAATTTTTTTTTTAAAAGGAAAGGACATATATGTACAAACATATTTATTCTAATAGCTCTTTTTTGTGGTGGAAAAGAACTAAAATTTGATGGGATGTCCATCAATTGGGAAATAGCTGAAGAAGTTATGGTTTATTATTAAGATTGAATACTATTATGCTGTAATAAATGATGAGCAGGATGCTTTCAGAAAAATTCTGAAAATATTTAAATTAAACTAATGTCAAGTGAAGTGAGCAGAACCAGGGGAACATTGTATACACTAATAGCAAGTGTATGATGATCAACTGTGAATGACAGATATTGTCAGCAATACAAAGGTCAAAGACAATTCTGAAAGACAACATGAAAAATTCTATCCACTTCCAAAGAAGGACTAATAGAGTCTGAAGGAAGATCAAAGTATACTTTTTCTTTATTTGTGTGTGTGTGTGTGTGTGTGTGTGTGTGTGTGTGTGTTTGGTTTTCTTTTACAACATGACTAAATCCTGAAAAATAAATCATGAAATCCATGAAATCCATGAATGTCTATGTATAAGCTATGATGCATATGTATAACCTATGTAGATCAAATTGGTTATTCTCTTAGAGAAGAAGAAAGTGAGAGAGAGGAAGAGAATTTGGAACTCAAAATTTTCAAAAAGAATGTTAAAAATTGTACATGCAATTGGAGAAAATAAAATATTAAAAAAGAGATTTAAGAAGAAGCAAGATTATAGGTTTGATCTTCATCTTTGGACCAATTATCTTTGTTCTTTTTAATGACCATAAGCTGTGTGCTTGATTTTGGTGATCCTTCTTTCACACAATTCTTGACATCAACCTAAGAAGAAATAATCTAGTTAAAAAACCTTGTTAAATATCTGCTTTAAAAACCTTGTTAAATATCTGCTATCTGCAAAATACTATGTTAGGTTTTCAGAAAGAGGAAAAGCCTAGATTACAAGCTTTTAAGAGCTTGTGGCACTGATACATTCTTGCCCTAAATAACCTTCAAGTACATATACTACTTAAAATATTAGTGGCTTGTATGTATGTAGTGACTTATAAAGTGTTTTTCACAAAACAACTCTAGGAGGTAAGTGGTGTAGATCTGGTTACTTCCCTATGAATAAACAGGTTCAAAAAATTTTAGTGAGTTGCTCAAAATCATATATCTAGTAACTGTTGGAACCGGACCAGCAGTTTAGGGCTTTTAATTCTAGGTCCTGCCATCTAAAGGGCAGCATGACTAGAAATTTATTCTGTATATCACACAGATTGGCACTCTTCTTCCAACACATTTTCACCTCCTCCCCATGTCCATACACTTTGACACTGTAGTCATCTCTTTAACCCATGAGCTCACAACATTTTTCTATCTATGGACTCCTCCTTTTTTATCTACCTAGATTCCAGGTCAATTCCAAGTAGGGCTGGACCAGAAGAATCTAATTTTAAAAATGATTCTTTTTTTTGCTGTCGTTTTTGTTGCATTCAAAGTCAAACAGAAATGATTTGGGAGATGCTTAACAACAGTTTTCTTTTTCTCTTTCAACTCCATTCATTTAAAAAAGAAAAAGAAAATGAAAACCCTTGTGACAATTTCACATAGGGAAGCCAAAACAAATAATAATGATTTCTTTAACTCCAGTACTTCTGTCAAACTAGAAAGGCTTTGATCAGATCTCACATTCACTGGCCCCATGTCTGCCTATCATATTAGAACTTTGACTGCCTGGGAGATCCTTGTGATATAATGGAAATAACAGTGGGTTTTTACTTAGAACACTGGAGTTTAAATCTTATTTCTGATACTTCCTACTCTGGTACTTGTTTCTCTGACCTTGGAAAGTCATTTCACCTTTGACCTCACTTTCCTATTAAATGGAGTTTATGATATTTGAACTGTCTACCTCCAGGTCTATTGAGTTAATCAAATGAGTTAATGTATTAAAAATACTTTCTAAACCTTAAAAAGCCCTATAAGTGTCAGTTCTATCTGAGATATTCTTTTGCAGACAGTATTAGGAAGCAGGAGGCTTAGGTGAAAGGGGAACAGGTTGTATTTAATAAAAGGAAAACAGAAGTGCATAGATTATTTCATTTTTAGCTTTAAAATGACAATATACTCAATAGGCAAGCCCCTTGTGGTATGTATTTAAGAAAGTTTACTGGTCTGTATTTGCATTTCGGAACACAGAGTGGCTCAAATATAAGGCCATACATTTTATCTGAAGATAGATTTTGTAATTCTACATCTTATGATCATTTTTTGTTTTAGTGTTCATATCATTTATTATCCTGCTAAAAGCTTCTAAAGCTGATTTTTGAAATCAGTTGTGAGACTTTACATTTATTCCTATCACATTTCATCTTGCATTTGTCCCAACATTCTAATACATTGGAATCCTTTTGGATCCCCAATAGATCTGGTAGTCCCTTAGCTATCCCTCCTGATTTCATGTCATTTGTGAATTTGATATGCCCTCTGTACCTTTATTCAAGTAATTGACAAAAATGTTAGCCAAAGATGACAGGAAAAGATAATGATGAATGTTGGAGGGGACGTGGGAAAACTGGGACACTGATACGTTGGTGGAAATGTGAATATGAATCCAATCATTCTGGAAAGAAATTTGGAACTATGCCAAAAGGGCTAATCAAACTGTTCATACCCTTTGATCCAGCAGTGTTTCTACTGGGTTTATATGCCAAAAATATCTTAAAGAAGGGAAAGGGCCCCACATGTGCAAAAATGTTTGTGGAAGCTCTTTTTGTAGTGGCAAGAAACTGGAAACTGAGTGGATTCCCATCAGTTGGAGAATGGCTGAATAATTTATGATATATGAATGTTATGGAATATTATTGTTCTATAAGAAATGACCAGCAGGATGATTTCAGAGAGACCTGGATAGACTTACATGAACTAATGCTGAGTGAAATGAGCAGAACAGGATTTCATTGTACATAGCAATAGCAAGATTATACAATGATCAATTCTGATAGACATGGCTCAAGATGACTGATGCCAGTTCCAGTGGTCTTGTGATGAAGAGAGCCATCTACACTCAAGAGAGAGAACTGTGGGAACTGAATGCAGTTCACAACATAGCATTTTCTCTTTTTTTGTTGTCTGCATGCATCTTATTTTCTTTCTCATTTTTTCTGTTTTGATTTGAATTTTTTCTTGTACAGAAAGATAATTACATAAATATGTATGCATATATTGGATTTAATATTTACTGCTATCATGTTTAACAAATATTGGACTACTTGCCATCAAGGGAAGGGGATGGGAGAAAAGGAGGAAAATTGGAACACAAAGTTTTACAAGGATTAATATCGAAGAATTATCCGTGCATATGTTTTGAAAAATAAAAAGCTTTAATAAAAAACAATTAGTCAGCCTAGCATAAAGCAGGTATCCTTTGGGCAACCCAAGAGTTTTCCTTCCTTGTTGGCACTGAACCATTAATGACAACTCTAATGGACCTATAATTCAACTAATTACTTTTTACCACTGTCCAGTTTAGCAGTTGTTTCTGCATTCCCTTTAGTGAGATCTATTATTTTATTTCTGACCACACAAAAATATACCATTAGAAAAGGGAGGAGTATTATAATTGGCAAATAACATCTTGGTATTTTTATGGAAATAGTTTTCACTGAAAGAGTCTTGGAGATCCCCCAAAGCCCATGCTAATTTAGCCCATATATTTCAATATGATCAATATAAAAAAACATCATTCTCTGCCTGATTTCTTACTTAGTCTTAACCATGAATAGGTGTTGTTTCAGTTAAACTGAGACCTATTAAAAAGGCCAAACTGTCACACTGCATCCAGGGCCGTCTTGATCTGTAACTGACCATTGAACCCGGATGGCCCTGGAGGGGAAAATGAGACAGGTAATTTTGTACAGCTCTCCCTCACTTAAATATAATTCAGTTACAGATCAAGGCATCACTTTCCTGATGTCATGGTCCTTTTTGAGAATGAAGGTCAAACAACACATGGTATATAAGAGAATATGGGAGATAGTCATTTTTTTCTGTAAAAGAGTCCTCTGATTACAGAATAGTCCTTGAGTGACTTGCACAGTGTTAAGGATCTGGGACTCCTTGTTATTGCATTATGCATTCATTTACCATATTTCTTACTAAAGAAATACAAGGCATAAGCAAACATCTATACAACTCCTAACAGTTCTGAGTTCACATTCAACTATATAAGGAATTGTTTTTTTTTCAAAATTCTGAATTAAGGATATAACCAAGCCATCATTTTTTTTTTTCTTGTTTCAATCCATCATTCTTTACTGTTCCATTGATTCCTTGGCAATTTTTTTTGGTGAATTTTTCTTTGGTCAGCTTGATTGTGTGAAGGTTTTTCTATTATTCACCACCTTTCCTTAAAGATATACTTCCTTCTCTCTTTATTTACATCCTTATGACGTAAATAAAGCTAAGTCTTTCATATTAAACACTGCATTGTCTGGAACTCTTAATTGGGTGTTAAGGGGATGAGGATAAAAATTTATTAAACACCTATTGCATACTAGGCACTGTATTAAGTGCTTTACAAATATTATCTCATTTTAATTAGTTAGCATTTTGGAGGAAAGTAAGAAAACATGAACTTAGAAGAAATATGACCTTAGTAGAATGTCACCTGATTCAAGGGAGAAGGCTTAATATAGAGCAGCAGTGTTGGAAATTTCAACCAACTAATTAATAAGCATTTATTAAGCGCACACTGTATTCAAGACACTGTGCTAGAATCTGGGGACAAAAAGCGAAAAATGAAATGGATTTTGAAGAAATCAATTAGAAAGATATTAAAAATGGAAACAGGAGAGGTTGACAATTTCCCTCAAAGACAAGGGGGACTTCTTTTTCTTCCCCTGCCATAGGAATTGTCCTAATACAAGCCCCTCAGCATTGTCTAACATCAGGACATACAGACATTTTTAACCCTGATTCCCCTGGATCCCCTTAATCCCCCTTCCCATTTTTATGCTTTGTGGTACAGATGAGCAGGAACATGGAAATTGTGTTGTTCCACATATCCTTTTTAAGCTCCACAGGAGTGAAGGCCAGGACTTTTGTATGATAGGAAACATTTGCTACAGTCACCAGAAAATAAAGGAAGAAAGAAAGAGAAACAGGTGAAGATGAGTTTATAGACAAGATCTTTAAAAAATATTCAGACAGAAAAGAAAGGAATTATGAAAGATTAAAACTGAGTTCCTTTATATCTGCATGTGGGATCAGGACCTACTATTAAAAGCTGTAAATATTGATCTTTGTTTATTTTCATCTCTGTATTTTTTTCTCTAACTCTTAAAAATCCCTACAGAAAGATCCTGAGCTTTTTTTTTTTATTGGAGAAAGGCAAGGCAGATAGGAAAGCCTCTGCCTGTGCTGTAGGTTCAGAGGAGGAAGAAGGGCCCTTGGTCAAGGGGAGAGATACAAGCTGCAATGAATTAATAAGGTGTCAGTGGGATAAACCCTGGGACTTTGCTGGATGAGGAAAAAAGTTGGAGGATTTCAGGAGCCATATAATCACTAATCTATGATAGGATAAGATTTAAGCCACTTTGAGTACTAGGATGAAAAAGGGACAAATGAAGACTGAAAGAGTAACCAAGGGAGCATTCTAAGTTCATTCTAAATCTAATGCTCATTTGACTCAATTCTACTCACACTGTGATCTAAACTACTAACTTAGAAACATTCCTATTTGATCCCTAAATATAATTAATTTAATTGTTTCTATTGGTACCTTTGGATTTTATGTCACCTTGATTTTAAAATGTAGATTTCCCCTGCTGTTGCAAGCCAGTCAACAAGCCTCAGATACTTCTTAATTTGTTATCTCATTATACCTTCTGTCTACCTCAGTTTCCCCAGGTCTAAAATAGAAATTGTAGAACTGACCTCACAATGTTGCTATGGGATCAAATGAAATAACATTTGTTGAATATTTATCACAATGCCTGGCACATGATAAGTAACTTAAATGCTCACTCTTTCCCTTTCTCTTGGTAGAAACAGATAAAAAAGAAAGAGTAAAAATCCATTCAACAGAAGCAACTGACATATCAATTGAGTCTGATAGTATATGCAATTTTACAGATGCCTTTTAAGCATCTGCTATATGCTGAGCATTTATATTTGGTTCTGAACAGATGGAAAGATTGAATAAGACAGGACCCGTGCCTTCATAGAGGTTATAGGCAATGTAACATGGGGGTAAGAGAATAAACAATTATATGACACCTACTATTTGCCAGATACTGTGTGAAGCACTTTTAAAAAAATAAAAATTATTTTTTTGATTATCACAACAAACTTGTGAGGCAAGTGCTTTTGTTATTTCCATTTTATAGTTGAAGAGAACAGAGGTTGAGTTGCTCAGAGGAGTGTTTGGTATCGAATTGGAATTCAGGTCTACCTGACTCTAGGCCCAGTACTCTATCTCCTTTGTCACCAGCTGCCTACAGCTCTGAGTAAGACACATGCCCATATAATGATAAACAAATTGCATCGTCATGAGCTTTACAAAAAAAAAAAAAAAGATTACATAAGGACCAAATGGAAGACAGTGAATAGAGAATGGAGAAGATTTTATGGAGACCATTTGAATTGGCCTTCAAAAGATAGTTATCAATCTACTTAACAGAGGTGAGGAAGAAGAATATCTAAGGAATAGCAAGTAATAAAAGTAAAAAAAAAATAATTGTAATATACATTTACAATGAGCAGCCAGCTAGTGCCAGGCCTAAGACTCATCTTCCTGAGCTCAAATTTGTTCTAAGACCCTTACTAGCTGTGTGACTCTGGGCAAGTCACAATCTTATTTGCTTCAGTTTCCTCATCTGTAAAATAAAATGGAGAAGGAAATGACAAATAATTCCAATATTTTTTGCTGACAAAAACCCAATGGGGTTAACAGAGTTGGATATGACTGAAATGTGACTTGATGGAAGCTACACATTTAAAAAAAATAGGACTTTTATTATTTATTTAACATTTGCAAAATGTTTTGCATCCTTATTAAGAAAGCACAAGGCATATTACAGAAACCATAAGGTGGTCCAGTTTGACTAAAATTTGTATATATAGAGAAGAATTAGGTGAGGTAAGATGAGAAACTTTTCAGAGACAGTGATATCACATTATAGAGAATCTTCATTTTCAGCTAAGGCCTTACATATCAAGTAAATTACTTTGATTAAAAAGCATCATAGATTATGCTTGCTGGAAGAGGTATATTTTATAACAATAAAAAAGATTAAATGATCATAGTTACAAATCCTGTGTTTTTATTATACTTCCACCAGATGTTCAACCAATTGAATTGTATAATGTTTAAGGGCAAAATAATTTGCCACAGCAGCAGCTGTGGTATGCTTTAATTATGCAATCACAAAAAGGTAATAATTGCCATAGGCAAAAATATATATTTCCCCCACATCTAATAATGAAAGTATGTAGGCAACCTAAGTCAATAAATACTGCCAGTTGAGTTTAATCAATTTTAACACCTGCTATGAACAAAGAAACATGAAATGTAGAAAGTATAAGTAATCTTTTAAGCTGTGCCTCTGTTCATTGTGAAAGGATTTTCATTTTATTCTTATAGAATTAACTATAAATCAGTTCCAAATTTTACATATCTTTCAAGTGGTAATAATTCACATTTATATATCACTTTAAGGTTTATATGATATTTTTAAGTTCTTGACTCGGTTTCCTCATTTGTAGAATGAAGACAATAATAACATCTAGGAAATTCTGGTAGCTCCCTACCACCTCCAGGGTTAAATATAAAATTCTCCATTTGTCATAAAAAACCCTTCATAGCCCAGACCACTCTTCCTCACCCAGTTTTCTAGAGTTCTTATAGCTTTTAGGTCTCCATGTACTCTTAAGGAGTTGGGTTTTTTTTTTCCAGTCAATTTCTGTTTCCTTTTTCAAATTCTCTGTAAAGTTCTCATTTCCTTTCCCCATTTTTCTTCTAACTTTTAAGATTCTTTTTGAATTCTTCCAAGAAAGCCTTTTGAGTTGAAGATTGACTCATATCACCCTTTGAGGCTTCATCTGGAGATGTTTCATCCTTAATGTCATCAAGATTTGGGTTGTGTTCTTCCCTGTTTCCATAATAGCTATCTATCATCAGAGCTCTTTTTGGTTTTTTGCTCATTTTTAAAGGCTGAGGTCGGCTCCTAGGGTACAGAGGAGATGTTCCTGAGCTTTCTCTGCAAAACCCTCTACAGGGTTTTGCGCTGGGGGCAGATGGTGCTGCAAATTTACTCATTGTGTTGGGTGGACCTGGACAAGTCCTGCCTATTAGGCTGGGGTCCAGTGGTTCACTATTTGCCTTCTGTAGTTGAAGATCTCACAGCTAGTCTACTAATGCACTGGCGTTCTGAACCAGAACAGAATAACCAATGCTGATATATTTTGATTAAGAATTTGCTACACCTTTATTGGGCTACCTCTTCCCTCCCACTCCTCAGTATCAATTGAGACATTTTCTGAAGTCCTTTTGAGATTTCTTATGCTGGAAATTTGTTACACACCAAATATTTGTGGGTTCTTTCACTCCAAAATTCATTCAGAGGCTTGATCTGGGGGAAGCTAGGAAGAACCCAAAGTCCTATTTACTTTCTGTGATCTGCCTCTCCATAATAGTCTCTAATCAGGTTGACCCAGACCTCCTTCCATTCCTCAATCAAGACACTCCATCTTCCAAATTTTCACTGGTTGGCCCCCAAGCTTGGGACATTTTCCTTCTTTATCTTTGCCTTTTAGCTTTCCTAGCTTCTTTCTAGTCCAAGCAAAAAAAAAAAAATCCCACTTTCTATAGGAAAACTTTCCTGATTGTTCATAATTCCAGTGCCTTCCCTCTGTCACTTATGTCTATTTTATATGTAGCCTGCATGAATATATTTATTTTCATGTTGTCTACTCCATTAGACTGTGAGTTCAAAAGCAGGGATTGTCTTTTACCTTTTTTTATATCCTTAGAACTATGTAGCACATAATAGACACTTCAAAAATATTTGTTGACAGACTGACATACCTCACAGGATTATTGTGTGGATAAAATGACAGAATATTTGTAAAATGCTTTACAAATTTTAAAGCTCTACTTAAGTATTTTTGTTATAACAACACTCACTTATCTTTCTCCATAGATTTGTTATCTTATTGATACTGAATTATTGTGATTTTTTTAAAAAAAGTTATTTTAAAAAGATTTTTTAAATGTAAAATAATTCTCAAGTTTCTAGTTTTTTTTTTCCTTTCCAACTTTATCCCCTGTCCTAAATCAGCATGAAAATTGTCTGAAATTATTTCCATTAAATGAGTAGGCAGCTCTGATGGGCATTCTTAAGGTAGTGTCAAACCCAGACTATTTTTCAGTCTGTTCAGAAAGTAGACCTCAAAGCAATGGAATTTTTACGGTAGAGTATGAGCCAACAGTTAATTTGAAGAAAGTGAATACTTAAGAATAACATGTATACCTTGTAATTTCTCAGCCAGAATCTGTCAAACAGAAGTTCTCACATAATGCAATATTTTTTTTTTCATAGCAATTTAGTCCAAAATGTTTCTCTTTTCCATGATGACCTTTTGTAAAAACTCTCTTGAATTTCCACTCCTCTGTGGGCCTCTGGAAACGAATGTGGGCTTTGATGGTATGTATTATGAAGAGAACATTTTTTGGCACCAAATAATACCACTAAAGTTAGAAATGCAGTAATAAAATCTCACCCCAACATTTCTAAGATTCAAATACATCTCTTTCCCCTTCTCCCTTTAAGTTAGTATATTCTATAAGCATGTTATTTCTAAGTAGTAAAATGAGAGGAAAGAAAGAACATTAATTTTCTGAGTACATTAACAATCTTCTTAGGCCCACAAGAAAATCTATTTTTAATTAGCACCAACTTGATTAGAACAATACAAGCTGTATGTTTTGCTAGCAACATTATGCAGATTGCCCTGCATTGACCTTGAATACAGCTTGTTATTACTGCTTCCTAAAGGACTTTTATATGCACAGGCTACTCATTTGAAAGATTTGTTATGTAAGCTTTTTCAAATGTTGCTATCCCAGGATGTGTTTTATTCATCTCTTTAAGGGACAAGAGATCATGGTAATGAATTCAAGTGATGGTATCACATTCACATAACCTTCTAAATATATTTAAAGTATTTTTTGAAGAAAATATTCACAAATAAAATGATTTTGAGGAGTGGGCAGTATAAGAGAGATCAGAAAGTAAAAACAATACTCTGGCCATTAAGGAGAAATGAGAACAGATTGAATCCAGCTTTTCTAAAGCCTCAGAACAGACACTTTGGTGTTTTGATGGATAAATGCTTCAGACTACTTATGAACACCATGCATTTTCCATTGCTCTTTTAGTTCTTTTCAATTTTAATTCTTTTAAAATTGTACTATTCCATGATTCACAGTTATTTAGGAGATAATCTGAGAGTTTACTGGCAGCTTGAACTCAAACTTTGCACAGTTTTACAAAATGTAACACAGTTAAATCTTCTCTTACAATGCAAATATGGGACTATCTCATTGACCATTTTTAGCATCTGTCCTGGAAAGATAAATTAATGGATTAAATCAATGGACAGCTCATCTGATTACATTCCATAATCTGAGCAATATTCATTATTCATCCACTTTGTTTTTCCTGTTTTTGATGGCAGTCTACTATCAGCCTATTTTTGGAGGGCTACTTTCTATCTTATTAAGTATATCCTAAATTATGCTAAAAACAAAATAACTAATTATTGGCACTAGAAAACATTTTCAGATTTTACCATTTGAAAGAAAGGAACGGTCCAGGAAGAAAGTTTTATATTTTGTTTGTGTCTTATTTTTCTGAGTTGCTTTTTGAACTAGAGGTCCAAGTACAAATATGAAAATTTGACTTCAGAGATATGACTAAGATTTGGTGGAATGGAACTCAATAATGGAACATGGTTCAGGGTGAATATACTTTTTTTTTTTCAAAAGAAACAAGACAGGTAAAAGGATAAAGGGGGTAGCACTGTATCCAAAAAGAAATATTAATGTGAGGAAAATAAAAACACAGCTAGAGGGTTATGAAGCATGGAGGAAAGCACTTGGTGAAGATCATAGGAGGGAGAAACAGAAACTGTTTGTCATTGGAAGGTACCATAAATCACTGGGACAGAAAAAATGAACTATATGGGAAATAAATAATGATTCAAAGGCAACATATAAAGTAATGAAGAGGGACTTCATTTACACAGACATCTACTTGAGTTCTTTTTCTGCCAAAAGTGGGGATACTAATAAATTCTTGACTTGCCTTAATTAGAAATGTTGTTCATAAAACTAGAGAGAAAACAAATTTTCTGTATCTATTTCAGTTATATGGGAAAGACAACCAAACTTATTTCTGGGGTGTGAATCATGGTAACCTTCTGGAGAAGTGAACATTATTTCAGAGTTAGTGACGGGAAAAAAAGATGAACATGTCTGACATGAAGCCTAGATTTTGGTAAAACAGATTTCAAAATGATTAAAATTTTAGATAGAAGTCAGCACAAGCTAGCACAATGGACAAACAAAAGAAATTCTATTTTTTGAAGTTTTTTTTTAATTTTCAAATCATATACAATGATAATTTTTTCAACATTAATCCTTGAAAAACCTTGAGTTCCAATTTCCCCCCCTTCTCCCACCCCCTCCCCTAGATGGCATGTAATACAATAAATGTTAAACATTATAAAAATATAAGTTAAATCGAAAGTAGGCATACATATTTATGTAATTATTTTCCTGCACAAGAAAAGTTGAAAAGAGACATGTCCATAAGAATTGATCATTGTATCATCTTGTTGCTGCTGCATACAATGATCTCCTGGTTCTGCTTACTTCACTTAGCATCAGTTCATGTAAGTTTCTCTAGGCCTCTCTGAAATCATCCTGCTGATTGTATCTTTGTAGAACAATAATATTCCATAACATTTATATACCATAACTTATCAGCCATTCTCCAACTGATGGGCATCCACTCAGTTTCCAGTTTCTTTCCACTTCAAAAAGGGCTGCCACAAACATTTTTGCACATGTGGCTCCCTTTCCCTTCTTTAAATTATCTTTGGGATATAAACCCAGTAGAAACACTGCTGGATTAAAGGGTATGCACAGTTTGATACCCTTTGGGCATAGTTCCAAATTTCTCTCCAGAATGGTTGGATCCATATTCACAATTCCACTAATAATGCATCAGTGTTCCAGTTTTCCCATGCCCCCTTCAACATTTGTCAATATCTTTTCCTATCATCTTAGTCAATCTGAGAGGTATATAGTGATACCTCAAAATTGTCTTAATTTGCAATTCTCTGATCAATAGTAATTTAGGGCACCTTTTCATATGACTAGAAATAGTTTCAATTTCTTCATGTGAAAATTATTCATATCCTTTGACTATTTATCAACTGGAGAATGGCTTGAATTCTTATAAATTTGAATCAATTCTCTATATATTTTAGAAATGAGGCTTTTATCAAAACCCTTAAATGTAAAAGTTTTCCCACTTTATTGCTTCCCTTCTAATCGTCTGCATTAGTTTTGTTTGTACAAAAACTTTTTAACTGAACATAATCAAAATTATCTATTTTCTGTTTAATAATGATCTCTAGCTCTTCTATGGTCATAAATTCCTTCTTTCTTCACAGATCTGAGAGGTCAACTATCCTTTGTTCTTCTAATTTGCTTATCATATCACTCTTTCTGTCTAAATCATGAACCCATTTCTATCCTATCTTGGTATAGAGTGTTAGGTGTGGGTCAGTGCCTAGTTTCTGCCGTACTAGTTTCCAATTTTCCCAGCAGTTTTTGTCAAATAATGAGTTCTTATCCCAAAAGCTGAGGTCTTTGGGTTTGTCAAACACTAGATTACTATAGTCAAAGATTATTTTGTCAATGACCTAACATATTCCACTGATTGACTACTCTTTTTCTTAGCCAGTACCAAATGGTTTTGATGACCTCTGCTTTATAATATATTTTTAGGTCTGACACAGCCAGGCCACCTTCACTGGCATTTTTTTTCATTAATTCCCTTGAAATTTTTGACCTTCACAGAAAGAAATTCTAAACAAAAAGAATTCAATGAAGAAGAAATAAGAGTTGTCTGAACATACTGATGTGGATGTAAATAATTAATTCGCTAACCTAGATGAAAAAAGCAGTTCCTGGGATAGTAGAAGTTAGGGAGGAAACAGGAAATGAATACAAAGTGTGGAACAGTGCTGTGATAATATCACAAGAGCTAAAACTCAGAATTTGTTCAGATTGATAAGGTTAGTAAAGAACAATACAAAATATTTTTTGAGCTTTATTGGTGGAAGAAAGGTTGTGTTTCCACATGGAATATTTTGAATATTTTGTTTATCAAATAATAGAGGGATGCTTAATGAGATTCCAAAAAAGATCAGGCTACCATTTCAAACAGGAAAAACAAAGTGGATCAAAAATGCATGTTGTTCAGATTATGGAATGCAATTGTTTGTACTTCCCATTGAACTAACCCATTGGTACATCATGAATTGACAACTGGGAGAAGGTAGATATGATTGCTTTTTATTTTGTTTCTCAACTAAGGAGTTTTACCTTTAGCCTGGAAAGGATAGGTATAGACATATGATCTGGCCCTGTGATTTCTTTACCCTAAGAACTACCTGATGAGGAACATTCTCAATGATTGGAAGCTGGTACCTTTTCTGTAACATATGGATTTAGAGAGTTATTTAGACTAGAAATGTCAAACTGAAGACCTCATGAATAAAAACCAAATCAGATTAAAATGTAATTAGGATATGTTGAGCAAAATAATTAAGAATGAAATATAACATATAATGTGTGTGTATGAGTATGTTTGTGTGGGTGTGTATGTGTGTGTGACTGCAATCCTCTGCTATGGTTTAATAGAATTTTTGTTTGAATTTGATGCCACTGGCCTAAAGCACTGAGAGATTAGATAATTTACTCTTGGGGAATATTGCTAAAATTTGTCAGTGTTGGGACTTGAACCCAGGATTTTTTGCTCCTAAAGCAAAATCTCTATCAATTATTCCATTCTGCCTCTTGAATTGGAGAGGACAGAACAAAAATGGATAATTAGGAGTTGATTCCAAACCTAAATAAAGAGATAGTAAAAGAGCATCTGCCTGCCCCTTGATTAATTCAAGTTAACTTGCCCAAATGAATTCTGTCCTCAGATATTGAAAGAATTAAAATTGTTGTCATTGAATGCTGTCAATAATAATATAGGATTCAAAAGAGTAGATGCCCCAGTTTTAAAAAAAAAGATAAGAAAATTGAACTTCCAAATTGAACCAGTGTGCTCGACTTTGTTTTCTGGAAAAATACTAGATCAAATTATTAATGAAATATTTAGTGGACATCTACATATAGGAATAATTATCATAGCATAGTATCAGACTGACTTCATTTATTATTTTGATAGATTTTGTGGCAAAGCTATAAATATCTTTACTTAGATTTTAGCAAAGAGTTTGATAAAATATCTCAGACTGTCCTTGTGGCAAAGGTGAAGAGATGTATGCTAAACAATAAAAACAAGTAAAGCTGGAAGTACTTATTAATGATTAAATGTCTTTTTTTTTTTTTTTTTTTTTTTTTTTTTTTTT
>JAJPUD010004292.1:129445-158171 GCA_023553655.1 Myrmecobius fasciatus
TTTTTTTTTTTTTTTTTTTTTTTTGCTGAGGCAATTGGGGTTAAGCGCCTTGCCTAGGGTCACACAGCTAGGAAGTGTTAAGTGTCTGAGACCAGATTTGAAGTTAGGTTCTCCTGACTTCAGGGTTGGTGCTCTATCCACTGTGCCACCTAGCTGCCCCACAATGTCAATTTCTTAAGGAGTTTTCTTCAGACAATTTCTGTGTTTCCTTTTCCAAACTCTCTTGCAAGATTCTCATTTCCTTTCCCCATTTTTCTTCTAATTCTCTTTTAATATCCTTTTTGAATTCTTCTAAGAGAGCCTTGTGAGATGGGAACTAACTTATATCATTCTTTGGGGGCTTCATCTGGAGATAATTTGTCTTTAAGATTCTCAGGTCTATTCTCCTCTTTCTCCATACAAGCGATCTATGATGAGTTCTTTTTGCTTTTTTGATCATTTTTTTTTAAAGGTTAAGTTCTGCTCTTAGCGCTTCCTCTAGAGGTGACAGTAGCCTTAGGTTGCCCTGGACCAGTACTGCAGTTCCTTCCTGCAAAGGGTAGATATGGCCTGATCCCACATTATTTTTGGGTCCAGAGGCTCACTGTTTGCCTTTTCTATTTGTATTGGATGTCTCACAGCTAATCTGCCAATCCACTGGCTTGTAATCAGGACAGAATAGCCAACACTGCTCTACTTTGGTTAAGAGCCTCCTGGTAGAATCCTGGTGTGCTGACAACACACCTTCCTGGGTACCAGTGCTATGTCTGCACTCAGCCACCTCCCCTGTGCCTGACTGAAAAAAGAACTTTTCTGAAATTCTTCAAAAATATCTTCTGCTGGAAATTGTTAACTTTCCAAATATTTTTGGGTTCTGTCACTCCAAAACCAGTTTGGATGCTTGATCTGGTGTTTATCTGAGGGATGCCAGGAGAAGCTCAGATAAAGACCTGAATATTCTCTGCCATCTTTGCTCCACCTACTCAATGTCCATTAAAAAAAAAGTCTCCAGTTGATTCCCTCGAGAATTTATGCTAATTGGCATTTTTAACAGTGACTTGGACAAAGGAAAAGATGACAATGACAGCAAATTTATAGATGATATAAGTTAGCAGACAGTCAGGATCCAAAAAAGAATCTGATAGGCTAAATCATTGGGATGAAATTTATAAGATGAAATTTCATAGGAAGAAATGTAAAGTTTTTCAACTAGATAAAAAAAATTAATTTTCACAAGTGAAAATGTGGAAAACAGGAAGTTAACTGAAGAATATCTGAAGAGGATTATAGGTTCAATGTGAGTCAACACTATGATATGGCATTTTCCAGGATGCACTCCACTCCCCTTCAGTTTAAAAAATTCTGACATTGTGTGTAATCTCTTCTGGCACTTTCTTTACAGCCAGTTGACCAGTCACCTAAGAAAATTAGTCTCAAATGTGTTGTCATATTTCACTTTTCCTTCAAATGGTATTGAATTTCAAACAATTATTTTTTCCTAGAATCAAACACTCAAAAGGCAAAGTTTTTACCACATTGAAAGTATTCAGAGAAAGATCCTACAATCTCAAATAAGATTTCCAAAATGAAGTCTTAAACCTATTGTAAGTAATTACTGTATGGCTGAAACAACTGTATGCTTTCCCAAGCTGATGTTTTTGAATTAATGTATTGAATCAATAAATGTATCTATTATTATATATTAATATAGCATATTATAATTGTACTATATAATATAACCATTATACACATTATAACATATATAATGTATTATATAATATAATAATTGTTATATATTATATATAATATATTCAATAATGATATATTTGAATAAACTATGTTGCCTTTGTTTAAAAAAATTTCCACATTACTTCATAGTTAAATACAATGATAGATGTTAAACAACTCTCTCTGTGAGGGAAACTTTTAGGTTTGATATGAATTATTAACATTTTCCTATGAACTTATTAAGTCTAAACAATCAATAAAACAGTAAACCAGGTTTTGATTTGTAATATTTGCCATTTTCCAAGTCATAAATACTGAAAATTTGACAATCACCTCTCATAATCTTGTTTGAGCTGGCTTTAGCACACACATCTTATAAGGGAAACAAAATTTTAAAAATAAATACTTTTAATATTGAAAAATTAAATTAAACTAAAAATTAAAAAAAGACCCAAACTCCTACTGCTCTACAGATTTGTCAAACCCGAAATGACAATTGTGTGCTACTAGAAAATATATAAATAGTTCTGACCTAGTCACCAGATCTAGGAATACTGGTACAAAGGATTTTGTCCAAGGAGTACCACCTCTGTTTTACATTATTATGATTTTTCCACAGTTTTCTATGTTCTTCTGGAAATATGGAAAATGTGTAAATGTGACCAGTTCCAAATTTTTACACTTTAGAAACAAGTAGAAGAGAAAAAAAGCATAGCCAAGAGGCACAAAGTAAATTATTACATCTCATGTACTCAGTGGTATTTGTGAGGGATCATTGCCAGCTACAATTATACTGACAAGCCTATGGTCTCTAGATCAAGAGAAAAAAGAGGGAAATCAGGGTGTGAGGAAGAAAGAGGTCAGAGAGACAGCTGGCTTGGCAAACTTCAACCAGGAATCTGGTTGTCTTCTCTCCTTTACAGTAGGGGGCAAGCATGTTGAAGTTCCTTTAATTTAACCAATTGGGAATTCTACTGTACTGAAGACAGATGTGGAAAAGAGCCTTTGTTAGGAATAGTTTCTGTTTTGAAGAAGAGAAAGGAGAAAGGGAGGAAATTATTAAAGCAAAAAAGAAAAAGAAAAAGAAATTCCCTTTTCTCTTTCCTTCCCCATCCCTCCAATACACACAGACACACAGACAAACACACATGCACATGTTAGTTTAAAAGAGAGAAAAATGAAAATATTTGTTGAAAATATTTTTTATTTCTTTTTTTCTTTTTTGCCCTATTACATAGGAAAAGTGGAAGAAGAGAAAAGAAATAATTGTAATTGAAGAAAATAAAATTTAATTTAAAAAAGCAAAGTAGGTTTAAGAGGTGTAACATATGGTACCTGCTTCATTTATATATTTATTTGTGGTGTTCATTTGTGATGTTGGTGATGGAAAGATTAAGGAGAATGTTTGCTGAAGCTTTCAAGGGTGGATGAATTTAAACGAAGAGGAAGATGATATCCCCAACAATCATGAGAATGCTAGGAGAAAAGAAAGGGAAAAGGCTGTAGAGAATAGCATGATTATAGAAGGGCAATGCTAAGGGTGGGGGATGTCTACAGGGAATGATAAACCTGAGCAATAATAATGGCTCATATTCTTAGCATATTTTTAGGTTTAAAAGATTCCTTCTTCATCATAACCAATAACCCTATAAGACTGCATACATTTATCTTTATTTTATAAAGGAAGAAGCTGAGATGAAGTCACTTGTCTGGAGTAATCAAGGCATAAAGTTGGTTCTAGACTATCCTCAGAAGGAGGATTGCAGAGGTGTTCCCAAAGTGCATGTAAAAACATGGAAGTTTGAGGATTACTTTGGAACTTAAGGTTTATTTGCAGGTAACGAGAAGAGACAATGCATCTCTGTAGAACTCCATAACAAAAGGACATCATAGAGCTCACATTTTAAAATATTTTTTCCTTTGGAAAATAAGTCATTGCTATGTTACACAAGTTGCATTATATTTTACAAAAATGTAATTGACATTCTGAATATATTTGCGCTTAAAGGAAACAAGCCCAGGAACTATATGAACAAAACTACAACACATTTTTCATATAAATAAAATCAGATCTAAACAATGGAAAATATTAATTGCTCATGGGTAGGCCAAACCAATATAATACAAATGATATTTCTACCTAAATTAATCGATTTATTCAGTGCTATAAAAATCAAACCATCAGAAATTATTTTCCAGAGCTAGGAAAAATAATAAAAAAAATTCATCTGGAAGAACAAAATGTCAAGGATATAAAGGGAATCAGTGAAAAAAAAAAGTGAAGGAAGATGGCCTAGCCATATCAGACCTCAGATTTTATATAAAGGGGTAATTATAAAAAAAAGGCTAGTACTGGCTGAGAAATAGAACAATAGATGGAATAAATTACCTACAAATTACATTATATTAAATGGCCATTGTAATCTAGTGTATTTTAAACCCATAAATACAAGCTTTTGGAACAAAACCTTTTCATTTGGCAAAAATTACTGGGGAAAATGGAAAACAGTATGGAAGAAATTAAGTATAGACCACTATTTCACACCATATACCAAGATAAATTCAAAATGGGTACATGATTTACACATAAAGGGAGATATCATAAGCAAATTAGGAAATCATGGAATAGTTTTTATCTGTCAAATCTATGGTTAAGGGGAAAATATAAGACCAAAGAAAATATAGAGAACATGACAAAATATAAAATAGATAATTTTGATTATATAAAATGAAAAAGGTTTTGCATGAACAAAACTAGTACAATCAAAATTAGAAGAAAAGCATAAAACTGGGGGGAAATATTACCAAAGTATCTCTGATAAATGCTTCATTTCTCAATTACATAGATAACTGAGTCAAATTTGTAAAAGTACAAGTAATTCTTCAATTGATAAGTGCTCAAAAATATAAACAGGTAGTTTTCAGACAAAGAAATCAAAGATACATAAAGCTACATGAAAATTTGCTATAAATGATAATTGATTTAAAAAGTACAAATTAAAAGAAATCTGTGGTACTACTTTATACCTATCAGATTGGCAAATATGACAAAAAAGGGGAACATTTAAATATTGGAGAGGATGTAAGAAAACTGAGACATTAATGCAGCATTAGAGGAGATGTCAACTCACCTAATCATTCTGTAGAATAATTTGGAACTGTGCCCAAAAGGCTATAAAACTGTGCATTCTCTTTGATCCAGGAATATATCTGTATTGTACATGGGATACAGACCTGAGATCTGTATCTCAAAGATATAAAAAGAAAAGAAAATAGGATCTATTTGTACAAAAATATATATATAGCTGTCCTTTTTGTGGTGGCTAAGAAATGGAAATCAAAAGGATATACAATAATTGGAGAATGGGCTAAAAGAGCTGTGTTATATATACATACATGTATATATATATGTATTTAATTAAAGCTTTTTATTTGCAAAACATATGTATGGGTAATTCTTCAACATTGACCCTTGCAAAGCTTTCTGTTACAAATTTTCCACCCTAGTCCCCACCCCTCCCCTGGATGGCAGGAAATCCACTACATGTTAATTATGTTAAAATACTTGACAAATCGAATATATGTATATATATTTCCACCCTTATCATTGTTGTGCAAGAAGAATCATATGTACAAGAAAAAAAATCAGAGAAAGGAAACACAATGCAAGCAAACATTAATAGAGAGCATGAAAATGTTATGTTGTGGTACACATTTCATATCCCTCTCTCTGGGTGTATATGGTGTTCTTCAGTGAACAATTGGAACTGGTTTGATACATTTCATTGTTGAAAAGAGCCATGTCCATCAGAACTGATCATCGTATAGTCTTGTTGCTGTGTATAATGTTCTCCTGGTTCTGCTGATTTCACTCAGCATTAGTTCATGCAAGTCTCTCCAGGCCTCTCTGAAATCATCCTGTTGGTCATTTTTTATAGAATAATAATATTCCATAACATTCATATACCATAATTTGTCCAGCCATTCTCCAATTGATGGACATCCATTCAGTTTCCGGTTTCTAGCCACTACAAAAAGAACTGCCACAAACATGTTTGCACATGTGGGGCCCTTTCCTTCCTTTAAGATCTCTTTGGGATATAAGCCCAGAAGAAACACTGCTGGGTCAAAGGGTATGCACAGTTTGATAACTTCTTGGGAATAGTTTCGAATTGCTCTCCAGAATGGTTACATTTGTTTACAGTTCCACCAACAATGTATTAGCGTCCCAGTTTTCCCACATCCCCGCCAAAATTCATCATTATCATTTCCTGTCATTTTAGCCAATCTGACAGATGTGTAGTGGTACTTCAGAGTTGTCTTAATTTGTATTTCTTTGATCAATAGTGATTTGGAGCACCTTTTCATATGACTAGAAACTTTTAATTTAATCATCTGAAAATTGTCTGTTCATATCCTTTGACCACTTATCGATTGGAGAATGGCTTGAATTCTTACAAACATGAGACAATTCTCTATATATTTTAGAAATGAGGCCTTTATCAGAAGCCTTAAATGTAAAGATGATTTCCCAATTTATTGCTTCCCTCCTAATCTTGTCTTCATTAGTTTTGTTTGTACAAAACCTTTTTAACTTAATATAGTCAAAATTATATATCTGGTATTCAGAGTTCCAGTTCTTCTTTGGACATAAATTTATTCCATCTCCACAGGCCTGAGAGGTAAACTATACTATGTTCCTCTAATTTACTCATAACATCACTCTTTATATTCAAATCATGAACCCATTTAGATCTTATCTTGGTATGTGGTGTTAGGTGTGGGTCAAGCCCTAATTTCTTTGTGGTATATAATTTTGATGGAATATTATTGTGCTATTAGAAATGACAAGATGATTTCAGAATAACCTGCAAAGACTTAATGTCTTTACATCAATTTTAATTGACATTCTGATGAAAATGAAGTGAACAGAACCAGGAGAACCTTATATAAAGCAATAGAAATATTGTATGATAAAGAGCTGTGAATGACTTAGTTTTTCTTAGCAATACAATGGTTCAAAGCAACCCAAAAGGACTAATGATCAAGCAGAGAACTGCTTGAATACAGATTGAAACATGCTCTTTTTAACTTTCTTTCATTCTTTTTCTTTTATTTGTCTTCTTGCACAAAAAGACAAATGTGGAAATATTTTACATGATTTTACATGTATAACCTACATCTGATTGCTTACCATATCAAGGAGGGAGGAAGAGAAAGAAGGAAGGATAGGATATGGGACTTTAAATTTAAAAAATGTTAAAAAAATTAATGTATAATTGGGGAAAATATTTTTAAAAAAAGAGGTGTAATATTCATACTGTTTTACTTGATGTTTGAAAAACTTTTTCCAGTAACTCCTTACATATAATTTTAAAATACTATAAAATTCTTATTTTTCATAACATGGTATGCAAATACCTTTCTCAACTGATTGCAATGTATCATAAATTGGAGTAGTTAGAAAAACAACTGTAATTTTTCTTTTTTTCTCTCTCCCTTTCTTTTATGTTTTAAGGATGTTAATTAAAATTTTATATTCTCTTTGACTCTGAAAGTCCTTCAAAATTTCTCTCCAGTTCAATTTCTCTAATTTTTGCTTATTAATATCCTTCATATGTTCTACATTCCAGAAAAAATATTCCATGTGCTGCAAATTTGCACACACTTTTCCCCATGCCCGGAAAGCTTTTCTTTCTTATCTCCCCCTCCTCAAGTACCCAATTTTCTTTAAGGCTCACTTCACATACTACTTCTTACAAAATTCTCACTCTGATCCAACTGTTGCCTGTTTTGCCAATGACCTTCCTTCATCCCAAAGACTTGTGGTTAGTTATCTGTGTTTATATGTTGCAAAGAGCAGGGGCCATTTTGATATTTTCAAGAGATTGTATCCACAGTGGCACACTGGCAAGTGTGATACACAGTGGCAAGAATGTATTAGGTGTTTCTATTATGTTTACTGAAGACTGAATGGAAAGCAAGCAGGAAGGAAAGATGGAAGCAAGGAAGGAAAAAAAAAGAAGGAAGACAAAAGGGAAAAATTAAGGAAAGAAGAAAATAATGAAGAAAGGGAACAAAGAAAGAAGGGGAAGTATAAGGAAAAAATGGGAAGGAAGAAAAGGAGGAAAGAAGGAAAAGAGAAAACAATGAAGAAAGGATGCAAGGAAGAAAGCAATGCTGTGACTATTTCCATTTTTCACAATTCAATGACCTGCTTTCAACTTTTTCATTAATCATTTCCACTAATATTTCTTTAATACTTACTTACTAATACTCAATTTCAGGTAAGCCCTATTGTTTGCTTCCTCTGTTCCAGTTCATTAATTGTTAATATTGTTATAGAATGTTATAGAACAATGTCAGATATACTGCAAATTCTCATTATCAAACTTGAGTTGGATCTTGAAGGTTTCTCAGCAATCTTTTTAGGAATTTCAGCAGGGCTTTTTATAAGGTTTTTCACTTTCCTCAACCTTTTCACCATCAACATGCCTTTTTCACTCTGTAGATATTGCTCTCTGATGCCTATGTCATATACTTACAATATCTCTCCTGTTGCCGCTCACCTGGCTTCTACTGCATTAACACATTGAGAACTCAGAGGTCAGTGATGACTTATCCCTTCATCATTCTAAGAGTAACTATGAGGAGTTGTACCTTTCAGTACTATTTCTTATAAAACCTTATCCTGTATGCTCCCTATATTCATCAATCAGGCACAATCAATTAACTTTTGCTATTTTTTAATTATTAGCTGACACTTTTTTTTTGCTGAGGCAATTGGGGTTAAATGACTTGCCCAGCTAGGAAATATTAAGTGTCTGCGACCAGATTTGAACTCAAATCCTCCTGACTTCAGGGCTAGTGCTCTATCCACTGTGCCACCCAGCTGCCCCCATTAACAACTCTAGAGGTAGACACTATTATTACTCCCATTTTACAGATGAAGAAACTGAGGCAGAAAAAGGTTAGGTGGCTGACTCAGGGTCACAAGATTAATAAGTGTCTAAGGTTACCTTTGAATTCAGATCTTTGTGACTCTTGGACTAATGCTTCATACACAGCACACTCTTTTTTTATAACATAATATTATTGGTAAGTATGAACTAGAATTTAGACAATTCTGTGACCAAGATAAAAACTCACTCTTGATTACTGAATTACTGAAGGAATCTTTCCTTGTATGAAATCATCATTCATATTCTCTTAGGTGTAATTCTACTGGGCTCCAAATATTGGTATCCTGTGGAATTTTAAAATTATCTTTCCTTTGTGTGCCTAGGACCTCTTGGCCTCCAAATGCAGACATTGCCACCAGTCACCTCTCTACTCTGTGGATACTATTATAGATATTGATGGTAACTTCAAATTTTTTAACTTTTCCAAGTTCATAATGTCATTGTCTGGCTAATGGCTGGGTTAGGTAAAAATCTCAATCCTTCTTCTCCCCCAATTTCTCCTTCCCTCCTCAACAAGGCAATTCTTGGAATCATCATTAAGCTGGCAGGCTGTCAAAATGACTGAATTCTTGGACTGCACTACCTTGCTGTTTTATCCATAAGCCTTCATAGCATGACCAACTCTCTTTAGACAATCAGAAATTATTTCTTAGGTGGTATTATATGTTGTAATCTAGTATTCAATATAGTTCATTCCTCCTAAACTATTAAGGATTTGTTCACACTTGGTTTATATTTTTCATTGATTGATTGAATCAGAAGTCTGAATCTTCTAAGTTCACATTAAATGGAACTGGGTGAAAACCACACCCTTCTGTAGTAATGGGGTTCTTTTGTATGTCTACAATTACTCTTTTTACCTCCAGTGTGGTGTAGAGATTCTGTCATACTCATCTGCTAAGATTCTGTCATATTCATCTGCATACTGAAACCCTAGCACAATGTCTTGTTGTTAGTGATTTATAATGCTTTACAATATAAAGTTTTATTAATTAAAACAATGAACAAAACAAATTAACTTACTTGAGATGTTTTATATGACTATAACAAATAATTATTTGAGATTTATATAAATATTTAATATCTTGAAGGGCCTGCTTCACTGAGTTTTAATTTGTTTAGCTGAAGTGAAATAATTGCTATTTTTTCTAAGGACAATATTTTATTGTTGCTATTATTGGTAAATGTACTCATTAGTCTTGGACTAATGACTTTTATATCTTTTCTTACACAAAACAGATTTTTCTTGCTTAAGTCAGTATTCTTTAGTCCAATACAATGATTCTCTATCACATCCAGGATCAAATACAAAATGTTCTAATATTCACAGCCCCTTAAAACTAGCTCCTTCTTTCCTAGCCAGGCTTCTCATGTCTTGCTCTCTACAATGTACTCTTTGATCCTGTGATACTGGTCTCCTTGGTAATCCAGGAGTAAGAAATTCCTGCTCTCTGCTCCAAGAATTTTTTTCTTGTCCTCCACACTGGAAATTCTATTCCTCTTCATTTTTATCTATTAGCTTCTCTGACTTCCTGTAAGGTCCAACTAAATTTTTCTCTTCTACAAAGAGTTTTTCTCAATCCACCTTAATCCCACTCCCTTCTTTCTGCTAATTATTTCCTATTTATCCTATATAGAGCTTATTTGTACACATTTCTTTGCATGTTGTCTCTCCCAATGAATTGTAAACTCCTTGCAGTTGGGAACTGGTGGTTTGTTTTTTTTCCCCTTTTTTCATATTTCCAGGGCTTAGCAAGGTGCTTAGAACATATTGGACATTTAATAAATATTTGACTGATTGACAAGTGCAGAAATTAGTGGAAAATGAAGTCAAAGACTTCATATGTTTAGAAATTTGCAACGACCTTTTGGAGCTCATTATAGTAAGAGGTTTTGTTTGTTTTCACACATTTTATTTTTGGTAAATTTTTTTTGTTAAAATTTTCTTTTGTAATATTATATAATATTATCAGTTTTCCAAATAGAAAATTATTTTTAACATACTAAAAGGTTCTATGCATAGATTTTTCATATTCCCTGAGTGGAGGGGAGGGGCGCGAATGTGCCAAGAGAGTGAAAAAGATTAGGCAAACTTTTCCTGAATTTATCTTGTTATGAGAGTCTCTCACACAAGAGTTATAAGTGAAAGTGATGGATTCAATCACAATACATAATTAAATAGCTACCAAGTTATAAATGGAATTATCATTGCTCTGAGCAATGCTTTTTTAACCTTCCATTCCCAAGTTATTTTGCATTGAGAATGAAAAAAATATGAAAACAAACCTGAAAAACTCATCTTCCCAAAGCAATTTTATTTCCATAAGTAGCTTTTTAAATAAGTGACAAAACCTAAACTGATGTCGCCTAAAATTATTTAGAATCTTATTACTCTTTGGTGGTTATTGCATTTGACATGGGGAATGCTTAGTCAAAGAAAATGCTATTGATTTTCTAATGTTATATAATGAAGAAGATAAATTAATGACTAAAATATGATAGTTTGGATTTTTTAACAACAAATGTGTCATGATCCTAATTTAATATTATCTTCCCCTGAATCTCCTATCAGTATATCCAAATGAAACTCATTTCTCTTCAATTCATTCTTTTTTTCAAAATTTCATCTTCCTAATGGCCTACTTCTGCAACTTTGGAGTCTACTTTGACTTTATCCACCTCCTCTTCTTACATTTACTATTGATGGCCAAATTTTATCCATATTCCCTTCACGTCTCTCATCTTTGTTCCCTTCTACCCATTTCAGTAGCTACTCTAGTTTGGCCCCCATAACTGCTAGCCCAGGCTATTAAAATGGCCCGATTTTTATTTTTCTTTAAAGAGGCTCTCCTTGCTAGTTCATCCTGCATATAGCAGCCAAATTAATATTCTTAATATAGACATTTGGCAATGTCACTTTCATGTACAAAAATCTTTAGTATTACCTCCAGAATAAATTACAAAATCCTCAGTTTGACATTTAAAATCCTCCATGACATGGCTCCTACCCTTCCCCACCTCTTGCTTTATCTCATGGTACTCTCCTGTCATGCACTTCTATTTCAATCAAAAAGACTTTTCTATATATAACAGAAAAATTTGAAATGAATTGAATTGGAAAGCTAAGGAAGATTTTCACTTAAGACATGAGTGAATAGAGTGAGTACTTAAATCCATAAGTTGCTTTTGAACAGTATTTCCTAGCTATGAAATGTGAGAACAAACTTTGTCTAAGTGATCTTTAAAAATCCTTTTGTAAAGACAAAATTTAAAATATGGATCAAAGATCTAGGAAATGAACATGTGTTTTGTGTCACCTCACAAAAAGAAATTGTTTCCTGATGTATGAATAGACTTGAGAGACAGCAAATCTTTGGCGGAAAAGTTAACCTAAATTATGGGAAAAACTTGTCAAAAGAACTAAATATTTTCATATATTTTACTCTCACAATCTTTTTAAAAATGTAAACTATGTCCTTGAATGTAGGTTCCAATCCACATTAGATACCTCTGTACTCTTCTGGCACCTGGGCATCCATAGTTCTCCCAGGGCTGATATTATTTCATCTCATGAAGGTAAGAAATACAACTACTATAATTTATGGAAGGAAATTTGTCCATAAGTTTCAATCAGAAACCTCCTATGAAAGAGCTGAGGATGTTAGTATGGTTAACGAGAATGTTGAAACTCATTACTGCATCCTGAACAAAATCATGAGTGCCACATATTCAGATCCCATAGGTCAGTCAATTTACATTTATTAAGCACCTAGCATATGTCAGGCATTGCACTGTGTTAGATATACAAAGAAAGGTAAAAGTCAGTTACTGCTCCCAAAGAGCTCACAGTCTAATGGAGGGAACAATATGCAAACAACTTTGTACAAGCTTATGTATGGGATAAATTGGAAGTAATCAATTGAAGGATTGGAAATGGTTTCTGGAAAAACGTTGGATTGTGTTCTTATTTGTCCTTCATTCTGACAGAGGTCCAATGACCTCAGAAAGATGATTATTTTGATTGCAAGTGAATTGAATGTAAATGAAACACAGCTGTGCAAAGACATTAGCCTCACTCTCTCCTCCAGAGCCATCTGGGTCTAATGGCAAGATGTGGATCATGATGAGTGCTGATGGTCCTGGATGCAGGGGGAGACTTTGGTCTTTTTAGGCTAAGGTTTTTAACTGGTCTCAGCTTGATTGAAGCTGAGTTCAGTGGTTAAGATTAGGTAAGGAATGAAGCAAAAATTACCTCTTACCTAGTCAAAAAATCAATCTTTGGGGGAATATCATCAAGGTTTTTGACCAGAACAAAAACAATTGCTATTTACAGTCACTCCGAGTCATCAAAAACTCAAACAATAATCAAGTGAGACTTGAACTGGAACTTGTTGACACATCAGGGAAAGCCAGTGATTTGGGTTTAAGGCATGATCAAGTAGTTCCATTTTAATTGGATTGGTTCGATTGTAGTTGGGACTTGAAGGAAGTCTTGAAGGAAGGAGCCTCTACCTCAGAGAAATAGCTATTAGATTTAATTAGTCATAGCAAAAATGTAGATGACTCTTTTATCCAGCTTTCTCTTGCTTAGGTCATGGATAGAGCAAGTGTTGTACTGTTATTATTCTTGATAACCATGCTATTGACTTTCATCAGTGCTCCATTTTATTTGCTAAGCCTTCTGGTATGAAAGATGTACTAAGAAGACTGGCATTGCAATCAAGATTAAAAAAAAAAGTTAAAAATTTACTGAATTTTGTGAGTCTTTTCATGTATTATGTAGCTGAAACTTTATACATTGATTAGAATTAGAGTGCGTATTCCTTGAATGGATGGACTGATTTGCTTTACTACTTGTGACTCTACTGCTTAGTATAATGCTTTGCACATAATAAGAATGGAAAGAAGGAAAGGAAAGAAGCATTTATATATAATACCTACTATGTGTCAGGAACTGTGCTAAGTGCTTTACAAATATTATTTCGTTTGATCCTCACAACCCTCAGTTGTAAGTGCAATTATTATCTCTATTTTATGAGAATCATTCCCCAGTAGATAAATGTTTAAATAATATGAACAGGCAATTTTCAGAAGAAATCAAAGCTATCAATAGTCATGTGAAAAAATGCTTTAAAATATTGATTAGAAAATGCAAATTAAAACAACTCTAAGATACCACTTCATACCCAGTAAATTGACTAATATAAAAGAAAAGGAAAATGATAAATCCTGGAGGAAATGTGGAAAAATAGGGGCACCAACTCTGTTGGTGAAGTTGAACTGAATGGAAAAAAAAATTAGAAATATGGTGAAAGGGCTATAAAACTGTGTATACTTTTTAAGCCAGTAATATTACTAGATCTATATTCCAAAGTTAAAAAAGGGAAAAGGACCTATGTGTATAAAATATTTATAGAAGCTCTTTTTGTGATAATAAAGAATTGAAAAAATGAGGGGATTCCCATCAATTAGAGAATGACTGAACAAGTTGCGGTATAGGGTTGCGTCACAATAATATTTTTCCATAATAAATGAGCATATTGGTTTCAGAAAAACCTGAGAAAACTTAGATGAATTGATGCTGAGTGAGGTGAGGTTCTCCAGGGGCAGGAGAACATTGTATACAGTAATAGCAACATTACAAGGATGTTCAACTATGAATGACTTAGCTACTCTGATCCAGACAATGATTCAAAAAGATTCCAAAGGACCTATGAAGAAGAATGTGAACCCCCTTCAGAGCAAGAATTGACAATCTCTGAATGCAGATTAAAATATACTTTTAAAAACTTGCTTAATTTTTTTCTTTTTCTTTTCTTTTTTTTTGCAAAATGGCTAATATGGAAGTATAGTTTACATGATTTCACACATATAATATTTCCTTTTGCCTTCTCAATAGGTTAGGGAGAGTTTGAAGGAGGGAAACAATTTAGAACTGAAAATTTAACGCATTCAATGTTAAAAATTAACGAAAATCACCTCCGTTTTATAGATGAGGAAACTGAGATGAGCAGAAAATAAACTAATTTACCCAGCTAGTAAATGTCTAAACCAGATTTTAACTTAGATCTTCATGATTCCAAACACAGTATTTTATCCACTGGGCCACTTGGCTACCAAAAGTACCTAAATTACTTCAATTTTATTGTAACAGATGTCACCCTTAGGTTCTAGGAGAGATGGCACTGCTATATATTCCACTCACAATGGATCTGTGATATCATCAGTTTTGGTTGATACCAATCAACTTCAGACCTTTCTTATCTAATCAAATTACATATAATCTGTGGAGGAGCTGGCAGCAGTCATCAACATGGGATTAAACTGAATCAACTTCTCTCTTTCTCTCTCTCTCTCTCTCTCTCTCTCTCTCTCTCTCTCTCTCTCTCTCTCTCTCTCTCTCCCCCTCTCTCTGCCTTAATCAAGGTCATTATCAAAGTAGATTTTGAAAGGGTTTGTTCCTTACTCTAATTCCTAGAAGTGTTGGTCCCATGACATTGACAATGTTAATGAAGAATTAATTATTATTACATAAAAAAACATCTATACATGTGAGCAAAATGGTTGATACCTGAAGGGTTAGAAACACAGAAATGTAAAGATTTTGAAATAATAACTATTTGATTCCTATTTCTTTTTTATCACCACCCTTCTAAATGAACTAAAGATAAAAGCAATAAAATGAAGGATTATAAAAATGTCTTATATCTCCTATTCTACTGAAAGGATTTGCACTGATGCTTCTATTAGGAGTCAGGTTATTTACTAAAAAAATATGTATATGCATAATCTGAAACCTGAATTATATTGTTTGAATTGACTCCAAATTCATACTGTCATGTAATCTTCCTCAAATACATTGTCAGTTAACTAACTTACTTCTTTTGAAAAGTCCAAGTCAGGGGTCATTGAGATTACAAGAAAAGTGGCAAGAAGCCACTTTTCAAGAATGCTGAGTATCTTAGTATCTTAGAGATATTTTTAAAAAATATAATGAGTCCTGGGGTATACACCTTTCATGAAATTAATTCTATCTCTTGTTTCCAGATCCATGTATTGGGCCACCTAGTAGCACATGGATCTGGAAACAAGAAGACTTGATTTTGAATCTTATCTCACATACTTAATTGGTGTCAAGGCCCTCTCAGCCTAAGCTGTAAAATAGGGATAAAAGCACCTATCGCACAAATGTGAATATCAAATAAGATAGCATGTGTAAAATGCTTTGTAAGCCTTAAAGTGATAGGTGTGTTATTTTTGCTCTTACTATTCTTACTGTTGTTGTTTTAATGCCTCTCTGCTGGCTGCCCTTATACTTAGAATGCCCTCCAATCTATCTTACATCTTTTGGGATCTTTTGTTTCCTTTAAAACTCCATTCAGATATAAACGTCTGCATAACACATTTCCTCAGTTCCCTCTACATGCTAGTATCCTCCATTTATATTGAATTTATTTTGTGTATGTTTATATTTATTTATACATGATGCCTCCTCAGTTGTACCCAATAGGATGCAAGTGCCTTGAGGTCAGAGACACTTAGGTCTTTGTTTTTGTTTCCCTAGCCCAGTACCTGGCACACAATAGGTGTTGAAAAATTAGCTTTGATGGCTTGATTTCAATTCCCTTTCTTAGGAGTTACTAAGGGAAAAAAAAAAGGTTGGATGCTTATGGTGATGGCAGTCCTTTGAACTAGAAGATACTAAAGATGAGAAAGGAAATAAAACGATCACTTTTTATTTAGCTTCAAAGGATATAGAGATATAAAGGATTATAAAACTCATCTAGTCCAATCTTTTCCTGTTTCCAATGAAGCCCAGAGAGGTGGCATGAATTGCTTAGAATTGCATAGGTATGAGTGGCAGAAGTTGAATTTGGGTCCAAAGATGATACTCTTTTCATGGTACTATGCCTTCTAATTTGTATCATGTTATTTGATTTCATCGATGAGATTCTGGTGATTCAGATCACACAGATAAATCACTCAAACCATCTGGACTTGTCCAAGCTGTACTACTCTTGGCTAGGTCTTTCCATAAATCTGGTACAGAGAACCCAATCAATGCACTGGCATCCTTCCTTAAATATCCTTGATTTTCTACAAATAGTAACTGAGTAAATCATCTGCCCATTGGTTATCCCTTTCTCTCACTATGTGGCCAGCTCATCTTTTTTTTCCCCTCAGGCATTTATTTCTCTTATGAAATTCTTTATGCTGTTTCTCCTACACAATCCCTTATTTTTAATGCCACAGTCTGCTCACAGCCCTCTATGTACCTCTCTGTATAATTTTCAACTTCTATTCTTTTGGGATTGTGACACTCTAATGACTTAAAGCCAGGCAATATTGGCAAACCAAAAAAAAAAGAGAGAAAGAAAGAAAGAAAGAAAGGAAGGAAGAAAGAAAGAAAGAAAGAAAAGGAAAGAAAGAAAAAGAAAGAAAGAAAATAAGAAAAAGAAAGAAGGAAGAAAAGAAAGAAAGGAAGGAAGGAAGGAAGGAAAGAAAAAGAAAGGAAGGAAAGAAGGAAGAAAGGAAGAAAGAAAGAAAGAATAGTTATGCTCAAAAGATGTTCCTTTTGTTTCAGTAAAAGTTTGGGGTCATTAAAAGAAAATAGGCAATTTCCCAGAAGCAATCCAGCCTGTTTACCTCTTTCCAATAATTCTGTATCCATATCACTGTCCATTTGCAGCCTGTACCATAAGACTACTTAAATTTTACTACATCTTTACTATTCTCCATTAAAAAGGAACATAACAGCATCACAGGAGGAAAATGTACAACATTGACTATAATGGTTTACAGAATAATAAGATATTTAGACCTCTCGGAAGAGTTTTTAACATAGCACTTTCCAAACACACATGCATGCACATATAGAGAGAAGCAAAAGAATTAAAAATCCAATCCATAGCATGAACCTGTACCTAGTTTGGGGGTAAATCTCCTTTTTATAGTCAGTGTGGGAGAATATTAGAATAGTTGTCACTAGTTTTATTTTTGTGTAAACTTTAAAATTAAATTATATTTCTAATTAGCAAAATTTGATTTTTCTTCATCCATCCCCCATACAAACAGAGGGGAAAAAAAAAGAAAACCCTAGAAACAAATATGGATAGTCAAGTAAAATAAAAACCTTCATAGGTCACATTCAAAAATGCATTATCTTTCTATAGCAAATGGGAAACATCCCTCCTCATGGCTTCTTTAGAATCATTCTTGGTTATTGTGTTGATCAGAGTTCTTAAGGTTTTCAAAGTTTTTTTTTTTTTAATAATGTTGTTATACTATATATTACTATTCAGGTTCTAATCGATTCACTCAGCAGCGGTTCATGAAAATCTTCCCACATTTTATTGAAATGTTCCCTTTCATCATTTATTATAGCACAGTAGAGTTAATTACACTTATATAGTATAATTTATTTGGCTATTCACTAATTGATGGTTATTTTCTCAGTTTCCATTCTTTGATACTAAAAAAAAAAAGATCTGCTAGAAATATTTTTGTATATATAGATCCTATCCTTTTTTTGTTCTCTTCAAAAGTATAGACTCACCTCTAGTTTTGTTTTAAGGCTATTGTGCCAAGAGCTGAAATCGCTGATTTTTCCTGTAGTTTTTTGTCAACACCCATTGAACCAGAGCATAATGGAGATTTAGTGCATGACTAGACCACCTGAAATGACATCACCCATGTAAGAGACGATGAAGGATCTGCTTCTGGAACATAGACGAACTGGTACATGTGCTGACATTTTGTGTTGTCCTATTATGTGGTTGGGAGCAGCTTTTTCCCATTGACTGAATAGGAAGAACTATTTACATCTTTAAAGCTCCCTGGATGAGCGCAGTTTGGATTTTTTTCCAGCATTTGCACCTGAGATTGAGGCTTTCTAACTCATAGCAGGTCACAGATACCATGTGGTAAAGAAGGAGGGTCTGACCTTCCCACATTCCCTTAGGCTATATAGTCCCAAGAAATAGGTTTTGGGTTTAGGCCTTTTCCCATGACTCCTTTCAGTTTTAGGTACAGGCAGAATGTCTGACCTGGTAATCATAGGGATCTAGTTGTCTAGGAATCCTGACAGGCAAGAGCTCTGATAGCTAGCCTAGTGGAGTTTTGGATTCACACTTGGTGATTCTACTTCTATATAAACTATGATCCTAGTTCCCTTCCTAGAGACTAAAATATTGCAGGGCATAAGAGTGCATGGAAACAATGTCTCCCAAGTACTGGGGAAAATATTTATATGTATGTCCTCACTATATCTTTGAAGTAAACATTCATATTGTGGGTTGATCAGAGTTCTTAAGGTTTTTGAAGTTTGTTTGCTTGTTTGTTTGTTTGTTTTTTTAACAGTGTTGTTATACTCTAAATTACTATCCTGGTTCTAATCAATTTACTCAGCAGCAGTCCATAAACATCTTCCCACATTTCACTGAAATGTCTCCTTTTACTATGTATGATAGCACAGTAGTATTTAATTACATCCATATATTGTAATATTTTTAGCTATTCCCTAATAAGTTTATGTTAGAGTGTTAATCACTAGACACCTGAAATGGGAAAACACTATTAGTAGGGACTCAAGCCAATATCAGGGAAGGGAGACCTCATTTGTTCCCACAAGGTATAAGAGAGTCCTTAGGGGTGGGGATAAAATGCAACAGACTTTACCCTCAGAGAATGGGATTAGGTACCCGTGTTACAAAAGGATTATAAGTATATGGAGTCCAAAGAGACTTTAGAGACACATTGAGTCCAACTGATTTATTGTACAAATGAAGAATCTTGAGACAGAGAGGTCAAGAGAATTGGCAGCAAGTAAGTGTCTGAAGAAGAATTTAAAACTATGTATTCTTGCCTACAACTACAACTCCCTATCCGCTACAGCATCCTGTCCTAGCTGTTCAGAGCCTCCCCAGGTTTCCTTCCTCACCTCTATTTCCAGTAGGCATTCCAAACCAATGATGCATTTACTACAGCAAGAACATCTTATATTCTCACAGAGAGAAACTCTAATGCTAAGAACTCAGTGAAGAGTTACTAACGCATGCTTTGGGAAGAAATCAATTTAAACTGTGTGTCTAAATGCCTCGAATATTAGATTTGAAGCAAGGAAGACCTGAATTCAAATCTAGCCTCAGACATTTATTATATGAACCTGGGCAAGTTACTTTACTCCACTTTACCAAACCAAACCAAACAAGACATAACAAAACAAACAAACGAACAAAAAATAAAAAACTAAAAAACCTTATATTTGCCTTGGTTTCCTCATATCTAAAAAGTCTACCTCATAGATCAAATGAGTTAACATGTGCAAAGCACTTTGTAAACCTTAAAGAACTATGCAAATGCTAGTCATTGTTGATATTATTATTTAATAATGCAATTATTTTTGTTTCTGACTTTGTTACTTCCCATGAAAGATGGCACTTAAATTTCCTTCTATATGCAAAGCATTAATCCTTATCTTGCAGAAAGCTAGGCATCTGACTACCATATTTGATACTGAAATGGACACTGTGGGTAAAATGAATGCTGCCCCTGAAACTGCTTGGGCACTCATGAGACTGTGAGAATGTTACCTCTGCTTGAACTCTGTCTGAAGAACTGTGCTGCCAGTTCTTTACTCCCCAATGCAGGTGATATCTCTTTTTCCAAGTCACTGGCCCCTGAGGCCTCCAGATGTACTAGTTTATCTGTTATCTATAGCCAAAGACCTTGACTACTTAATGAATATAGAACTTAAAGGAAAGTTGCCTCCCTATTACACTTGGAGGCCTGCCTTGGAAAGGAATTTTTAGTGTGATAAAAGTTTCGAAACATTCTTGTTATCTTCTCCCATAAATATGTGTCCCTAAAACTCCTTGGGACTGAGCCCCTAGTCTTGCACTGGTGGGGTTCAGTCACTGGCCAGTTAATAAACGCTCTTAAAATCAAATTATTTTGGTTGTCCTGTATTTTCTCTCACCTGGGCATTTCAATACTACTACTACTACACTACTACCACCATCACCACTACTACTATTAATATTCCTCCTCCTCCTATTGTTACTACTATTGCAATTAGTGCTATGTCTACTATTACTACTCCCTACCATTTATATTGCACTTATAAGAGCAAGTGATTCTGCAAAGTGCTTTTACAAGTATCTTATTTAATCCTCATGATAATCTTGGTCAGTGAGCACTGTTATTTTCCTTATTTGATAGATAAGGAAACTGAGGTAAACATAACAAATCCAGTGATTTGCTGCCTAGTGAATGTCTAAGGTCTATGTTTCTTAAATCAATCCAACAAATATTTTGTTCATGTGAAAGACACTATGCTAGTCACAGGGGTTACCAAGACAAAAAATAATAAAAATTTTTGGCCCTCAATCAAGTAAACAGTTTACTTGTTGACACATAGTACAAATTCATAGGTAAATATCAGATAATTACAGGGGAAATATAAAAGCACTATCAATTAGAGAGATAAATAAAATATGAAAATGTTTTGGAAAATAGAGTCCTCTTCAAATATAGTAATTTTATTACACATATGTATAACACATTTTTATTTTTTACACATATGTACACATATGGAAATGCATTCTAGATTGACTCAAATTAGGTTCAGTCTTAAGAATAAGAGCTATACCAATGATTTCACTGGTCTTTCTATGAAAGCAGGACTTTTTCTTTAACTTAGAGTCTTAGAGAGTTGTCTAGAACACTGAGAAGCTGAATGATTTTTCCAGGATCTTATTGTGGCAAGACTTGAAGTCAGATCTTCCTGGCTTAGAGACTGCTTTTCTGACTTCTATGTCATGCTTCTTCTCAATTTCAAAGCAAATCCCACAAATTCTTTTCTTTGTTTTATACTCTAAGCAGGATTTCTTCTGTAACCGGAAGAGCATAGCCCTTCTCCAAAACAAGCACTAATGAAGGGCAATGCTTGGATTGGCTTCTCAATATCATGGCTCTGCTTTTTATTTATTGATCCCAAGTTCAGCTACTGGCTGCTTCCAGAATTTGGAATAATTCAGCAACTCCTCTTTTCTTCCTGTTTAAGGTTTTCCCTTTCATTACAACCTTTGGTGCTGAGTTTTTATGGGTGGGCAGTGGTGGAGGGATACAGGGATAAACTTCTCTCCTTCACCTATATCTTCCTTCTATGTATAGCTTTTCTTACTTTTGTATCTCTGAAATCTTCTGTCTGTCCTTTCCCTTTGTCCTGAGAAATACCAAATTTAAGACATCCCAATTGCTCAAATATAATTTTGGTCATCTTAAATGTTGTGGTATCCAGATCTTCATAAATTTGGAGGGAGAGAAGAGATATACATACATACACACATATGTATGTATATCGCATACCAAAGTGTATATATATATATGTACATATATATACACATATATATGTACAGATAGATACACATATACATATATGTTTCTATAGTTTACATCCCAAAGTATACATGTATACCTAGATATATGTAAATATATATATATATATAATATATATATATATAATATATATACACACATATTTGTGTGTTTCTATAGCTCACATACCAAAGTATGCATGGATACATGCACATATAAAAATTCCTATAGTTCACACACCAGTGGATACATGTATACAAATACACACATATCTAGGTGTTTTTCCTACTAAGAAATTTCCTAAAAATACCAATTTTTTTTGGTCTGAGTTTATCTTTCCTGGTTGGTGAATGATTGATAGATAATACTTCAGTTTCTTGAATATTGTAGGAGCCAGTCTTCTCCCTTTACTTAATTCTTTGAAATGTTTACTATAAACATTCTAGACTTCCAAACTAAAATGTCACAATTTCATTGGATACTTTGTGCCCTGACAGGGTTTTAACTTTTCTTGTTCTTTGGTACTTCTACTATGTATCTCAATTCCATCCTTTTCCTTTTATTAGTCCACCCCATTCCCCATCTCCCTGAGTTGGGTGTATATATATATGTGTGTGTGTGTGTGTGTGTGTGTGTGTGTGTGTGTGTATATATATATATATATATATATATATATATATATATATATGATTAAATAGTGTATTAGATAAGAATGCATAACTTGGCATCAGGGAGACCTGATTCAAGTTTAGCTTGTGATTCTGGGCAAGTCATTTAATCTTTTTGCCAAGTTTCCACATCTGTAAAATGGTGATAATAATAGAACCCAAAGTTATTGTGAGTATCAAATGAGCTAATATTTGTAAAATACTTTCAGATCTTAAAGTGCTATATAAATTTGGTTATTATTGATATTAATTATTATTTTAAAGAAATATTAAAATTCAAGGGGTGCTTTCTCAATGATGCAATCAAAAGAATAGAAAGGAATTTTTAAAAGAATGAGAGCTTTGTAAAGAAACTGCATTATGTTGAGAATAAATAATTGATTAAAAAAAATTCCCCCAATGATACAGAATCACAAAGTGGTGGAGGCATGATTTGAACCCAGATCCCGAATTCATTGCCTTTTCCTTACTGCATCTCATTCTAAGATCACACACATTGAGTTGGAATGGACCCTAAATGTCATTTCATCCAATAACCTCCTGAAACTTAGAAAGGTTAAATGAGTTTTTCAGTCATAAGGTCATGAAAGCTAATAATAGCTAGCATTTATGTAGCTCTTAAAGGTTTCCATTTGCTTTACACATGTTCTCATTTGATCTTCACAATAACCATGCAAGATAGGTGCTCGTATGATCCTCGTTTTACAAACTGAGATGTCTGAGGCAGACAGAAGATATTTAAATGACCAGAGTCATACCACTAGAAAAAAGTCTGAGTATGAATTTAAACTCAGACTTTCTTGAGTGCATATCTAGCATTCTAACTATTGTACAACCCAACTGCCTCATACACAGTGGCACAGCTAGAATTTGCATCCAATTCCAGTTTTCTTTCCACTTAGCCATGGTTATATACGTTAATATAACATACTGTGAATATATCAAGTCTTCATAAGCTAAAAGGGTAAAACAGTCTATTTTCAATGAATAACTTTTAACCTAAGACAAACTTGACTATTCCGGTTCTGAAGACATGAGGAGGGAAGATCTTGATTTTTGTCAAACAATGGATGAAATTCTCTGATTGTGATCTTTAAAAAAAAAGATCACTGATAAGATGGTTTAGGCTTTTTTCCCCCTTAAAACTCTCCACACTAAATATTTTAAAATATATTAAATACATAATATCTTTCCTAAATTTCACTGGTGAATCTCATCTCCACAGGAGATACTAACAAGCTGTCCAATATGCTACCCTCCTGCCGCATAAATACCACATTAATTTGGGGCTGACTCTCTATTAACTTGACACAAAGAAGTACTTCTCATGCTTCTATTTCCAGACTTTTAATTTAGCAGAGGAAACCATTGTCAGGGAAGGAAGGCAGGTACGCAGGTTTATGATGTGAGTTTGCACTTTCCAATATAGGAGAATGACAACAATTATTTTTATGTTGTCAGCATGTTAACAGTCTTCTGGTACTTGTCTTGAGCAAATCATTTCTCTTTCAGTGGAAAGCAGTATTAGTAAGAAAAACAACTTCCACAGGCTTGATTTTTACTTGTGCTTCAAGGATTGATTCAGTCTTCATGAAAGGAAATAACGTTAACTTCACTAGTCAATTCCACACTGTAGAAATGTTCAGCAATGATTTTTTTTAAAAAAAATATGATAAGAATTAATGTTCACTCTCTCCCTCCCTCCCTTTCTCTCTATCTCTCTCTTTGTCTCTCTCTGTCTCTCTATATCTATCTCTGTCTCTGTCTCTGTGTGTGTGTGTGTCTCAAAAGGAATACTTTTGCCTTTTTACTCTACTGTTTTGCTTCATACTTCCTGGGCTCACAGAGTTAGAAGGAAGGTACAATATAATCTAATTTTAATCCCGTCAAGATGTGTGTTTGTGTGTGTGTGTATGTGTGTGTGTGTGTGTGTGTGAGAGAGAGAGAGACAGAGAGAGACATAGAGAGACAGAGAGAGAGACAGAGAGCTAGAAACTGAGGTAAAGAGGTAGAGAAAGAAAGACTAAAACAATGAAATGAAGGCACAGATATAAATAGAACAGAGATGAGACAGAAAAAAAAAACATAGACACAGAGAAACAGGGCAGAAAGACATCTGAGCAGTAATATGGTTGGAAGCAAGGTACTTGAAAAAAGGAGGAGAAGATAGATAAAAAGTCAATCAATTAATAAGCATTTATTAAAGTCCATTAAGCATTTACTATGTGCCAGGCAGTCTGCCAAATGCTAGGGATACAAAAAATGGCAAAAATCACAGTTACTGCCCAAGTATATATATCTTGATCCATACACGATACATTCAATGTTGATGAAGTAACTATGGAAGGGAAAGTATTATTATTTGTAGGGCTAAAAGTGATGAAGATGAACCTTGGAAGGATACTGCAAGAGATGGGATTTAAGTTGAGTTTTGAAGGAAGAAAAAGGAACTAATAATAAGAGCTAGACTATACATAGTGTTTTAAGGTTTACACAATTCTTTTCTTATATTTTATTAAATTGATCCTTGTAACAACCCTGTGAAGTAGATGCTATTATCTTTTCCATTTTACAAATGAATATCTGTAGGCACAGTCAGGTCAAGAACATGGAAATGAAAGATGGAATCTAATTGAGGAACTGCACATTGGTTATGCAGGTTGGCTTATAAAGTGCACAGAGGGGAATATAGTATAGGGGCACTGAAGAGGTATGAAATGACTAGGGTGTAATGAATTTTAAATGTCAAACAGTTTTTATTTTACCATAGAAGTTACAGATTGTCACTATAGCCACTTAGGCAGAGAAGTATCATAGTCAGACTACTGTGGAAAATAAAAGAAAACCTTATGACAGTTGTGTAGAGGATGGTGTAGCTTTGGAAAAGAGAGATGGGAGTCAAGGACATCAAAGTTTTTGAAGTAATCCAGGCACGAGGACCTGAACTATGGTAGTGACTATAAGAGTGGAGAGATGCTGGTAAGATAGAAATGAAAGATTTGACAATCGGTTTGATATATGGAATGAATGAGGGCAGCTAGGTGGTGCCATAATCCATAGAGTTCCAGGTTTTGAATTAAAAATTCACTTCCTGAGTTCAGAAATGATCTCAAGTTAGTTGTGTGATTCTGAGGAAGTCACCCTGTTTGCCTATAAAATGATCTGAAGAAGTTAATGGCAAAATTCTTCAGCATTTTTGCCAAGAAAACCCCAAATGGGATCATAGAAAGTCAGATATAATTGAAAAACATTCAAAACATCGGAGGAATCAAGAATGTGGATCAGAAAAGATCTGAGAGGAAAGTGGTATCCTTGACAGTTATAAAGATGCTTGGATGATGGGAGAAAGAATGACAATGACAATATTTTGGACATGCTGAATTTGAAGTGACAATGGTCTAATCAGTTTGAAATGACCAAGAGGGAATTGGAGATGCATGTCTGTAACTCAGCAGAGAGATGAAGGAGAGCTATATAAATCTAGGAATCACTTGCACAGAGATGATAAATGATCCCCTAGCAGCTGATGGGATCACTGAGTAAGACAATGTAAAGAGACAAGTAAAAGGAGCCAACCACTGAGCCCTGGGCAACACCCAGATAAAGGATATGACATGAATGAAAACAAAGGTGTAGAGAAACTATGCAATAATTATCCATACTAAGAATATTTATGCATCTACTTATAAGATTTGCTATAGCTGCAGTCAAAAGATCTTCCTTTCCAGTGGAGCAAGGGGTAAAGGTTAGAAGTAGAAAGGCAGAAAGAAACAAACACTTATTAAGTACCCACTATGTGCCAGGCACTGTGCTAAGCACTTTATAAATATTACCTCATTTGAGGGGAAAAGAAGATCAGCTATCATCCCTTCTGAACCAGTCTTAGTTAATGCAAGGGCCACTGTTAGTTCTAAAATGCTTACATCACTAAAAGTAGCACACTACTTCCTTCACATTGAAATCCTTTAATTGGAAACTGAGCCTTGAATTCTACAATAAAAGGTGAAAAAGTTTTTAATGCTTCCAAGCTCATGCTACTATATATAAAATGAATTCCATCTCTAGGGAAAAACAAGTCAAATGCTTTTTTCTGGATGAGGCAGAGGACGCTACAGAAGTGGAAAGGAACCAGAAGTAGAGTTTAAAGACCAACACTGCAATATGTGTAGAATTCCCTCTTTGACTAATAGGTCTCCCCTGTTTGTTTTCATCTTTTCTTCATCCCTATATCATCTCTACATCAGAAACATCTCATGTCCTGCTGGGCTGCTTGTGAGCACAATTTAACAGATCTCTGATCAAAAACACAAAATCAATTTTATTTTACAGGTATACTACATCAATATAGCTATTTCCTTCCCAAATGTAAGAAAATAGTATAATATTAAAACTTGTGGTAACCCTAAAACAAAATAAAATTATATGGGAGAAGTTCATTAAGGTAAATGAGAAAAAAGTTAAGAACATTTTCTTTAGATTTCATGCATAATTATTCTTTGAATATATGGGATAAAGCACTAGACTTGGATTTGGGAAGGTCTGGGTTCAAATTTTGTTGCACACTTTCACTCAATCTGTGACTGTCATGTAATCTGAGAATCTCAGTTTCTACATTTGTAAAATGCAGATTACAATAACTCTTCATAGGAATGTTGTAAAATTAAAAGGTTGTAGGATAACTGTGATGTGAGCCTTCAGGTACTATATAATTATAGGAAGTTGTGATATTAACTTTTGGCACAGGAAAGCTGAAGTAGAGTTCAGGTGAATCACTTGCCTGGGATCTCCCAAATAGTCTGTGACAAGAGTCCTGGTATATTCTCTATACAAGCTTTCAAATCCACAATTGGAATGCCTTTTGCATGAAATTTTGCAGTTTATTTGTTTTTTAACCAGGTGCCTTAGTTTTGTGATCTCTCAACTGGACACAGGGATATGTATCACTGGCCTCCTTCAAAGTTTAATCAATGTCAAAAGTTGTGAATTAGGCAACTTATGTTCTTGTCCTATTTTTTGCCTCTGACTTTCCTCTTGTACTGAGAGATGTGTTTTCACCTAACTATCCACTGGGAAAAGGTGATCTGGGAGTTAGTGACTGCAATCCCCACAGCTTTGATCATGCCTCAGGGAGGCTTTTTGAAAAGCGTGCCCTCCTTTTGGCACTCAAAGACCTATCCTGAAAAGAGCTATTTCTAGACTTTGGAAATCCAGGGCAAGAAGAGGAGAGATATATGAGGGCTCAAAATAACATAAAGGCCATGTATATAATGCTGCTGCTCTGGAGGATAATATAGATACAAAAAAGTAGGATCATTTTTTATTCCCTTTGAGGAATATGGCTGAATTAATTGTAAAACTAAAAACAAGTGAAAAAAAAAGGAAAAAGAAGCTCAATTCCAAACATACATCAGCTTCTGCATGACCTTAACTGTCACTGTCAAGGACAATCTTGAGTGAGTCCTGCATAGCTGGCTCACTGCTTAGTAGCACATGATACTAGTCAGTGTTGGTAAGTAATCTTTAAAGTGATTTCAGACTGCTCTGAAAAAAAATAAACTTCAAAAGACACCACAGGAGCTTAATTTTATCAGTCTTGCTAAGATAGCTGAGGCCTTTTATGCTTACTTTCATTCTTCAATAGACAGGAACTCCAGCCCTGGTCTTGATATGGAAACGGCTCAATGTCACCTTTCATGGACTTTGCTATCTGAACCTTGTTCCGGAGCCCAAAATGTGATTCATGGGAAGGAGTCAGCTCAAGCATGACTTTCTTCTTATAGGGAAATAAATGAAATTATGACATATGTCCTGATTCTATGATATTGTTTTTCATTTTATCAGTATCTTAACTAAATGATCTGATGGTTAGTTAGAGGAATAGACACTTTTGCTGGTTTTAGTTTCCAAAAACCCTTACCACATATATCATATTTCCACTGGAAAATCCCAAAATTATCTCTGTTTTTCCTTCCTTCCTTCCTTCCTTCCTTCCTTCCTTCCTTCCTTCCTTCC
>JAJPUD010004292.1:158181-204001 GCA_023553655.1 Myrmecobius fasciatus
CCATATTCTCTCTAAACTGGCTTTCTGGATGTTCCTCAGCATATTGCAGATGTTTTTTCTATGAATTTGCATAGGTCTAAACAGAAATAAATATAAATTGCCTGAGGTGAGAGAGCCTTAACAACTGGGTAAAATGATAAATGTGAAGACATTTTGGAGAATATAAAGCTCTATTAAAATAGTAATATAAAAATAATAGTAACTAGCTGCCTGGGACTATAAACCTTATGCCTTCAATTCTTCAAAGCTCAGCTTAAGAATCAGCTCCTGTATAAGACTGTTATTCCTCCAGATGGTAATGTACTCCACAGAATTACCCTGAAATTATCTATCTAGATATCTATCTATTTATCTATGTACCTGCCTATTTCTTTTCTCTTCTTCCTTTTCTTCCTTTCCCTTCCCTTCCCTTCCTATCTTTTCCCCTTCTTTTCTTTCCCATTCTCTCCTCTCCTTTTCTCTTCTCTTTCATTGTTTGCTTGTTTTTATCTCCTTGATTTCCCAATATGTTACCTTCTTGCCCTAGATAACCATTTCTTATGACAAAGGAAGCATATTATTTTATATATTTTTATGTATTTTCTTTCCCAATAGAACATAAGATTTGTGAGTGTGAGGATCTTAGTATTTTTTGTTTAGCAAATGTTTGGAACATCATAACATGTTAACAAAAAACATAGACTAATTAGTATAAATTTGTTTTAGTACTGTGCAATGTAATCATTTTTAAATGTGTTAGCTTGGGTCAAAACTTGATCTAGAATAGGACGGATTTTTAAGATAATGTGAGTGATAGTATATAATCTTCAGGCAAGCAATTATGATTTTATTACTTTTTATATTTCTCCACATCTAAAAAATACATTGCTTTAAAAATTATCAGTAAGAATGCCCCCAATGTATTATCCTTGCTTAAAAGGCTACTTGAGAATTATTTTTGATAACTCACAAAGAACTAATGAAACCTATTTCAATAATGTCCATTCCATCAAACTAAGTATTTCACCTCACATCCTGCATTCATGTTTCTTCAGTGCTATAATAATATGAATGTTACCCAACTATACAGCTATGCACAGCTGGACCTCAATGTGGCAATGCTTTATTTCTAGATTAATAATAATTTGATTTGAGTTAAAGTTTCTGTTAGTTCATCTGGAAATAGATTTAAATCAAATTTATGAAAAGTTACATAACAGATTTTAAAGTCACCAGTCAAGATGATTGGTAAAACGTTGAGGAATTTCCTAGATTCCTTTAGAGAATCACATTTACTATGGGCATACTACAAAACCAAGAAAATATGTATATTTTAAAGGAATGGCAAATTGTGACTAATGAATTTGTAGTTTTATTTACAATCATTTTTATTATGCATTTTATTATATTTATATTATTATTAAATTGTTATCATGTAAAATCCCTTACTATTATGGAAATGCTTATTTTATTCCATAAATTAAAAATAAAAAGAAGAAAGAAAAAAAGAATATGTGGATTAAGAAAAAATAATAAACAAACTCTGGGCGCTCTTCTTGGAGAACTTTAACAAAAAATTCATCATTAAGTCATATATTCAGGGAAGTCACAGAAAATTAGTGAAGGGAGAAGGAAAGAGAATCTGTACCTGCCTCTTTTCACTGGTCTTGTAAATGATCTCTCAAAGGATCTGTTTGACATTGATACAAAGTATAGGACTTTTGCCTACATAAATGGTAAAATATATGGTTTATTACTAAGAAAGCAATTAAAAATGATGTTTATACAATTATATGAAAGAAGGGATAAGCAACTAGAATTTAATTTACCAATATGTATGTCTCATTTATTTGATTTAATACAAATAAATTATTATTAAAAAAGTCTTTACAATATTCATAAAAATCAACAATGGAAATTTTATAGCATATTGAATTGACATTTGCAATGCGTTCCTTATTGAATAAAAATATGGAAGAAATGATCTTTGGGGATAGCTTTACATTCTGAAAAGTTATAGCTTGTCATATTACAAATGATTTCAAATTAACTTGCTTTGCAGCCAAATGTGATCACTAAAAGATATCTGATTTTAATAGCTATTTGCTAATTTAATTATGTCAAGTTACAAATTAATGGTGAGTGTTTATAAAGTAGATCAAGAGTAGGAAAAACACTTTATAAATTCATCCTGATAATCACTTTGGGAATTCATCTTATCCCAATTTTACAGATGAGGAAACTGAGGTAGACAATGATTAAGTGACTTATCCAGGATCACACAGCTAAAAGTGTTTAAGGCTATATTTGAATACAGGAGTTCCTTACTGCAGGCCCTGTGCTCTATCTACTGCAGCATTTAGTAGCATCTACTTAAATCTTTAAATTATGTTACATATGGGGGGATGCGTGTGTGTGTGTGCATGTGTGTGTATGTGTAAAATATATATAAATGAGTTTGCCTGCCAAATTATAAAATAATCATGATAAAATTTACTTAGTAAAATATATATTTTACTGAAGCAATGCTATTTTTAGATGATGATATATTTATTCTCTCCCAAAAAACAAACATTAAGTAGTGAAGCCATTTCAGATCTGCAGCATATTAGATTTCAAACATAAATTCCAGCTCAATTATAGTATAAGTCCATGGATTCATGTCAGTTTTACAATCCAGTTAAACTATCCTTTTTGGCTGGAACTGGGCTATGAGCTCATTTTTATGCAATCTTAACTTTTAGTGTATGTCTTTTAAAAAAATCAAACTTTTTTATGCATAGAAGAAACCATATAAAGAAATTGTATTCTGTTAAGAAATTTAATGAGTTAAGATGCAAGTACTAGCATCTCTGAAAGCATAAGCTTTTATTATTCAATCATTTGAGACTCTGTGATCCCATTTGGGGTTTTCTTGGCAAAGATACTGGAGTGGTTTACTACTTCCTTCTCTAGCTCATTTGATATATAAAGAAACTGAGACAAACAGAGTTAAGTGATGTTCCCAGGATCACACATCTAGTCTGTATCTGAAGCCAAATTTGAAGTGGGCTTTTCCTGTCTCCAGGCCCAGCTGTTTATTATTGTGCCCCCAACTTGCCCCAAAACATAGGTAATGGGGTTAAATTTTCCTTAATGATGTGCATACTTGATAAAATTGAGTTTCCAAGATTTCTACTTACTTGTCCCCTGCAGATCATTTATGGGACTTTTATCATTCCATTTATTTAGCAAAATTTATTTAATGCCTGATATGTGCAAAGCATTGTTTTCTCACATATTCAATATCTGATGGGTATAGAAAAATGGGAGGAGTCAAAGAATTTTAGGGTTCATAGAGAGCTAAAAGATTATGTACAAGTTATCTTACCTCTAAGAGATGCAGAGATAACTGGGCATGTCCAAGGTTACATGACTAATAATAACTACCATTTATATAGAACCAGGAGGCAGCTATGTGGCTCAGTGGATAAAATGATAGCTCTAGAGTCAGGAAGCCTGAATTCTAATCTGACCTCAGACACTTATTAGCTATGTGACTCTGGGCATGTTCCTTACCCTACATTTGCCTTGGTCCACTGAAGGACACTGCAAACTATTCCAGTAATCTTGGGAAGTAAGTGCTATGATTATCCCCATTTTACAATTGAGGAAGCTGAGATAAACAGAAATTAAATGACTTGACCAAATTCACACAGCTAGCAAGTATCTGAATCCAGAATTAAACTCAAGTCTTCCTGTCTTCAGGTCCAGTACTCTATTCACTTTATGATCTTGCTATTTCTATACATGGTATCTCATGGAGAATCTGGCTCTCAATCTTGTGTACTTTCTTATATAGTATCCTGAATTCCTGGCTTAAATTCCAATCCTTCTAGGGAATTATGTCTTTTTGATAATTATGTATATATGTATAGATAGATAATTAAAAACAAGCAAAGCCTTTTCTAAGGACTCTTAATTTTAGTGCCTTCCATCTGTTATTTCTAATCCATCATGTATCAAGTTTTCTTGCACAGTTTCTTGCTTGTTGTTTCCCTTATTAGACTTGAAATCCATGAAAGCAGAAACTTTTAAAAAATATTTTGCCTTTCTTTATATCTCCAGTGCTTAGTGCAAAGCTTGACACTTAGTAAGTGCTGATTTACTCTGACTTGTGCAAACTTGAAGGTTATTATTAATTTTTAATATTTAAAAGTATATTTCAAGGTTATTAAAACTGTCTGATGGTTAAGTACTTTGTGGAAATGGACATAAAATATATGAAACCTCTTGAATGTAAATTCTGTTTGCTTTGTCAAGAATCTAAGTGTTTCAGATGGCATTAACCTACTGGAATGGAATTCAAAATATATTTATTTATCTAAGGAAAGTATATATTGTTTTAAGAACAGTCAAAAATTTTTAGAAACTACCAAAAAGTCTTTTTTTATGAAGTAGGTGCCAAATGAAAGCTACCCACATTGAGGGTTCTTTAGAAGTAAATCTTGTGCTAGTTGTTACTCATTTAATCTTTTTTTTTCAATGGGGATGGGAAAAATAATTTAATATGGCAGCTAGACATTCCTAAGCATGGCCATAAAATGAACTTCTATGCCTAATAAAAGGACATAAATTTAAGAGATCCATCAACCAATACACTATAATTATTTGGCAATCTGATAGGGAAAAAAGAAGGGAAAAGGTGCCATGTTATTTCTTCCCTTTTCATAAATACTTTTTTTTAAAATTAAAGGGTGGAAAATTATAACGTTGATGCTTTCTTTTTGGACAGTTTTTCCCCTCTCCCTTCATCCATCCTGTCTCCTAATATTGGAAGTTTCCATATCCCAGATCTCTGGTGGCATAGTTCCCTTCAATAACAAATTGGCACTTTTGGTCTTTTGGATATGTACTTGTGGCATTTACATCAGTAAGAACACAGAATTAAACATCTGTTTATCATTTGAAAAGAATATTTTTTCTTACATGCAGTAGAACTGACTGCAATGAATAAACAGGTGAAATAATATGAAAATAAAGTGAAATAAAAGTGAATAATAAGGTGAAATGTCACCTCAGTCCTCTGGATCTCAGTCTCCCCATTTATAAAATAAAAAAGTTGGGCAAGAAGATCTTCAAAGGGATTACAGATTCAGAATTGGAGAGGTCATCTGAAACAATTTAATCCACTGCTCCCCACCCATGTCTCCTTTTATAGATGAAGAAATAGAAGGTCTTGGAGATTTAATTACTTATCTGAAGTAACACAGATATTAAGCCCCAGAGATGGGGTTTGAAACTACATGTTGTATGTATTTAGTTTTTAAAAGGGCCAATGACATTACAGAATAATGCTTTGATTTGTGTGTGACCTGGATTTAAGTGAGGCATAAGTGCACAATCATCAGCCTTGCTATTTCTTCCAGAGTCATGGAAGTCCAATGGCAAAACAAAAGTCAAGATGATTGGAGATAATCTAGGTCATAGTGGATGACTTTGGCATCTTCAGTGACTGATAAAGATCTAACTGCTCCCCAGTTACCACTTTAAACACTTTTATGGTCCCTGGAACAAATTGTTTTCATTTGCCCAATTCATCAGAAGTCTTCACATTCTTAGGGTAGATACTCCCTAATGCAGTGATGGGTTTGTAGTCCATCAGTTACTCTCAACATGAATTATCCCATTTGTGCTGCACATATAACTTGAAACCTCATACTATGGCTCTAGAGTGAGTTTTTTTTTCTCTATATGATTCTCTTTCCAAGCCTCAAATCTTTCCCCATTCCACTCCAGCCTATACTCAGTTGTGAAATAGATCCTTTTAAACTACAGGTTTGATCATCTCACCTCTCCTTGTACCTCCATTCCTCATGCACTCAATGACTCTAGTGGTTTATGATTTCTTTTAGTATTAGACATATAATCTCCATTTGTCTTTGAAAATCCTTTATAACCTAACTCTTTTTTATGATTCATTCTTATTGAATTCTAAAACTTCCTTCTTTTCCAAAAATTCCTCCCTTCCCTGGCCCCTTCCTAAAATGGTAAGAAATTTGATATGTTATGTATAATCTGCTTCCTTTCTAGTTTTGTTATGTCTCATTCCCCTCTGCATGTTCTATGATCCAGTGATACTGGTCTCCTTGCTTTTCCTTACAGATGATGTTCCTGATTCCAGGCTTTTTCACTGACTGTGCCCCATGTTTAGAATTCTCAGTCTCCTCTTCTCCATCTCTTGGCTTCCTATCTTTGAAATCCTAGAGAAAATCTTACTTCCTAAAAGAAATCTTCCCCCTTACAATTGGTGACTACTTTCTATTAATATCTCTAATTTATCATGTATGAATCTTGTTTGTGCATAGTTGCTTACATGTCTTCTCCATTACACTGGGACTAATTTTTGCATTCTTCATATCTCTGCCACTTAGCATAATTCTGACATGTGGGAGATATTTAAAAAATACTTCTTTATCATCATCATTATCATTGCTACTATTTATATAGGATGTACAATGTCCTAGGCCCTGTGATAAACTCTTCAAACTCTTCAAAAATATCTCATTTGACCCTTACCACAACCCTGGGAAGTAGATGTTATTATCATTCTCATTTTAGAAATGAGGAAATTGAGGCAAACAGTGGTTAAGTGGCTTGCCTACGGTCATATAGCCAGTGTCAGAAGCTAGATTTGAACTCAACTGAGTGTGGCTCTCTCTATATTGGGCCATCCAACTGTCCTAGCTAATTATCAGTGTAAGGTTACTTCTTACTCTGCATACTGTGTACCTTGAGAAGAATTAAGTTCCTGATAAAATTAATGAGACATTTATATTTTTAGTTGAATTATTAATTCAGTAAAAGAAGGTTTTACTAAGCAACTGATATTTTAGAGATCTAATTATATTTTGAATCTCAGTTTTGTAAAAGCACCTTGTAATTAATGGCCTATCACCTTTATTATTTAAAGATAAATTACATTATTAAGATCAAAGAGCAAAGGGGAAAAATTAAAACTTTCCTCTACAAGATAAGTTTTTTAAAAAGATGTCACTGTAAGTCAAGGAAGTTTTTTGATAAAGAAACTATTCTACTAGAAATAGAAACTGCTACTTACTTCCTTGAATAAAATACCAGGAACAGCTCCATTCTCTGGTACTTACAAGATTCTTAGCTCTGTTATAATGATGCACACTAATTTAGACACTAGACTCAGTAAGCATAAATATTTGTTGCAGGAAAGTCACAGCTATTTCAGATCAAAATTTAGGAAAGAAATGACCTAATTTATTTAGAGTCAAATTCCAATCAGTAATTTCTGTCATATTAATTGGCAAATAAAATTCTCATCAAAGTAGCCCAGTCTGGTCATTTCCCATCACTTTTTCACAAGAGACTTAAGTCAGGAAAGTAAGTTTGATTGGTATCTTGTGTGTTCAAGTTTCCTTTCATGAACAGAGGAGAATTTTTACTAAGCTTCTCTCAGACCATCTGGAAAAATAAATGATCGAAATCCACTTAAGGCAGCCGGATTCCTTATTTTATCAGTAGGTTACTTTCTAGAAGAAAGTGAATCCAATATTTGCATAGGTATTCCTAATGTGAATTTAGCTCTCATAGAATGGAGATGAATGTTAGAGCCATTTTCAAAATGAAAAAGCGAGAGATTGTGGTTAAGCATTGTCCAGAGGAAATTGATATGATAATTAAAACTTGTCCTCTGTTCAAAGTAGACAGTAACATACACAGAACAGTGTCCAGTTCTGTATTCCAAATTATAAAGATGACATTGAAAAGCTTGGAACAAATCCAATTTGAAAACTTTCCTCCTTTTGTTAAAAGCCTGCCATCCTTCTAAACACTGGCTTTGAAACCTCACCCTCACTTTGGTTGAGAGTTCCTCATTTTTTCTTCTACTACTTATTTAAATAGTTGCCACCATCACATTTTCTATCCACTTATATCATCACTATCCTAACTCATGTCCCTATTGCAATAGGCTCCTAATTGGTTTCCTTGATTCATTTCTCTTTCCTTTCCAAATCATCCTCTATAAGGTAGCCAAAGTTATTTTCCTGAAGCACAGATAAATGTCTATGTCACTTTGCTGTCAACAAGCTCCAAAGGCTATCTATAACCTATAAGAACAAATGCAAATTCCTTCATTTGATATTTAAAAGCCTTTGTAACCTGGCTCCAGATGACTTTTCCAGCCTTATTACATACAACATATTCCAAAAGTTTTAGTGTAACCTTCTGTTATTAAAAAGCTTAAATCTGCTCTAATATGTTACTCTCTGTTACTCATCTTAATTCCTTGTATGGTCCACTCAAATTGACTTGCTTTTTATCACAGGTTATTCCCCATACTTGTAAGATATTCTTTTCCCCCTCTATTTTTCTTAACATTCATAACTTTCTTCAGAACTCAGCAAAATGGCCGTTTCTTACATGAGACATTGCCTGATCCCTACAGATAATAGTGCCTCTGAGTTAAAGTTGCTTTGTGTTTTATTTTTTTTTATGTAACCTATAAACATTCACCTGCACTAATTTATCTCACTTATAAAAAAGGTAATTTGTCTGAAGGTAGAGATTTTTATTGTCATCTTTGTTTTCCTGACACTATTACTCTGCCTGACATAAAGTGGACAATAATTAAACACTTGCTGATTTACTGATTTACTAAGATATTCTAATGGTGGTTTAAACCAATTTTTTAAAACTGATGTTCCATTAGTTTACAAATTTAATATTTAAAGATCAGCTTAAATGTCACTTATAATGAGGCTGATCTTGCCTGATACCAACAAATACCAGTATGCCCACCTGAAATTGCCTTGTATTTTATTCTGTATGCACTTTCATATATATATATATATATATATATATATATATATATATATATATAAAACAATAATTTGAAGGTAGGCACTGTTTCATTTATTTTGTTGCATCCTTTGCACTTAACAAAGTACCTGGCATATAGTTGACACTAAACTAATTCTTCTTGATTGATTGAGGGACCATATTTATTGGTCAAGGATACATTGAAAAAATTCAAGATGCTTAACATGAAGAAAAGATTTAGGAGCACACCAATGACATTTTCAGGGGGATTCTTCTACAGAGCTTAACAAAATAACAAAATATTTAGAATCTGAACAGGAAACATTGAAAACAAAGTAGAAATAAAAGGAGGTAATCACCTCTTGACCTCAAATGATGGTACAAAGCAATAATCAAAATTATGGGGTACTAATTAAAATTATAAAACTATTTCAGTGTTAGATACTAATAAGGAAGTATTATAAGCAAGTGAACTTACTTAAAAACAAACAAATAGGGGCAGTTAGGTGGCCCAGTGGATAGAACACCAGCCCTGAAGTCAGGAGGACCTGAGTTCAAATCTAGTCTCAGACACTTAGCACTTCCTAGCTGTGTGACCCTGGGCAAGTCACTTAATCCCAATTGTCTCAGTGAAAAAAAGCAAAAACAAGCAAGCAAACAAACAACAAAACCAGTGTTAAATAAATTGAAGGATATAAACTATTTGTGGAAGAATTTCTTAAGTGACAAGAATTAGAGGGGAAACTAGAATGCAGTTAGGTAGAAATTAAGTGTAGTCTAATATTTTACATGATATTACAATAAATAAAAACTGAATCTATGAATAGAATGTTAAAGATCATTATTTTAAAAACTGAGTCAAAAACCAAGTTAAGTATGTTTTACATATATGGTGAAGTGTAAAAGTCTTAAGCAAATCTGAGATGGAGACAATCACTGAAAGCAAAAGGTATGATTTCAATGATTTGAATTTGAAAAGCTTTTTATAAATAAATTTATGCAACAAGAATAAGAAGGGAAACAACAGATTGGGGTAAAAGCTTCTCATCAAATTTCTCTGACAAGACTCTAATATTCAAGATATCCAAAAAACTAACACAAATGTATAAAATCAAAAGTTATTTCCCAGTAGTTTGGTGACCAAAGATAGAGACAGATAACTTTCAGAAGAATTACAAACTATTAAGAATAGAGTTATAGTTGAATGGGATGGGAAACTGAGGAATTCTCAGGGTGATGATTGTGAGAGATTGGTGTGGTTTTTCATAGGGAATTACTAAGTAAAACACTGCAGGAGGGGATTAAGTATGGCTTTTTAGAATATCAAAGACAGACTGGATTTTCAATCTGGAATCCTATTTGCAAGAAGTCTGGCAAATATTTATGAAGTCAACAATGTCAGGCAAGTTAAATGTGTATTGTGATAAAGCTGGGTTTGAGCAAAGCCCAGGTAAGCTAGTAGTGTGATAAACAAGCAGGGAAGCAGAAAATACTTCTTTCTGGAGATTGACAGGATGGGGACAGGCCCTGAGTACCTGTAACTCCTTTGCCTATAAAACCATCTGTTCAAGTTAGAAAGCCTGCCTCCTACCCCTGGCTTGCCTGGGGGAAGGACCGCCCAGAATCTCACAAAATTCTAATAAACTTCTAATCTTCACTTTGAGAGCTCTCTGAGTAATGATTTTGAGTCGGGGGTCACATTTTTATCCCATAGTTAACAAATATTTATTACTGTGGTACTGTGTTAAGTGGGAGGGATACAAGTAAAGACCAAATATAATCCTTGTCTTTGAGGAACACACATCCTAATAAAGAAGACAAAAACATGTAAATAACTAAATATCTACATGATATCATTTATCTATCTGCCTGCTGTCTGTGCACATGTGTATATAGGTATATGTACATGTTACCTCCCTTATATTACATATATGTATATATGTATATGTATATGTGTATATATATCTATATCTATATATATAAAAGAAAGAAGGTAATCTGAAAGGAGATCTTAGCAGTTGATGGACCTGGGAAAGGACTCCTGAAAAAGGTAGGGAAATCATCCTTGAAAGAAGCCAATAAAACCAAAATAAAATTGAGAGGATAGAACATTACAAACATGAAAGACAGTCTGGATGTGGAGTTGGGACACAGAGGGAGTGTCCTGTACCAGGAAGAGCAAGTAAGGTGATGAAGCTTGATTTTAATATGCAAAGGGAAGTAAGGAATAAGAATGCTGGAGAGGTAGAAAGGAATCAGGCTATGAAGAGTTTTAAATTCCCCAAATCCTTAATGAATAGATAAAATATTTATTAGTCATTTTCTCAAATCAAAACAAGTGTGAAGTTTCTATTCTTTCCCAGCAAAGGTGACAAAAGGGGTGGGGAAGGTTAAATGTACTTATTAAATGTCTACTATGTTTTTGGAACCATGCTAAGTGCTTCACAAATAAAATTTGATCCTTACATTTGATCTTTACAATAATTTTGTGAAAAAGATATTATATTATTATCTTCATTTTATGGTTGAGGAAACTGAGGCAGACAGAAGTTAAGTAAACTCCTCAGGGTCACATAGCTAGTATGTGTCTGAAGCCACATTTGAACTCAAGTTTTCCTAACTCTAGTGTCCTATCCACTGCCTCCCAGCTACTTCCAAAGTTAGGAAGTCAGTGTTGGAGTTGCTATGGAAACACAGGCACTTTTACACAATTGGATGAGTTGTTAATTGGGCCAGCCATCCTGGAAAGCAACTTGGAATTATGCTAAGGAAGTGACTAAAATGTCCATAGCTTTGATCCAGAGATTTATCCCCAGAGGAGGTCAGTGGTAAAAAGGAAAGTTTTATATATAACAAAATGCTTCTAATAGCACCTTTTTGTAGTACCCCAAACCAAAAATCCAATGAATATTCATCATTTGGGAAATGATTAAACAAATTGTAGGACATTAATAAAAAAATACTATGACTTGCAATAAAAATAATAAATATGATGAATTCAAGAAATTATGGAAAGATATATGAACAAATGCAAAATGAAGGAAATAGAACCAGGAAACTACAGTGATCACAACATATAAGTGGAAAAAATAATAACAATAAACTACAAATTAAGTGTAATGGGATAGAACTGAAGGGATAGCTTTCTTATATTATTATTGTAATATTATATTATCAATAATATATGTTATATATTATTATTTTATGTCACCTTATATTATTGTCTTAGTATTCTAGCACCAATATTAGTTTCTACCACATAGTAGATGCTCAATAAGTGCTTGATGATTGTTTGAATTGATTAGACTGAACAAGCCTTGCCCCAAAGAAAATATAAGAGAATGAAACTAATTTCTTTTTTTGCAGTGGTGGCTGAAAGATATGGAACATTGACTATAACTTCAGATTTGGTAGATGTATTAGATAGTGTTTTTTGTTTCATATCTTTGTAGATGTGTTTCTTTTCTTTTTTTTTTTTATTAAAGCTTTTTATTTGTATAGCATATGTATGGGTAGTTCCCCAGCATTGATCTTTACAAAGCTTTCCATTACAAATTTTACCCCCAGTCCCCTCCCTTCCCCTAGATGGCAGGAAGTCCATGACAGGTTAATAATGTTGAAATACTTGACAAGTTATGCAAGAAAAATCCTATCTACAAGAAAAAAAAAAAAAGAAAATCAGAGCAAGGCAACAATGCAAGCAAATATCAATAGAGAGCATGAAAATGTTACGTTGTGGTCCATATTTCATATCCCTCCCTCTGGGTGTATATGGTCTTCTTCAGTGAACAATTGGAACTGGTTTGAGACAATTTTTGTTGCAGAGAGCCATGCCCATCAGAATTGATCATCATGTAATATTGTTGTTGCTGTGTATAATGATCTCCTGGTTCTGCTCGTTTCACTCAGCATCAGTTCATGCAAGTCTCTCCAGGCCTCTCTGAAATCGTTCTGCTGGTCGTTTCTTACAGAGCAATAATATTCCATAACATTCATATACCATAATTTATTCAGCCACTCTCCAATTGATGGGCATCCATTCAGTTTCCAGTTTCTAGCCACTACAAAAAGGGCTGCCACAAACATTCTTGCACATGTGGGTCCCTTTCCCTCCTCTAAGATCTCTTTGGGATACAGGCCCAGTAGAAACACTGCTGGGTCAAAGGGTATGCACAGTTTGATAGCTTTTTGAGCATAGCTGCAAATTGCTCTCCAGAATGGTTGGATCCGTTCACAGTTCCACCAACAATGTATTAGTGTCCCAGTTTTCCTACATCCCCTCCAACATTCATCGTTATCTTTTCCTGTCATTTTAGCCAATCTGACAGGTGTGTAGTGGTACCTCAGAGTTGTCTTAATTTGCATTTCTCTGATCAATAGTGATTTGGAGCAACTTTCCATATGACTAGAGATGGTTTTAATTTCATCATCTGCAAATTGTCTGTTCATATCCCTTGACCACTTATCTATTGAAGAGTGCTTTGAATTCTTATATATATATGAGACAATTCTCTATATATTTTAGAAATGAGGCCTTTATCAGAACCATTAAATGTAAAGATGATTTCCCAATTTTATGCTTCCTTCCTAATCTTGTCTGCATTAGTTTTATTTGTACAGAAATTTTTAACTTAATATAATCAAAATTATCCATCTGGTGTTCAATTAGGAGTTCCAGGTCTTCTTTGGACATAAATTTATTGCATCTCTATAGGTCTGAGAGGTAAACTATATTACGTTCCTCTAACTTGCTTACAAAGTCCCTCTTTATATCTAGATCATGAACCCATTTACATCTTATCTTGGTATGTGGTGTTAGGTATGGGTCAAGCCCTAATTTCTTCCACACTAGTTTCCAATTTTCCCAGCAGTTTTTGCCGAATAGTGAGGACTTATCCCAAAACCTGGGGTCTTTGGGTTTATCAAACACTAAATTGTTAAGTTTATTGCCTAGATTGTCCAGATAACCTATCCTGTGCCACTGATCGACTGTGTAGATGTGTTTCTATACTGTTTTTTCCCTCCCTCTTTTTATTTTTAAGAGATGGATCTTTGGGAGAAGTAGGTTGGAGAGGAATCTAAAATGATGAAAAAAATAGATATTCTCTCTTTTAAAAAGGAAAATAAAACTGATTTAATTAGGAAAAAGCTCTAACAATGTTCAAGCAATAGCCTCTCCAATTGCTTTCCCTCCTTTCCCTCCTTCTCCTTTTTCTTTCTCTGTCATCTCCTTGCTCCTATTCAACTGTTCACACACATTCCAGACACAAACAGTGTTTAAACTATCAATCTCCCAGCACCAGGAGTTTAAGTTCTATGTCATGCTACCCTTCTGCTTTAAAACCAACACCTCCTCCTCTAGCCCTCAAAGGGTACACACCAGAAACTCTGAATACGCTACTCTCCATTTCTGTACATAATTGTTCCTCTTTGGTCTATCCTGTGCTCCATCACCAACACAGAGATTTCTATTATCATCTCTGCTTGCAGTCTCTATTCCTTTTTTTAAAAAATCTTTTTTTCTTTCTCTTCTTCTTATATGGTCAGTTTTTCTTCCCTTCTGTGCCTCATTTGCATTTTAATTCCATTTTACATTATCTTTTTTTTTTTCTTTCTTTTTTTTTTAACCTTCTGGTTATAACCACCACTAAGAGGCGTTGTGCTCCCTCCATTTTATTTGACAGATCTTTTTCTTTTTTTCAGAATGTGTTCATTTTCCAGAACACATCAGAATCTCCACTTTGCAATTGGCAGGAGCCCAAGTACTTAGATTGCTTCAAGCCAGCTTTTTCCTTCTTCTGGTGTGGGGTGTGCTGCCTCCTTTTTAGTGTTTGATGGTTACCATCAGAGAACAGGCAGCCTAGTAAAGGAAGTAGGAGGGAGAGGAATTGGGCTCAGATTAAAAAAACAACAACAAAAAACCTCCCCCAAACCAAAACACCAAAAACAAAAAACCAGAGCAACAGCAGCAAGCCCCTGGGAGTCTGGTACAAAGAATAGGGTTATATTTTCAGTTAAGGTGAAGGAGCAAAGTCAATGGGAAGAGAATATGAGGGAAAGGGATCTGGCTGTGTTTCGGTCATCACTGCCTCTGCTAAATTCAAACTACCCAAGTGAGGAGAAAAAACTGCCAAAACATACCCTAGCTTTCTCCCTCTTCTGATGGGTCTCTCTGGGGGTGTTGGTGTTCAGCCAGGTTCAGATATTTCCAGATGGACAGTAGAGACTTAAAAATGAATTGTATAAAGCAATGATGGGAGGAATGTGTTAATGGTTTTGGGCATAAGATCTTAAAATTTTTTACTGTCAAACAACAGGGAGAAGTAGATAGTGTTTATACAATGTATTGGGAAGAGCCTTCATTGCTCTTCCCTGGAGTCAATAAGACTGCTTGAATTCTAATTCTGAAACATGGTAACCATATGATCCTTGGTTTTCTCATCTATGAATAAGAAAATAGTTGCAAATCAATTATTAGAGTTTCCTCATCAAAATCATCTTGTACTTATTTTTTCTACATTTTTATCTATTTTTCTCTGTGCAGAGCCTTCATGCCAAGAGGGAGCTTATGAGATAAGAAGTATGCAGAGATTTACAAGGAGTCTAAGTGGAGCCTGGAGAAGTTTTCCAATGCCATTTACTGAAAAGAAATCCAGAACTAAGGTGAGAGATAGCAGAAAACACATGGATGAACTGTCTTACTTTAGATGCTATGTATTAAAATGTAAAAATTATTCAACTTCAGAAGAAATGGCTTGAGCTGACTTCATCACTAAGAATGAAATAAAAGTTTATAGGCTGAAAAACATCACATATGTTCCAGTCCTCCAAAATGATGTAGCATTTACAATCTTCAAACAAATCCAGAATTTAATGACCAATTTACTGGTGTTAAAACAACCAGTTCTCTCTGTCCCCCTTGTTGGCTTTCATGGTACAAACATCATGTGACTTTATTTTGAGTGACATGCCAGGTCACATGACTCACAATATGTTAAAGTCATATAGGGTACAACACCCATAATTTGAACTCAGGTCCTGTGAGTTCAGATCCAATTCCTTTCCCATTGCATCAGACTTTTTCTTAAATCTCCACCTTTCTTCTTGCTGTCAAACAATTTGTTTTCCATGAATGGAATGGATTGCCCTTCACTGTCTGCCTGAGGGAGAAATACTTTTAACCTTGGCATTGTTCCTAAAGTCAACATACAAAACACTAGTAAGTGTGGTAGTAGAACACTTCTGCTTCTCAACAGGGAAACTGAATAGCTCAGATAATTCTGAAATATCAGCAAAACAGGCATAAAAATGTAGATAAAGAAACATAAAAGTTAAAATTTGGTGGGGAGGGAGAAGAAAGTAAATTAGCAGGGAATTTAAATTCATATAGAATGTGGGTGTGAAAATAAGTATATGGCAATGTTTTAATAAATGGATAAACCTTAAAAATAAAAGGGTTAAGCCTCATCTTTTATTTGTTCTACATTTTGAGACTCATTTAAACACTATTACATTTAGAACTAAGGCTCTGAATGTCAGTTCTATTTGCAATTTCTCTTAAAAATGAATAAACAGCCTCAGTTTAAGAGAATTTGAGTACATTGCTAGAATAAAGACAACTAGGAGCTAATTCCAGGTGTTTTTTTTTTTTTTCTAAATCTGTTAAGATATTGTGGTTCACAGGAATCCAGATGAAATGCATTATCCCACTTAGAGATAGTTTTAGCAAACTTTATTGCCACTCATAAGGGAAGGAGGAAAATAACTGCTAGCAGGGATAGCTTTTGTTCAAGGCTTCCAGTTCCATAGTGAGCAGCCGCACTGGAGGTGGTGGAGGTATATAATTAATTCTCTAGTTGAAAATATAGAGACTTTCAAGGCTTAACATTATATATCCTTTGAGATAAAGAGTCAATATGATATCAATGGGAGGAGACTGCTTAAGGGAGCAGTAAAATAAAGTTATTTTCTAAATTACCTAATAAGGAGGGAGGAATGAGGCACAGGGATGAAGAAGAGAGAATTAGGAAATTTAACCCTAACCATTCCAGCATGAAATTGAAATGGGAGTCTGGGATGTAATAGTCAAATTGGTTTTCACTGATTGACAAATATCAAACTAATTATTTAATTTTTCATGATTAATTTATTTTGCTACATCTTATTATTGCTCAAAAATCCCTAATGTATATTTATCATATGGGGGAATTTAAACTAGATGATGTTATGAGGCAAAGGGAACTAAACTCAGGGTTGCCATAAGGACAATAACCCTTTGACATTCTTTATGAATTCTTCTTTCTCAAAATCCTATATATACTGAAGGCTATATAGCACAGTAGCACTTGGTGTCAGAAAGACCTGTTTTTAAGTCTTACCTCCCAATATGTATTCACTGTGTGATCATACATAAGTAATTTAATAATTCCTAGACAATTCTTGCAGAACAGTTGTTAATTGACATGAGAAAAGTGGGTTTCCCCACCAGGAATTCCCAACCCAACTGAAATTATAGATCTATACAAAAAGAACAAAATAGTCAATATATCTTAAATATGTAATCTGGTTTTCTTATAGGTTAACATAATATTGATTTAGAAAACAGGAATTTTTTTTTCACTAAATTACTATTGATTTGAGAAATGCAGACTAAAACAACTTTGAGGTACAATCTAATACCTATCAGACTGGATAAAATGACAAGAAAAAAAATGGTCAGTGTTGGAGGGGATGTGGGAAGACTGACACACTGATACACTGTTGGTGGAATTGTGAATGGATGCAACCATTCTAGAGAGCAATTTGGAGATATGGCCAAAGGGCTGTAAAACTGTGAATACCCTTTGATTAGCAGTGCCATTACTGGGTCTGTATCATAAAGAGATCATAAAAAAGGGGGAAAGGAAGCATATGTGCAAAAATGTTTGCAGCAGTTCATTTTTGTGTTCGTAAGGAATTGAAAATTTGAAGGGTTTTCAATTAATTGGAGAATGACTGAGTAAGTTTTGGAATATGAATGCAAATGGAACAGTATTGTTTTATAAGAAATGAGGAGCAGGAATATTTCAGAAAAACCTGGAAAGACTGACATGAACTGATGCTGAGTGCAATGAGCAAAACCAGAACATTGTACATAGTAAAAACAATAATGTATGATGATCACCTGTGAATGACTTGATTCTTCTCAGCAATACAATGATCCAAGACAATTCCAATATATTTGTGATGGAAAATGCCATTCATATCCAGAGAAAGAATGCAGATATAGAAGCATACTATTTTCACTATTTTTCTTTCTTGTAATTTTCCCCCTTTGCTTTGATTTTTCTTTTACAATATGATTAATAACCATGTTTTAAATGATTATTCATGTATAACCTATATAAGATTGCTTGCTGTCTTGGAGAGGAAGGAGAGAAGGAAGGAAGGGAAAAAGTTGAACTCAAAATTTTACAAAAATGATTGTTGAAAATATTCTTAATATGTAATTGGGAAAATAAAATACTATTAAGGGAGGAAAGAAAATAGGCATTTAAAAATAGAAATCACTCGTCCTTTGAAAGAATTATGTTTAGCATGTAACAAAAAACGTCTGAAAGATTAAGATAAATCTCATCAAGGAAGCTCTGCAGCAATATAGGACCTCATAGAATGAGCACAATGCCATGTTTGAACAAGAGTATCTAGAGAACCTTATCAACTATTGGGAAATCCTTTCTCATTTAATCCCTGTCTTGAGCATCAGCATCTTGTTTCATCTCTATCTTGTTTGATTTTGAAAAGCAGAGGAATGGTGAATAAAGTTATATCTATAGCTATATTTCTCAAGGAATCACATAAAGAACTCACCATATGATTGGGAGATAATAGTTGGGAGATAATTGGGAGATGTTAGTTTTTTCCTCCTTGTTTCCTTCCTTCTTTCCCTGTTCAGGTGCCTATTGCGGAGGTCCAGCCTCTGCAGGGAAGTAGGTTCTTGAATGGAGGGTTGGAGTCGGCGAAGGGGAACAAGAGACTGCACACTCTATGATGTGGTCATCAAGTTCGATTTATTGGCAAAAGCTTGTTCAAATTATTCAAGAAAGCTTATGATTTTTATAGTCTTACAAAGTTAGGGTTGATTAGATATAGGACAATTATTTGGCTAGGATTACAAAATTTTCTTGGGACCCAGAAATTCCCAGGACCCCAGGTGCAATGCTTCTTAGAAAAAAAGAATGTAAATTCATCAAACAATATAACAATAGTGAAACTTTAACTAAAGGTAAATGTACCTTGTGGTCATCACGTCATATCTGGCAGAACATGAGCTTCTCTAAAAATGTCACATTTACTTATTCCAAGACTTATACAATGCTTTTTAATTTTTAACATGGTCATAAGATTTTTTAGAATAGAAACATTTTTTTTTCTCAAGAACTTATTTTCCTCAGCCCATTTATTAATTAGTCATACAATAGCTTGTTTTTGTGTAGGGGTCAGTAAACCATGCAATGGCCTACTTCTCTTACTTTTTTCCCATGACTTATTTGCTACCAATATGTCCATCTATCACTGATGTTTACTGTTCTTTTCATCATATCGTTATTTATGTAAGCTCTGCATAGGGGAGTGAAGGACCAGATTGATTGAATTTGGAATTGTTTCAAACAAGAGGGAGTAACTGGAGATTTCTTTTGGAGTTTTTGGGAAAAGCTATCAATTTCCCAAGTTTCCCAGTCTCTAAGTTTGTTTAATGCTTCACTAGTAAAGAAACCTTTCATGTTTAGGCAGAAAGTACAAAAGGGCTTTTTTGGGGGGTGAAGGGCTTTGTGCTCACCTCATTGTGATGGATGGGTATATATATATATATATATACAGCTATGCTAAGAACTCCTAGAACAGAAATTAAGCAGATAATCATTAACCAAATGTAACCCTGAATGTTTAGTTCTACAGGGGCTTCTTCATGTTGCCTTGCACATGAGGGTCAAGATCCTGTGGAGGCCTTGTCATTCCTCACAGGGTCCTTGACTCCCAGCATGCTCCCAGCATTTCCTTCCTTCCTTCTTTCCTTTTTTCCTTCCTTCCTTTCTTCATTTTTTCTTTCCTTCCTTTCTTCCTTTTTCCTTCCTTCTTACCTTCTATCTCCCTTCCTTCCTTCTCCTTAACCTACTTGTTTTTAACTTTCTCCTCCTCCTTCTCCTTTTTCTCATAGTCTTCCTCTCCCTCCTCCTCTTCCCCATCCTCTTCCTTTTCCTCCTCCTCCTCCTCTTCTTCTTCTCTTTCTCTTCTTTCTTTTTCTTCTCTCCTTTTTCTTCTCCTCTTCTTTTTCTTTTCTTCTTTTTCTTTTTTCTTTTTCTTCTCTTCTTTTTCTTTTTCTTGTTCTCTTCTTTTTATTCTCCTTTTTTCTCTTCTTTCTCTTCTTGTTTTTCTTGTTTTTTTCTCTTCTTTTTCTTCTTCTCTACCTTTTCTTTTTCTTTTTCTTCTCTTCTTTTTCTTGTTGTTTTCTTCTTTTTTTATTAAAGCTTTTTATTTGTATAACATATGTATGGGTAGTTCCCCAGCATTGATCTTTACAAAGCTTTCCATTACAAATTTTACCCCCAGTCCCCTCCCCTCCCCTAGATGGCAGGAAGTCCACGACATGTTAATAATGTTGAAATACTTGACAAGTTATGCAAGAAAAATCCTATCTACAAGAAAAAAAAAGAAAATCAGAGCAAGGCAACACAATGCAAGCAAACATCAATAGAGATCATGAAAATGTTACGTTGTGGTCCATATTTCATATCCCTCTCTCTGGGTGTATATGGTTTTCTTCAGTGAACAATTGGAACTGGGTTGAGGCAATTCTTTGTTGCAGAGAGCCATGTCCATCAGAATTGATCATTCTGTAATATTGTTGTTGCTGTGTATAATGATCTCCTGGTTCTGCTCGTTTCACTCAGCATCAGTTCATGCAAGTCTCTCCAGGCCTCTCTGAAATCGTCCTGCTGGTCGTTTCTTACAGTGCAATAATATTCCATAACATTCATGTACCATAATTTATTCAACCACTCTCCAATTGATGGACATCCATTAAGTTTCCAGTTTCTAGCCACTACAAAAAGGGCTGCCACAAACATTCTTGCACATGTGGGTCCCTTTCCCTCTTCTAACATCTCTTTGGGATATAGGCCCAGTAGAAACACTGCTGGGTCAAAGGGTATGCACAGTTTGATAACTTTTTGAGCGAAGCTCCAAATTGCTCTCCAGAATGGTTGGATCCGTTCACAGTTTCACCAACAATGTATCAGTGTCCCAGTTTTCCCACATCCCCTCCAACATTCATCATTAACTTTTCCTGTCATTTTAGCCAATCTGACAGGTGTGTAGTGGTACCTCAGAGTTGTCTTAATTTGCATTTCTCTGATCAATAGTGATTTGGAGCTAATTGTTTTTTTCTTCTTGTTCTTGTTCTTGTCTTTTTTTTTGTTGTCTTCTTATTGTCTTTTTTTTCCTTCTGCTTCTTCTTTTGCTTCTCTTTGTATCTCTAACTGTCTAATGCAAATTCATCTTAAGAATCATTTTCACTTTATCATATAGTTTATTGGATACTAAATATTAATTTAATTTAAAAAGAATTTAAAAAAATTCAAACTGATTAACTGTACTCAAGAAAGGATGGCTATAAATATTTTGCCATATTTGTTCCATTTCCCATTTTAGCTTTTTTTCCACTTTCATCTCTAAATTTGCGCATCATTTTGGTCAGTTGTGTCTAAACCTTTCTGAAAGCTATCCCCCCTGTGCCTATAAACTATTTTGTGAGTTGACATTGCTCTTAATCATCTACCATCCCTCTATGTAATGAGTTTTTGTTTTTACAAAACTAGTATTGTCCTTGGTTACCATGACTTTCTTCTTAGCAAGGACAGTAAATATTTTCTACTTGAGGTTATTTCTGAATTCTTTGTGGTTATTCATTTTGGCAACTGCTTTACCTTGGTTAGATTCTGCAAAGAAATTATAACAGAATAAATAATTTGAATTGTATCTAATCTTCATTTATACACACACATTTATACACAATCTTATTTAACTAGGTCATGCTGGGTCTGTTGTAATGGTATATAATATTTTCTCAATATGTATCCTTCAAAATTGTTTTATTATGACTTTTACTCTAACTAGTAAATGATGTGATCAAACAGTTTTGTCTAAATGATGCTTGTCAGTCCTAATTGTTTCTTATATTTTGAGTCAATTTCACATTTTTCACAATGTTGTTTGAGACTTATCATGTACAGACAGCATCTTCTCTTTTTTATGAGGAAAGTCTATATGATATTCAAATAAGACTTTAAAAGTTTCTAATAAGCCTTTGTCTTCCTTCATTTCCTAATGTTGAGCTGTATTTTGCAAGGATGTTTTTGTCATCTTTCCCCTTTCTTCAAGCCTTTCCCCATCTACTTCATCAATATCCAAAGTAATTTTAAATAAAGTCATCAAATATCAAGTTTCAGAGTTAGACTTTTATTCTTTTAAACTTTTCCATTCTATGTATATTTTGCATATACTTCTCTCTTTATAAATATATAGATATATATATTATCTATCTATCTATATATTTATCTATCTATCTATCTATCTATCTATCTATCTATCTATCTATCTATCTATCTACATTCCTCTCCCAATGGAAGGTAAATACTTTGAGGAAAGGGACTATTTCATTATTTCTAGCCACAGGAATTTGGCTAGCTAGATATTTCTAAGATATAATTCTAGAATTATAGAGCTGGAAGGGACCTAAGAAAACATGCAATTTAATCTTCTCATTTTATAGATTAAAAAAAAAAAACAGACAGAATAAGGAAGGGACTTGCTTATGGTCACAAGAACAGGAATGGTGTGAGGGAGGATTTGAACTTTGGTCTTTTGAATCCAAGTCTGGCACTTTATTCACTATGCCAGAAATGACAAACATGCAGCCCATTATAGGCAAAACTTCTATGTATTAGACTGCCCTACATGTAATTAGGAAATATTTAACAGAATAAAAATTGAACAAGATAATGAAAATATGTAGTTTTCTAAGTCAATATGTTGCCAAGAAGGATCTTTATTTTCGTTTTAAAATCTCCACTTCATTTTTGTTTGAGTTAAATGCCACCACAATACACTATATTTGGTAGGTGTTCAATTTCTAGCTTGATGATGAATTTTGTTCAGGCATTCTGTAGTGCTTATTTCCCCATTTAAAAAGCCATTCAAATGTGCAATTAAATTACTGGAATTGTATATTTGTCATTAGACCTTGTGGTCTAGTATCTACTGATCTTTGTGGGAAGGATAGGATGGAAAGCATTGACACATTTTAATTTAATGAATTATAAAGGCTATTTGCATTATTGCTCTTCAAGTCATTCTGCTGCTGGGAAAATCAGAGAAGAAATGCTAAAAGTAAATCAAGGTGAGAAAATTTCTTAATTGGAATGAATTGAATTTAGGAATACAATAAAAAAGCAAACACCTACATGCAGAAAAATGGAATTCAATAATAAAAATGAATGACAAAATAGATTAAATATGACTTTTTGTTAGGACTGCAAATGGACAGAAATTATATAATTCAATATCAACTAACATTTACAATTAATAAAATCATCTCAACTGTATTAGACACAGCAATCATTTGTAATTCTTTTGGTCATACTTTTGTGTATATTAAAAATGTTACTCTACAACCCTGAAGTCAGGAGGACCTGAGTTCAAATCTGGTCTTAGACACTTAACACTTCCTAGCTGTGTGACCCTGGACAAGTCCCTTAACCTCAATTACCTCAGCAAAAAAAAGTTACTCTAAGGAAAACAAGATTCATAAAGAATCCATAAGACTGGAGATCTGGAAATGGTACTATAGTTTGAGTCAGGTATGGTATGAAACAAGCAAGAATGAATAAAAAATATTGTTTACTATGTGTCAAGTCCTGTTCTAAGTGGTGGAGATGAAATTTAAAAAAATTGTTTAATCTGACATTTCTGAGAGCTCCCATTCAAATTGGAAGATACTACATATGAAAAAATGACAATTATTCACATACATTTTATGGTAGATGGTAAGACCAGATAGTACTTTGATTCTATGACCATTTTCCACTCAGTTGTAAGTGTAATGAGGCACTTGGAATTGAATTGGGAAAAGGAAAGTTCTTAGCCTTTCCTCACTGGTGGCAGATGACATTCATCTGTTTTCAGGCTTCCTTGCAGTATTGCCAAGGCACTGTGCTAAGTGCTTTAAAATTATTATCTCATTTGACTCTCAAAGAACCCTGTGAGTAACTGCTATAACTATCTTCATTTTATATATGATGAAACTGTGATAGAGCTAAGAATCTTGGTTAGGATGGTCCAAGATCTGGTTTTCCTGACTCCAGACCTGGTGCTCTCCTTATTGTGCCACCAAGTGATCAAACAACCCAATCATCATATATGAGAGTTCTGAATTGTACCCAACACACAAGGCATTATTAATGGCTTTAATGGCTTCAGCTTTGAAGAATTACACTTGCCTTTCAATGACTATTCTTTTCAATATACATCCATTGCCAGGAAGTCAGGGTAGGGAGCTATATGCTGCTCCATTTGAATAAGGCATTCATTTGTACAAGTATTGGTCATAGGGTTTTATTATGTAATATAAGTGTTTTTGTTAAATATAAATAATAGATAAATAGTAGATAAATAAAAAAAATTTAAGTCTATCACACTTAGTGAAACAGACTCTGATACATAAAGGCATCTTATGAATAGACATAGAGGGAAGGGAGGAGAGGGAGATAGAAAGAGCCAGACACACACACACACACACACACACACAGAGAGAGAGAGAGAGAGAGAGAGAGAGAGAGAGAGAGAAGTTGACTTTTTAACTGTTCAGTTCTTCCTTTTTCCTTTAGAATCTACAATTTTCTTTTCCCTGAAATCTCAGCTGACCCTCAATGCACTGATAGCCTCTCTCTCAGCTCCCAACTCTAGGTACAAATTTCCTTCTCCTACTCTCCTAGCTTTAGAGCTGGATAAAGTCCCAGAGATCATTTGGTTCACCCACTTATTTGACATAGAAGGAAACTGAGGCCCTGAGAAGTTAAGTAACTGCCTAGGAAACAATTTGTCTGATTGCTCATAAGGAAGATACAGTCTAGAGACTTTTCCCTTCTAAGTATGGTAGACAAAAGTGTCCCAACTAACATATTTCTTTTCTTTTTTTCTTTTCTTTTTTTTTTTTTGCTGAGGCAATTGGGGTTAAGTGACTTGCCCAGGGTCACACAGCTGACATGTCTGAGACCAGATTTGAACTCAGGTCCTCCTGACTTCAGGGCTGGTGCTCTATCCACTGAGACACCTAGCTGCTCCCCAACTAACATATTTCTAAATAATATCATTCTACATTAAAATCAAACCCCATTGTGAAGTCATTGTTAGCATTCACCCATTTACAGCATTGATCCTGTGGAATATAAGTACCCCTGTAATGCTGGCTTTTCTAATATTCCATTTAAATTTTTTTATGCATACTTTTTCTTTTCATACCATTTTCTTTCTGAATATATCTTTCCTTCTTCCTATCCCGTAAGCTATCTCTTATAACAAAAGATAACGAAAATGGGGGAAAAAATTCAGTGAAACTTTTGTTGTGTTGTTCAATCATTTCAGTTGCACCTAACTCTTTATAATACCATTTGCGAAGTGGTTTGTCATTTCTTCCTCCAGTGCATTTTACATATGAGGAAACTGGGGCAAACGGAGTTAAGTGACTTGTCCAAGGTCACACAGCTAGTAAGACTCTGTGGTTGGATTTGAACTTGGGTTTTCCTGATTTTAGCTCTGGTATTCCATCCATTGCACCACTTAGCACACCTCAGTGAAAACTAAGCAACACATTAATATGTCGGATTGTATATACAATTTTTCTACATCCGTAGACTTCTGCAAAGAAGGGTTGAAGTTGAATTTTCTCATTTCTTCTCTATGCAAGGGTTTGGTCCTTATCATTATGGATAACATATTTTAATGAAACCAATTAAGATTGGTAAATGAGATGTTTTTATCTGATATTTGATACTGTCTCCCCCCTTCCCTTCCTGCCACCACCAACCCTACCTACCCATCTGAAATTACTTCTGTTATATTTATAGCAATGTCTGGCTATACTGTAGCCAAACGTGTGTGTGTGTGTGTGTGTGTGGTTGTGTGTGTGTGTGTATTTGCTATACTATAGTTTATATATGTATATATACACACATGTATATAGATACACATATATGTGTATATATGTGTGCACAGATATAAACATTATATGTATATATGTATACAAACATATAACCAAATACATGTGTATATATAGCTTGTATAGTATATATATGCATATATATGTGTACATGTATTTATACATATGAAAGCATACACACATATAAACTAAAGTATAACTAATTCTTTGTATATATGTATTTATATATGTATATGTATGTATTTATTTATATATACACAAATATAAAAACATATGCACATATGAATATTTCTATATATATGCAAATATATGTAATTTAAAAAATGTAGATAATAGCAGCTCAAATCATATCTTCTGAAAATATTATAGCTTACATTTTATAGCTTTTTCAGATTTGCAAAGCAATTTATCGATATTAAAGCTTGATCCACAAAAGAATTGTGTAAGACCCAAGATAGTGAGATAATATAATGAATAGACTGATAAACTTGGAATCAGGAAGATCTGGTTTCAAATCTTGCCTCAGACACTAACTCTGTAATACTGGGAGAAATATTTAGCCCCTCTTTTCCATATTTATAAAAATCAGACAAACTTGATAGCCTCTAATGCCCATGTAGCTCTAAATCTATTATCCTATAATTTATGATTTGCTTGGAGACATACAACTAGCAAATATCTAAAGCAAAGATTTGAACTCAGACTTCCTGATTCTGAGTCTAGTCCTCCTCCTTATGTCATACTATCTCTAAAAATTTAATAAAACTTGTAGTCTCCCTAACTAAATTTTCTTCACTTAGAAAATGTTAACCACACTCCTATTTATTGTGGTCTAGATAGTTTCCTAAAACTCAGTGTGTCTTGTCTCTGCTCACATGACTAAGAGCTGTGTCAAAGCAAAATTTGAATTCAGATTTTTTTGCCTTCAGTTCCAGCATGCTATGTAGCCCCCATCAGATAATTTCAGAAATATTACAGTTATCATTGGTTCTACATCATTTATACACACTCCTAAAGAATGGAGGCAATATACTTGAGATATTTTATATTTCTGTTTACACAATTTTATGTTTTTCCCACTGTGATTTTTATTTTTGTTATCAAGTTAGTACTCTACTCATAAAAAGTCACCACCGCTCTACTGAGAAGAATTATTAATAGGGATCATAAATTAGGAAGTACCTTAATGAGACTATGTTCATCATCCTAACATTGATGTTCTGTTTAGGGAGGGTGAACATTTGAGAATATTTTCACTCTTTATGGTCCACAAGAAAATAAAGCAAACAAATCCAAAATATTCTAATTGATAATTTGGGAAATATAAGGAATGGCATTATATAAACACATTAAAGTGATTATTTGTTCTTGGCTATTGATATGAATCAACTTTTGATTGCCAGTATTCATGATTGATCCCAGTGGCAAGGATAATTCTAAATAGAGCATAATGCCTATTTAGATTCTCTCCTGGAAAACTATAATATGGTTTTATTTTTAGGAGCAGGTTTAATTCTCTAACTATATTGAATTTTGCTTATATTAAAACTGAGCTTCTGTCTCTTGAATGTGCACAAGTTGATGTTAAAAAGAGACAATAAAGAAATATGCTTAATGGCAGGAAAGATTAAAAAGGGAATTTAAAAACTGAACAGGTAGTATCAAGAATTTCCTTGCTTGTGTTTAGGAAGTATAATAACAGGGTTTTGGTTCTGGGATTTCAGTACTTTATTACATTCTCAATTTTATTAGTGTATACACACATATATATGTATAGGTATATCTACATATATATGTATGTATAGATATGTGTATATATATATGTGTGTGTATGTATGTATATACACATACATATATATGTAAAGGATAGCAAATATAGGGAGGAATAAAAGAAGAATGAGAAAAAGGAAGGAAGGAAACTCCAGTCATTATGAAGTCAATTAGTACCAATCTCAGAATATGCTACAGTGTCTCTTCAAGAGTCTTCCTTCTTATATTACTACAGTTCTCTGGGAAGTTGTCTTTGTAGTCAGCTTCTGTTTGGAGAGACTGTATATGAGAAACTCTTATGAGGTACACTTGAACCTCACAACAACCTTATGAGGCAGGAGTTATTACTATTTCCATATTACAGAGTTTAAGAGATTAAGTAAACTCTAGTAACACAGAGTGAATGTCTGTGGTAGGATTTGAACTCAAGTCCTCCTTGAGTTCACATATAGAATTTTATCCACTACTATGTCACCTAGCTGTTTAGAAGAGAATAGTATCCCCAGAGGTATTTCTGGGATTCTGGGATGACCTGGGAAGCCATAGAGATGGTGAATATAGTCATATGGGAATCTATTGTCATGCCTTTCTAAGAATGATGGTGGTGATTTTATTACTCACAGAGCAAGAAGTAAAAAGTGTGGTAGGGAAGGGGAAAAATGGGCTAAAACAGGCACTGGAGACATGATGGTAATATGCCTGGGGTACAGTATCTACTTTCCTTTTTTGATGAGGGGAAGTCATTACTGGCATTTCTATTATCAGGGAAAGCTAAGTACAGTTCTGAATACAATGCAAAGCAAAGATTAATTTTGCTTGTATTCTTAAATCTGCTCAGCCAGAGGTAGGTCTAAACAGCCAGATCAACCTAGATACATGGTTATTCTCCAACCTCTTTCCATTGGGTCTTTTTCTAAATGGAGCAAAGATAAGTCCATATGCAAGAGAAGTTCTGGGCATTTTGTCCTTGGAGTTGTCTGTGGCAACAGCATGTTGATATCATTACAGTTATGTTGATCTCATACAGGGGCTGAACCTAATGCCCTTAGTTCCTACTTTCTTCATGATTTGACCCCAGAAATATTTTAATGCTTTCATTTTTTAAAGAAAAAAAAAAGAAAATCTAAAATAGAAGCAAAAGGATAAATAAGTTGTCATTACTAATGAAATTACCTTACTCAGTGACCTGACCCCTGCTCAGATCTTCTTGTTTTCTTATGTATTTTCTCTTTCCTCTCTGGATTCAGTGCCAATCTCTGCTAAAATGTCTCTCCAGAATTCTACTCTTGTCATTATAATGAAGGAGATTTCATAAATAATGGAGCAGAGCCTCATAAAAAATCAAAGACCGAAAGTGGCCTCCAGGTAACATAATCCAACTCTCACTATACCAAAGGAACATTTCCAACTAAGTTAAATCATTCCCTTTAAACCATGATGAAGGTATTACTTATAACAAGGACATTTTCCATAAATTTCAATTCTAAGATATCCTACCTTAGAGGTCAAAATTGAATGGTGTCATGGGAGCCATGGACAGAGGATTAGATTTGGAGTCACTGGATTGGATATTCAGACCCTGGCTCTGTCATTGAAACCTTTTTATCTTGGCTGTCACTCAGTAGTTCATAGTTTCTTCAACTATAAAACAAAGGGCTTTGATTACATGACCTCTGAATCCCCTCTTCAGCTCTAAATCTGTGACCAAATAGAAGCTCACTAAAAAGACAGCTTCCTGGAGAATTATAGTGATATAAAAGGGAATATTCTTGAGACATTGTAACATGTGTAGATATTCTGAGATTGGTACTTGTTAGTTGACTGCATAATGATTGGAGTTTTCTTCCTTCCTTTCTTTCTTTCTTCCTCCCTTGGCTGCACAAGCCAACAATTAGCAGTCTTTTTTTTAAAGAAGTTTTATTGAAAAAATATTGATGCTTTTTGGTTGTTTAACATTCATTTCTGATTATCATTCTCTTTTCCAACTCAGCACACATCCCTTGAACTAATAATTAAAAAAGTAGCTTAGCAGAACTAACAAAGATATCAAATATGTTGGACCATAGACTCACTTCTGCAGTGAAGGGAATGAATTATATTATCTGAACTCATCTCCAGAGTTAAACTCAGTCATTATAATTACATGACATTAAAAAAACCCCTACTATTTTGAGGGGAACAGGGGCTTGCTGTTTCTATTTACATTGGTGTAGTTACTTGGTTGTTGTTTTTCTGCCTCTGATTATTTCACTCAGGAATAGTTTATATAAATCTAGCCATTATCCTTTGAATTCTTAATATTCATTGTTTCTTTTGGTATTACTATATACCATAATTTGTTGAGTGACTTTCCAATTGATGGATACCTACATTATTTCCAATTGATGGATACCCACATTATTTCCAAATGTTTATTGTTTAAAGTATATATAAGAATATTTTGAGGGGGATGGAGATATTCTTTGGATTTTTGACATCTTTACAATTTTATTCAGCATTGGAGTATCTAGGTCAAAGAGTATGGACAGTTTAGTAACTTTTTTAAAACCCTAATTACATATTACTTTCTAGAAGGGCTGAGTCACCTCATAGATGTACCAAATGTGTATTAGAATCAAAGAATAAGACAATTCGAGAGTTGAGAAAGACCTCAGTTGCTACTCAGTGTAACTTATAATCTGTTTTTCTGTACCCTCTCTAACATTGACTATTTCATCGTGTTTCCTCTTTGCCAGTTTGTGGAATATAAGGTAAAACTTTAAAGTTGGTTTGATTTGCATTAATCTTATTATTTGTGACTTGGAAAAGTTTTTCATGTTCATTAATAGTTTATAATTCTTTCTCAAACTTTTTTTCCCATTTATGCAGTCAATGATCATGCCAAATTCAATCACTGTTTCTCAGTACTAATTCTTTTTTTTTATCTTCTACAGCATTTGGCACTGTCAGTTACATCATGTGCTTATATATTTTATCCTTCAGGATTTCATTGATACTGTTTTCTTTTGGTTTTTCTGGCCACATCTTGTTAGTTTCCTTTGTGTACCTAATTATGTGTAGACACACCTTAGGAGCATTAGTATCTCTTCTCTCCACTTTTTACTTTTAGTTTCTTGGTGAATTCATCAACCTCAATGGTCTCAACTATCATCTCTTTGTAGATAGAGTAGATAGTTTCCAAATGTTCACTGCCAAAACTTTTATCATTCTCCTTCACCACTAATTGTCTATTAAGCATTTCCAACTGGATGTCATTTAGACATCTAAACTCAGCATATCTAACATAGAATTCATTATCTTCCCTTTCCCCCTTTCAATCACTATCATCCTCTTCCAGATACATAGCTTCTCTTTTCTTTTTTATTATACCTTTTTATTTTCAAAATATATACATGGATAATTTTCAACATTCACTCCTACAAATCCCTGTGATATAATTTTTCCCTCCCTTCCCCCGACCCCTCTCCCAATCAGCAAGTGATCCAATATATGTTAAACATGTGCAATTCCTCTATACATATTCCTACAACTATCATGCTGCATAAGATAAATCAGATCAAAAAGGAAAAAAATGAGAAAGAAAATAAAATGAAAGCAAACAACAACAACAACAACAACAAAATGAAAATACTATGTTGTGGTTCACATTCAGTTACCACTGTCCTCTCTTGGTGCAGATAGCTTTCTTCATCACAAGACCATCAGAACTGGTCTGAGTCACCTCATGATGACAATGACAAGAGCCATATCTATCAGAATTGATTATTGTATAATCTTGCTTTTGCTGTGTATAATGATCTGGTTCTGCTCATTTCAATTAACACAGATACACAGCTTATCAATCTAGATTCATGATCAATTCTTTTCTTTCTCTTACCTTACTTTTTCCCATTAGTGCTCAATCTTATCATTTTTATCTCTACAATATCTTGTATATTCATCTCTTTATTTTTACTCACAGGTACATCACACTTAGCCAGACATACAGCAACTTTTGCCTGGACTATTACAATAGACTCCTAAATTGTCTCTATGACTTCAATCTCTTTCATTTCTAATTTATTACCCACGCAAGTACCCGCACAGCATAGATCTGACCAGTTCTGTCACCTAACCAAGAAGTCTGGGACACAAAACACAATGTATGATTATTTTATTGTAGTAGACTAGAACTGAAACTACAATGTCTTTGAGGTATGCCTATATTTATTTTATGTATATTTATTCTGCATATAGTCATATATGTAAACTGACATATGTAGAGTATATTGTAAATCTTAAAGTCCTATATAAATAGCTTCTAGCTATTCTCTTCCGCTTGAAAATGCCTTGCATAATGATTCTTTCATTCTTTGCACTTAATAAGAAAAGCTCTGGATGGAATATTATCTTCCACTTAAGGTGACATTTGAAGGGAGGCAAGCATGCTAAGAGACCAAAGTGAGAATGAAGTACATTTCAGATATGTGAGTGAGTCACCCTTTACAAAAGTAGGAAGTGGGAGATAGAATGCTGAGTTCTCTGTGCAATAGCAAAGAGGACAGTTTGGATGGCAATGTAGAATGTATGACATTGATTAATGCTGAATAGATCTGGAAGGGAAGATTGGAGAGAAACTGTGGAGATTTTTAACCAAGCTGAATAGTTTTTTCCCTTGAGGTGATCTTTCAATTTCTTCTTGTCCATAATTCATAGGCCTTTATTTTTTTCTGATTTCTTTCTCCACACTCACTCAGATATTCACTCAACCTTTCCTATAACTGACATAAAAGTGATGATTAGAAAGGCAAGTATTTTGGTGTCTTCTGCATAATAGTCTTAGTTTAGGACACTAAATTTAATTTGTTTTTGTGAATACTTACTTGACATTTCTGATGTTTTGATTTTGGGGTTCTAGGTCCTAAGATTTATTTTCTTTGTTACTGTGATGTGATATGCCCTTTCTTTGCATTTTTTCCTCACTCTAATGGTATGCTATCTTCTAGGAGATTGATTGAAACAGTTTTTGTTTCCTGCCAGTCCCATAGAAAGAAACAGATAAGGGAATAGCTAGAATTAAACAGATGGAGAGAAAAGAAAATGGTCATCATATTGAAGGAAACTAGGATTCCCTGGACATAAATGTTTCTTCAGAGTTAATTTTTTTTGGTATTTGTTTTCTTTTTCTTCAATCAATAAATCAAGCATCTACCATGTGACAGAAACTATACTAGGTGCTTGGAATTCAAAACAGTAAAACATTACCCACCCTCAAAGAGCTTACATTCTAATGGATCAGGCACAGAATAGCTGTATAATATAAATATCTTATATATATATATGTATATATATATATGTACACAACAGATATAAAATAAGGCCTCTCATAGGAGATAGGAGATAGCACTTAAACTCAGCATTTAAGAAAACCAGGGATTTAAAAGAGATGCAAGCAAAATGGGTGTTAGAATCAGCCCAAATAGGCCCTGGAGTACCTGATTTTCAGTAGGAACTTTTTATCTCTCAAAATCGGCAAATGTTACAAATCAGGACTAGATTTTTGTTTTGTTAATTGTCTTCTCTTGAGAAAGTGATGTGGAAAATATTAATAGTGCATGTTAGACTTAAAAGGGCAGAGACTGTCTTGTGCCTCCTTTTGTAGCCCCAGAACTTCACAGTGTCTGGAGCTAATAAATGTTTATTGACTATGACTAACTACATCCTGGATTTTCATTAAACATTTACCAGCACTGGATAGAGATGATGAGAGAGAACAACAGAAGCATGGGATACTGTCCCTTGAAAAGCACAAAGATGTAGTTGGAGTGTTAGGAACAGCAAATGGGCTGATAAGGCTGGATTATAGAGTACATAAGGAGGTATAATGTGGAACAAGAATGAAAAAGCAAAGTGAAGTCTGTATATAAAGAGTTTCACATATAAAAGGAAATTAAATTTTATTCTAGATGTCATAAGAAACCCCAGGAGCTTATTGAATAGATGTGGGCAGTATTCAGACTTCAAATTTAGGAAAAATACTTTAATGTTTGGGTAAAGAATCAATTAAAATGACAGTGCTTTTAGTCACGGATCAATTAGAGTAGTTAGGAGTCTTGAAATGGGATCAGAACTCAAAGCAGCTCTAAGGACAAATGACCATCAAGGATTGAACCCATTATTTTGACTTTATATCAATTAGCAGTGATGTCAAACTTTAATAGATATGGGGCCCACTAAACCACACATTAAGGATCCCTATAGCGGGATATTGACCTAAAAAGCCTCATGTTAAAAGTATCTATTGTTTATATTTTTAATTATTTTAATCTGGTTGGATGTGTTGCTAGAGAATATTGTGGATCACAAGGGGAAGTTGCCCAGTGTTTCACACTTCTGCTTTGAGGTTTGCAAAGTACTTTGCTGACTTTCTCCACAGAAATTAAGTGACATGCCCAGGATCAACCAGTTAGTATTTATCTGAGTCAGAATTTAAATTCAGATCTTCCTGACTCCAAGTATAGTATTCTAGACCCTATATTGCTGATTTGGATCCCCAGTGGATCCTTAGTGCTTAGCACAGTGCCTGACTCATAGTAGAGAATGTTTGCTGATGACTTTCTTCTAGTGACTAGTTCTGTGCGACTTACTAGAAGAGTATTACCGTATCTAACCTCCTGCAGTTACTTCTCCAATTTTTATTAATATCTCTGTGAAATCTATCTTGAAAGAGAGAAAGGCGAAAAATATGTTTGGGGTCAGACTAATACTACTGTTGAAGGATTGATTGGAGTATGCTTTCAAATACATAAACAATATTTTAAGCCATATCAGAAAGGTCCTGTTTATACTGGACATAATTTCACTTCAAAGGCAAAACGCATCAAACAGAAAGAGGCAGTGGGAAGATCGCTAGGTTTAAACCCTGACTCTGCCACTTTGTACTAAGGTGAGCTGGGTCAGCCCACTTAATCTTCTCTAGCTTCCAATTTCCTCATCTGTTAAATGAAGAGTTGAACAATAATGCCTCTGGGGTTTCTTCCAGCTCTAAATGCTCCTATGAAGTTCACATTCAACTTTTTATAGAAAATTGGGTCTCCTTTCCTAACTCTATAAAATTACCATATGTTAAATGAAAGACAGACTCAGAAATCTGAGAGAACACAGTAGAAGGGGTTTAATGGGCCATAATCAAATGGAAATTAACTAGCTGGTGTTCTTTAACTTGGAATCAGAGTCATGAGTTTAATAGTAATGGATTTATGACTCATTAGGGCCAAGAGAGGATATAATTTTAATGGGAACATGATATTTTTGACAGTTTAAAAGACGTGAAATTGCTATGTTCAGCCCTACAATTCACACAACTGTAAAGGCAGCAACACACACACACATACAGAATCATATTGTAGCAATATAACTGTCCTTGTTCATATGCACAAACTTTTAATTGCCATCATTCTGGTGAATTGAATTGCTTTGATAAAAGATTTATTTCAATGTAAAAGATTTTTAAAGGACATTGAGAGCTGTTATTCCAAAAGATTGTAATTGAAATGAAAAGTATCCTAGAAGAGATCTTTTATTATCATCCTTTCTTTTGCATATGTGTAAAAGATAAGCTTATATTCTTGAGCTATGGAAAATGAAATTTCTAACATAAAAAGGCACAGAAAGTAGAGATAAAGTTCATTTCAATATGCCACTCATATAGAGAAGCCAAAAAGTCTTTAGCCTGGAAAAGATAAGACTTGCTCATGGAAGAAGGCTTAGACTTGTTGAGTTTAGCCCCAGGAGTAACTGGCAGGAGTAGCAAAATGACCAATTTAGGCTTGATATAACGAAAAGACTTCATCAGAATCAGAGGTATCCAAAAGTGGAGTGGATTCTCTTAGTAGTGCATGAATTTACCCTCAAGAAAAGACTGGATGACCCCTTGGGAAGATTATGAAAAGGATATTTTGAAGCATATGGTGCTGAAGTCCTTTCTAAATGAAATTTCCTGATTTGGTTATTTTTTCTGAGTAGGAAGTAACAAAGCTGATAAGTGATACAAATTGATCTATCAATCAACATTCATTAAGTATCTACTATGTGCCTATAAAAAAAGAGCACTAGAGATGCCAAAAGGGGCAAGATAGTTCCTATCTCCAAGGACTTTATAATCTAATGGAGGGACATCTCATGTGTATTGCAATGGATTCCATTTATAGTTCCTGCCTTCCTCTCTCTGCCCCGATAAGTTCTGTACAAGTTGTTGTGTGGCAGTTAGCTATATGTGCTATTTCATATGCCATGGGAGACTGCTCAATAAGTGCCTAGTCTTTAGAGCATGCTTAGTTTGCCTTTCCTGGCAGGTTATATACTACTCAGTTAGGTGGCTAGAGTGCTGCACTTGGAGTGAAGAAGGCCTGAGCCCAAATCCTGTTTCAACCATTGACTTTATGATCCTAGCAAATCACTGAACTTCTCAGCCTCAGTTTCCACATCTATAAAGTGGGGATAGCAAGAGCACCTACACTCAGGGTTGTTGTGATAATCAGATATTTTTAAACTGATTTGCATACCTTAAAGTTCTATATAAATGCTAGTTTTTAGAAGGAGCATGGACATTATTCATTGCATGGTTCTAATTCAATATGTAGAGGCATGGTAAGTCTACATGAAGTCATGAGTGACTGGAGGTGGAGTAGTGCTGTATGAAGAAAAAGAATATTCTGAGGACTAATAATTTAGATTCTGATCCAGAAATGAATTAAAATATATAAAGATCAATATGGCTCATCCTTGTGGTTTTTTTTTTCCTTTATTTTTGTAATTTTCTTTCTCGGTGGCAAGTAAGGAAAGAACTATAGTGAAGATAATAGTTGCCCTATCTCTGGTCCAAATACTATGTGTCTATAAAGATTAGGTACCTTTGTTTCTCTTGTTTTAATTTCATTTTCATTGATAATACATTCACTATTTTCATTTTTGACTCTGGGAATTTGGATTTCTCCCTTCTCTCTTATAAATGAAATTATCTGATAGTTTAATTTATTTCCCCCATAATATATACTCCTAATTCCATTTATTGGCTTATTATTTTTAAAATTCAATTTTAGTAATATCTCCTTTGATTTCTCAGGATCTCCATTTTGTTGTTTAATTGGGATTTTTAATTTGTTCTATTTATAGATTTTTAAATTGCTTGTCCAATACGTTTATCTATTCTTTTACTCTTTTTTCTTCTTTCTTCTCTTAGAAAGGAAAATTGTGATGACTCATTAGTATAGTTTTACTGCATATTTCCTCCTGTAACTCATTTAACTTTTCCTTTAAAAATGTGGATGATATATCATTTGGTGCATATATGTTTAGTATTGATAATACTTCATTGCTTTTGGTGCCTTTTAGCAAGATGTAGTTTTCTTGTATATTTTTTAAATAAAGTCTATTTTTGCTTTTCCTTTCCATAAGATCGTGATTGTTATGCTGCCTTTTAACTCTGTGTTTATTTCTATTTAAGTGATTTTTTTTTGTAAATACTATATTGCTGGATTTTAGTTTCTAATCCATTGTGCCACTCAATTCTTTTTTATGAGTGAATTCATTTCATTTACATTCAGAGCCTCTCTGACCTGCAACTATGAACTAGAAGTAGGTATAGGCAATGGATTTGCCAAGCAACACCCTGTTCTGTGCCCTATGCTAGAACATCTGATTAGTTGCAACTAACTTACCATCTTTGGTTTGAGAGGTTCATAACCTATTGCTACTGCTGTTATCACCTTCAAAGACAGTATTTGTCTTGGTTCCCACCTTGTCTGTGGGCCAGTTTTCATTGTTCCACCAGCCTCTCCTTCTCCTAAATGATCTTGGCCTGGAAAAATGTCTCATCAATTAACCTTTTGTTGACTTTGCTGATCTAGAATTCTACAAGAGGCATTATTTTAAAGAGGGGATCATTGAGGGAGGTATATTTCAAAAAATCCTAAATGAAAACTATATAACTAAAAGAGTTAATTTTCATGTATTTTTTTAAAAAACAATACTGAAATAGATAAAAAGAGAAGCAAAAAATCTAGCAGGAGGGAAAAAGATAAAGAGATAGCAACATTGCTCAGCTGGAACTAATTTGGACTGTTGTTTGTCCTTTGTTTTCAAAGATGATCATAACAAATCATGTCTGTAGTATCAAAAGAATTTTTAGGATCACAAAACATTGCTTAAAGAATTGCAAAATGCAAAAGACCTCATTAGATAGGAGGAATATTGATTACCTAGAATCACTGATGAAATTGAAATGATACTTGATGAGTTGCATGAATCTTTGAAACAATTCTATTTACAAACATGATAGGAAGAAAAATGACCCATGCATCTATTGAACTTTGCAGTCAATTAATTGAGAAACTAGAAACTTTCTACTTTGCACTGCAAAGTAACATAGGTAAAGATGTTCATTTGATTGCATATCTGTTGAAACCAATATTAGGAACATATGCTACTTGGTAAATATATTGAAAACAAAGCAACACTAAGAGACATTGCGGGATACAACTGGTAGATTTCTGAAAGAAAATGATATGATGTGGGAGAAATGTATTACACTCTATAAAGCTGGATTTAAATTTATGTCAAAATGAAATGTAGTTTTGTAAGCACTAATTTATAAATACTAGCGTCAGCCTTACATGCAATGTGGAAATGCTGCATACTTTACAGGGAATATTTATATCAAAAAATAAGATTAAACAGCTAAGCCCAATATTTCAAGTTGGTACAAAAGTAAAAGACTTTTTGAAAAAAATAGTACAATAATAGAGAGCTTTTTGCAAAATTGTATGATAGTATGAGAAGAGATAACATAGGGTATTTCTGTCATTGTAAACCTGGATATTTTGTGCTCATGTGCTTCTAAGAACATTTGAACTAAAAAAAGAAATTGTTTTTCTTACTGATAATAAGAAGATGAGGTAAATTTATTCTAAAACATATATCCTCCTGAAATTATCAGTTGAATCATACTTTTTGAAAAAATTGAGTATTCTGTAGACCTTAGACTCCTAAATTATATATTCTGATCAAGAAAGATGAGGTGATTACATTTTAGAAAATATTTGAATTATGGAAATATATATAATAATATTTTTGAGATATTTCTCAATAAAATACCTCTCACACAAATGAAATGAAAGAAAGTAAAGCCCTGTTCATCAGGATAGGGGAAAAAGTGTTGGAGTTTGAGTTTGAGATAACATTTGCTATGGTTTCAAATCTGAAACTTACTATATGACAACAGGCTAATCATTTATACTTCTCTGAGTCTATTTTTCACCTGCAATACATTATTATTAATTATAATTATATATCTATATCTATTTCTCCAACAATAATTGCCAGTCTATTGACTTTTTAACCCTTGGAAAATCACTTAACTTTTCAGTGCCCTATGTAAATATTTTATCTGTGATGGAAATAGAAAGGGCATATACATTACAAATAAGGTGACTATATAATAGATGAAGTTTCCTTATCTAAGAATTTTCTATACCAATAAATTAAAAATCTAATCTGTCATACTCTGTCATACTATTTTATCTTATGTTAAGATATTTGTGTTGCTACAAAATTATGTTGAAGTCTTAAATTGAAGATTTATCAGCTAAGATTATGTTTGATAAAGTATGTGAAAGATGACTTTTTAAAAGAGGGAGATGTTATGTAAAATTTGAAAAACAATGACATAATTGAATTGATAGCTATAAGAATTTTCAAATCTTATTTTTATGATTACTAAGCAGCTTGAAACAGGACTGTTTTCTTCACATAGAAGGTTGTTATATTAAAGAATAAAGTAAATGCTTTTAATATATACTTAGTTCATTATATTGTGTCCCAAAATATCATGGCTCATTGGAGCCTTTTTTTAGGGGATGGACAGTAGGGTGGAGAAAGCAACAATAATCAAATCCTAGGCTCTGGAAACAAACAGATTTTCCTCACTTGAAGAGAAGAAAAGAAACACCAGAATTCTGTTTCCTATTTTAATACTAGTCTGTGAAGAAGCTAAAAGATTTGATACTTAAGGGGCAGCTAGGTGGTACAGTGGATAGAGCACCACCCCTGAAGTCAGGAGGACCTGAGTTCAAATCTGGTCTTAGACACTCAACACTTCTTATCTGTGTGACCCTGGGCAAGTCACTTCATCCCAATTGCCTCAGCAATTTTTGTTTTAAAAACAAAACAAAACAAAAATTTGATGCTTAAGCCTGAGGGTGTTAAGTTAAAAGACAAAAGAATTGAGCCATTCTCTTGTGGGAAAGATGTAGCACGAAAGATTAAGGGTGGGATGTCATTGCGGGGGGGGCAGTCAGGGCAGGAGACAGATGATGATCAAGAATTTTGTGCTCATGTAGGTAGGAGGAAAAGGAGAGTAGCTTCTATTTTCTCAGTGAAGTAGGAGTGAAGATATTTCCTGGGTAAGGAAGAGGTTGTGTATGGGATTGAATGAAAAAAAGATCTGCAACTGTTGATCAAGGGAGTGATTTAGAGAATCAGTGAAGGAAGAATGAAGTTTTATTTCTCAATGAATAAGGGACAAGTTGAATTCAGGTCACATAGCCATTCCACAATTAATACTCAAATGAAATGAATAAACATTTTTTAGAGAAAGAAATGCAAAGTATCAAAAACCATATGCAAAAATACTCTAAATCATTAATGATTCAAAAAATGAAAATTAAAAAAAAACTATAAGATTCTATACCTTAATCATCAGATTGGCAATATTGACCATACACACAAAAAAAGAACAGTGGTGGGGCTGCAGAAAAACAGACTCATAAAGGAGCTGTTGGTGGAATTATGAACTGGTTCAGCTTGTGCATATCCTTTGGTCCAGTGATAGTTATATCAAATCCATACTCAAAAGAGAAAAAAATATCTATATCTATGTATATTATATATCATCATTCTGCCCGTCTCTTAGTGAATAGTTGAATATATGATTGTGATGGAATAATATTATGTTACAAAAAATTATTAAGATGATTTTAGAGAAACCTAGGAAGAATATCATGAACTTATTCATAGTAAAGTGAACAGAAAAAAAGAATAATTTATTCAATTACATTATTGTAAATAAAAACAATTTTGAATGTTAAGAACTCTGATCAACAATAGCCAACCACAATTCCAGAGAACTCATGATGAAACATGCTACTTAACTTCTGATGGAAGGATGAGGGATACAGAGTGCAAACTGAAACATAATTTTTAATGGACGTGGCTAGTGGAAGAATTTTTCTTGCTTGATTATATATGTTTATAACAGGGGTTTTATTTATCTTGATTTCTTATTGGGGGTAGGAAGTGAGGAGGAGAAGCAGGTAAAAAAGATAATGTGGATTTTTCTTGATTGTAATAAAAAAAAAAACAACAACAGCTAGATAATACAAACACAAATTGAGCTTTTGAGAATACTTAGTTTTTCTAGAATGGAGCTCACTGTCCCTACTGTATGGATATGGTTGCTGCATTTCCTTCTTCAAAACTGTGTATACAACTATTATTTCCTTTTTGGTCTTTCCCTTTTCAGACTTCCTTAGACTCTTGCACTAAGCAGCATGGAGGCTGTGAACTGAACCAGTTAGAGGAAAGTAGCATTCTTCCCCTGCTTTCTCTTTCTTTCTGGCTCTGAGAAATATGCCTGTGGGATGTTTGTTTCTTCTGTTTGTTCTCAGTTTGGGGTGCCAGAGTTAATCTGCTTTGGGAATTTAAGCCATGACAACTTCAGACCCAGGATTGCTGTGGCATGAACATTATTCTTCAGTCTCTGCTTAAACACTAAGAGCTCAATCTTGCTAATTCTAAAGATATAGGAATTAATAAAAAAAATGTTTACCCTACTCATGTTGTAGGAAACCATTATGTTCTCTGCTATGGAAACTGAGCCTATCCAAAAACACAGTTTGCACAGATTAAAGAAATCAATGTGGACTTCCTTCCGGGTGTGGAGCCATGGTGGCAGAGATCAGACAGGAGTCTCTGTAACCTCCTCTAACCTCCCCTCAAACCAACAACATATGAAGCCTCTAGACTGATTCTGAAGCAAAAAAATCCACAATATCTGGAGAACCACACGATTCTAGAAGAAGATACTCTGGAAGAACCTCAAAACAGGTCTGTTTTAATGGGGCAGGGAGTGGCCTACTGAACCCAGACTGCAGCGAAGGGAGACCGGGGGCAGGGAGCTGGAGCAGGAGTCGGAACAGGAGTGGGAGTGTTGTGCTTTTCACACACCTGGGAGTCTTCTGCGAGCCTCTTGGAACAATTTGTCCCGATTGTGAGCAGGTGGTTTGGAGGGTCTGCTTTTTGAGGGGGATAGATTGTGAACCACTGAACCCCTGATGAGCATCGGACCTAGCTGCCATTACACAGCACCTTAAAGCAATCAATCAAACAACAGGACTGATAAGCACCAGAAATAATTCAATCAGCGGAGCTGCCCAGCCCCTGACATAATTCAATCAGCAGAACTGCCCAGTTCCTGAAATAATTCAATCAGCAGAACTGCCCCAGGGCAAATTAAAGCAGCTGTCCCACCTTTATCCTAAACAGACCTCACACCTTTAAAAAAAAATGAATAAAAAACCAAAAAGAGCTCTCACCATAGACAACTTTTATGGAGAGAGGGAAGAACAGACCTCAAATCCTGAGGCCCCTAAAGGTAAAGCAACTCCAGAAAAAGCCCCAAAGAGAGACATAAATTGGTCTCCATGTCACAAGGCTTTCTTTGAAGATTGCATAAAAAATCTTAAAAGAGAGAAGAAACATGGGGAAACGAAATGAGATTACTGCAAAATAAAATAGAAAAAATGGAAAAAGAATGCAATGAACAAAAAACTGTAATTGGTCAATTGCAAAAGGAACTAAAAACAGTAACTGAAGAAAATAAGACATTAAAAATTAGAATCGAACAATTGGAAATTAATGACTCATCAAGACTTCAAGAATCAGTTGAACAAAAACAAAAAGATGAAAAGATAGAGAAAAACATGAAATATCTCCTAGGAAAAACAACTGACCTGGAAAATAGATCTAGGAGAGACAATCTAAGGATTATAGGGCTTCCTGAAAGCCATGATGAAAAAAAGAACCTGGACACTATATTCCAGGAAATCATAAAAGAAAACTGCCCTGATATTTTACACACAGAAAGCAAAATACTCCTTGAAACAATCCACCGATCACCTCCTGAAAGAAACCTAAAAATTAAGTCCCCCAGAAATATCGTGGCTAAATTCCAGAACTATCATACCAAGGAAAATATATTACAAGAAGCCAGAAAGAAACAATTTAAATATCGGGGAGCTACAATTAGGATCACACAGGACCTAGCAACTTCTACTTTGAAGGATCGAAGGGCCTGGAATCAGATATTCCGAAGGGCAAAGGAACTTGGATTGCAGCCAAGAATAAGTTACCCAGCTAGAGTGAGCATTATCTTCCAGGGAAGAAGATGGTCATTCAATGATATAGGAGAATTTCACCTATTTCTACTGAAAAGACCAGAACTGAACAAAAAATTTGATCCACAAACACAGAACACAAGAAAAACATAAAAAGGTAACAAGAAAAAAAAAAAAACTCTTGAGAACTATATTTATGTTGTAGATACTTATAGAGTGAGGGTTGATTTTATGAATCTATTATTACATTATGATTATGATATGATTACTGTGATTTTATGATTATTATCATATGATTACTGTGATTTTATGATTATTATGATATGTTTATTGTGATTTTATGAATCTTATGATATGATAAACTGAAAAAGAAATTAGAGGTAGAAAAGGGATAACACTGGAAGAAGAGGAAAAGGAGGTAAAATAAGGGAAATTACATCACATGTAGAGGCAAAGAAAACCTATAATGATTGAGGGGAGAAAAGGGAGGGGAATGAGAATTGGGTTAATCTCCATCTCATCAGATTTGGCTCAGAGGGAATAATAGACGTACTTATAAGGAAACTGGAGGGAAAGGGGGGAAAAAAGGGGTGGGTGGGGCTCTAAAGGGGAAGGATTGTTTGAGGGAAGTGGTTTTCAAAAGCAAAATAGTAGGGAGGAGGGAAAGGGAAAACCATAAGCTAGGGTAAATAAGATGGCAGGAAATACAGAATTAGTTATTTTAACTGTGAATGTGAATGGAATGAACTCTCCCTTAAAGCAGAAGCAGATAGCAGAGTGGATTAAAAACCAGAATCCAACAATATGTTGTATACAAGAAACACATCTAAAACATAGAGATACATACAGGGTGAAGGTAAAAGGCTGGAGCAGAATCATTATGCTTCAGGTGAACAAAAAAAAGCAGGGGTAGCAATCCTGATCTCAGACCAAGTAAAAGCAAAGATAGATTTAATTAAAAGAGACAAAGAAGGAAATTATATCTTCCTAAAGGGTACCATAGATGATGAAGCAATATCAATACTAAACATATATGCACCAAGTGGTATACCATGGAAATTCCTAGAGGAAAGGTTCAGAGAGATGCAAGAAGAAATAGACAGCAAAACTATAATAGTGGGGGATCTCAACCTCCCTCTCTCAGAACTTGATAAATCAAACCACAAAATAAATAAGAAAGAAGTTAAGGAGGTAAACAAAATGTTAGACAAGTTAGGTATGATAGATCTTTGGAGGAAATTACATGGAGACAGAAAGGAGTTTACTTTTTTTCTCAGCAGTCCATGGAACTTATACAAAAATTGACCATGTGTTAGGACACAAAAACCTCAAAATCAAATGCAGGAAGGCAGAAATAATAAATGCATTTTTTCAGATCATGACGGAATAAAAATCACATGCAATATAAGGCCAGGAGAAAATAGACCAAAAAGCAATTGGAAACTAAATAATTTTATCCTAAAGAATGAATGGGTGAAACAGCAAATTAGAGACACAATTACTAATTTCATTCAAGAGAATGACAATAATGAGACCACATACCAAAATTTGTGGGATACAGCCAAAGCGGTAATAAGGGGAAATTTTATATCTTTAGATGCTTATTTGCATAAAATAGAAAAAGAGAAAATCAATGAATTGGGCTTGCAACTAAAAAAGCTAGAGAAAGAACAAATTAAAAACCCCCAATCAAATACCAAACTTGAAATCCTAAAAATAAAAGGAGAGATTAGTAAAATTGAAAATAAAAAAACTATTGAATTAATAAATAAAACTAAAAGTTGGTTTTATGAAAAAACCAACAAAATAGATAAACCTCTAGTTAATTTAATTAGAAAAAGGAAAGAGGAAAATAAAATGGTTAGTCTCAAAAATGAAAAGGGAGAACTTTCCACCAATGAAGAGGAAATTAGAGCAATAATCAGGAGTTACTTTGCCCAACTTTATGCCAATAAATTTGATAACCTAAGTGAAATGGAGGAATATCTACAAAAATATAGATTGCCCAGATTACAGAAGAGGAAATAAATTACTTAAATAGTCCCATTTCAGAAAAAGAAATAGAACAAGTCATTAATCAACTCCCTAAGAAAAAATCCCCAGGACCAGATGGATTTACATGTGAATTCTACCAAACATTTAAAAAACAGTTAACTCCAATATTATATAAACTATTCGAAAAAATAGGGAATGAAGGACTCCTACCAAACTCTTTTTATGATACAGACATGGTACTGATACCTAAACCAGGTAAAACAAAAACTGAGAAAGAAAATTATAGACTAATCTCCTTAATGAATATTGATGCAAAAATCTTAAATAAAATATTAGCAAAGAGATTACAGAAAATCATTCCCAGAATAATACACCATGACCAAGTAGGATTTATACCAGGAATGCAGGGATGGTTCAATATTAGGAAAACTATTAACATAATTGACTATATTAAAAACCAAACTAACAAAAGCCATATGATAATCTCAATAGATGCAGAAAAAGCATTTGATAAAATCCAACATCCATTCCTATTAAAAACATTAGAGAGTATAGGAAT
>JAJPUD010004293.1:0-203986 GCA_023553655.1 Myrmecobius fasciatus
CCCTGGTTACAGCCTCTCCCGTTGTTAGGAGCCCGACCGGAAGTGGCGACGATCGCCGGCGCCCGCTGGGAAAAATTCAAGCCGGCGTTCGCGAAAAAGAGCCCTGAGGCGCTCAGTGCGCCTGCGCGAGCCCTTCCCCCTTCGCTGGTCCCAGCTTGGGCACGGAATCATTCAGAAGAAGGGAATTATTCAGAAGAAAGGGGGAAGATTAGCATGAGACCCGTTAAGGCTGTGACCTAAATGCCCAAGGTCGCCCGGACCCACTGGGACGGTGCTGCCAGCCTGGCACTCACCAAAGGCCAGTCCTAGCAGGGAGGTGACAAAATTCGGGGCTGGGACAGAACTGGCAGATTACTTAGTCCCCTCGCTGCCCGTGACAGGGCGCTTTAGTACTGACTGGTACCAGGGTCTTTGGCCACATTTCTAGCGGTATGCCATCTTTTGGGGGGGGTATCTCTCCCGCCCTCCCTAGCTGGCTTCGGTCAGAACTCATCTGTGTTGGAGGAGGGGAGGGGGGAGCATCGCACAACAGGACTGGGGACAACCACACAAATCAGAGCAGGCAAAGTCCCCAAGGTTGACACTTTATTTGCTGGCTACTCAAAGGCAAACTGCCAAGCAGGGTTAATTTCAACACGCTGCTCCCCTGGGGAGGAGGTGGAAGCAGCTTCACCAAAGCTCCTTTCCCCCAAGGTGCGAGGCTTCCAGCCCAGCCTCAGCTTGTGCAATAAGCCAAGACTACACCTGAGGGTGAACAAGAACAACCAGTCTCAGACCTTCAGGCAAAGGCTCCGCTCTGACCCCGCTGTCCCATCGGGTCTTGGGAGGGCTCTTCCTCCTCCTTTGGAGACAGCGGCTCGCCTTGCTCGTGGTTGTGCTGGCCTTGGCGCTCCTGATGCTCGGCAAGCTGGAGTTCTCCCACTGCTCCCAGGCGGAAGACCACTGGGATTCGAGCCAGTGCTGGGTTGGTGATCTGCAAGCCCTGGATCCACTTGGCAAGTGTGGCCTGATCGTGGGCTCCAGCCATACACATAGCAAATACCGGGCCTTCCTCCACTAAGGGAACAGACGGGTGCTCTGGGCTGGAGGAGCCAGGAGGACTGCCCATAAGGTAACTCCTGACCCTTGCCACTGGGCCCGATGCTCCTCACCTCCTGGGTTTCTCCCTCCCCTTCTGCTGGCTGACAAATGGCATTAGACCTCATTCTGGCAAGCCCTGGCAGAAGCTCAGAAACCTGGGTCTTTACCACCCCTGCCTCACCTCCCCCAGTAAGACTAGTTCTCCAGGTTTGAGGCCAGTGCTGTTCTCTAGGCCTAAAGTAGTACCAGAAAGGGAAAGCCAATGTCAAGGGGCTTCTGCCCGAAATGCAAAGGACAGTGGAGGTGGAAGCTAGAAAACCACCCGAGGGCTATGCCGAGGAACCCCAATACCTTCATCCACGTCAAACTCATAGTCGTCCCAGGGTCCTCGATCCAAATCCAAGTCCAGCTGCGTGGGATAATAGAAGTTACTCTCTGGCTCGATCTCCTTGTCTTCCTGCAAGAGGCAGCACCCATGAGGTTCAGGTTAAAGTATCACCCACCCCAACCAGGGTTTTCGGCACAACTGTCAGAACCACCCAGTGTTACTGGTACTAGACTCAGTGCCTGGTGCCCTTGCCAGACCACTCTTCTGCTAACACGTGACAGTGGGGCACCCCCAGCCCCTCCTCCTGGCCCCTCGAAGGTCCCTCCTCTCACTCTCTCCTCAGGAGGCAGCAGGTCAGCCCGAAGCACATGGTAGTAGAGACATTGGTCTCGAAGCCACAGTGGGAAGGGACCCTCAACAAAGATAGGCCTAGCAGGGTTGTGCTGAGCCAAGGCAGCCTGCTGGTCAGGACTCTGGATCCCTGGTTTGGAGAGGGACATGCACACATCAATTCTAGTGCTATTTCTAGCAGGTGACTTCCACCTACCCCACTCTCAGGCTCTTTCAAGGGTCCAGATGTAAAATGAAGCATTATACTTTATCTCCAATATCCTTTCCAGGTCTACCTCTATAAGATAAAGCACCAGGCTTGGTCTGTCACCTTATGCAAAGACTCAGAGAGACCCTGAAGCTAACTAATTCCAACTTCACTTGCTTCTCTCTCTCTCCAGAATTCATTTTAGTTTGCATCTTCAAGTACAAATAGAATGAGGAAATAGGCATTGTCTTCTTGGGGCTCTGAGGGCTCCTTGGGCCCTTTGAAAACTCTCCCTTCAGTGTCTTCCCATATATTCTCCTCCTGTCTAAACTCACTCTATCTGTGGCCATAGCAGATTGGCAATACGCTATCCACCCAATGAGAACAAGACATACCCACAATATGAGGCTGTGATGGACCAGCTCCAAGATCTTCAGGCCCAGGCATCTACAGACAGAAAATTTAAAGAGTACAAGGTACTCAGTCCCTTCCCTCCCCATCCAAGTTCATCCCCTAACCTACTCCGAAGGACAAAAAGTCCAGAGGAAACATACAAGGACAATGGGATCATCAAAGGAAAAAGTCCTGGCACTTTGTCTCATAGACAGGGACCATAAGGGCAGAAAAAGAAAACAGAACCCACAGTGGTAGCTGGGAAAATGGAGTGGTCCTGAGTGCTACCTGGTACACAGTGACTCTGGCACTCAAGTCAGCTGCAATCCGCTCCAAACCATGCCGGGCCAGGTCAATAGGGTCTCTGGGAAGTGGTCTTGGCACTGGGAAGGGATTGGTGTTCTTGAATCGGGGGAACCAGTACATCAGGCGAAGATATTTGAGCATAGGGTGACTTTTTCGTCCAAAAATTTGTAGCAGCAGAAACTCGGTTTCTTTGTTTGGCATGACCCCTGTGCTGAGCCAGAAGAGAAGGAAGCAGAAGAAAACAGAGAAAGGCAAAGGCAGACAGAGACACACATATGGAGCAGAGGTGAACTACCCTACATAGGGTAATAACCTCCAAGTTAGGCAGGGAGCTTCCTCCCCATTCCCTTCTTTGGAAGAACAGAATGACAGAATTTCAGATACAGAAAGGTGATCCAGTCTAATCCGTGCCTGAATAAGAATCCCTCTATAAATAAGTTTCTTAAATTTGTTGGGGGGGGGGTGTCACTCCTTTTGGAAATCTGGTAAAATTATGGTCTCCTTCTCAAAATAATGTTTTTAAATGCATAAAACCACATTCATACGATTACAAAGAAAACCAATTATGCTGAAAACAACAGTTATCAAAATATTTAAAAAGCAAGTTCAAAGAACCTAGGTTAAGAATCTGAGTTCTATAATTATCTAGTGTCCTTCTGAAGATCTATGATAGGGAATTGTGTTTTGTGGTAGTTTTTTCCATAGCTCTGATTGCTAATGACATTTTCCTGAGTTAAAGTTTAAATCTCTTCTGCCAAAGCTGATCCTGGTAGAGGATCAGGCTGCCTACTCCTTCCCAATTTGCTCCTCATCCTCTGGGGCCAAACAACATGAGTGTAAGCTCTCTGCCATATGACTACCCTTTAAATCTTTGCAGATAGAACATTCATCTCCAAACCTTTTCTTCAATCTTCTCAATTGGGATTAATCACCCCCAGTTCACTGAACCCCATCTAATCCTGCTCCACATTGACTAATAGCAATTCTGGGGGTGGGGAGGGACCTTAAGACTCTTCCCTCTTACCATAGTTTTCCATCTGATCTAACACTTTCACACCACACTCCTGCTGACGGGGGTAATGGTTGAAGATTTGCTGCAGCATGTTTCGAGGCACAAAGATTTCCTTGGGGAAGATGTCTAGCAGTTGGTTATAGATAGCCAGGTCATGCTGCACCCCGTACTCTGGCATCTTTCGCAGAGCCAAGTAGATAAAATCCACATGGCCCCGCTTTCGTACATCCCGCTGGGCAAAGGCCTTGACCGCCCTTGAAAATCCTGTCTTATCTCGCTGTCCGCCAGTAGCTTGCTCAAAGAAGTCCTCGTACGGCTCCAAGGCCTTTGTAGACACTGCAGGAGGCCTCACCATAGGGACTGGCTCAGAATCTGAGGTTAGGCTCCTTGCACTGTTGTGGAAGCCCCTTAGGAACTGGGAGAGGCCCTGTGGGTCAACAAGAAGGATTACAGCTGGAATTTGAGACCCTTGTCCACCAGGAAGTCTGTATATCCTATCTCCATAGGGTAGGATCCTTAAGAGGACCCTTGTTCCTTTTCTGAAAGGGAGGCAGTACAGTGAAATGTTGAATTAGAGTTAAGGAATTAGATTTCAGTTCTGGTTCTGTTATAAATATAACCTTGAATACTTAACTCTCAACCTCTCTGGGACTTAGTTCTTTGATTTGAACACTTGGTCTAGGGTCTGGCTGGCTCTGGAAAAACCTAGCCTTTTCCTTCTTCTTCCCCCTTTGGAATACCAAGACTCCAAAATCTTTTAACAGTATTGTAAAGTCCCATTAACCTAGGTTCCCAACTTTAAGGGTCAACCTTGACTCTACTCTCTCACCCAACATATACAAACCACTGTCAGATTTAGCCAGGGATTCCCAGTCTATCTATTAGCTCTTCCTTCTCCCCCACAATGGCCAATATCTGTATTAAGGAAAGAATGTTCTGTCTTCAACCCAAAGTTTTTTTTCTTTTTATCTAGGGGCAATTTTGTTCCTCTCCACTTATTTCAGATTCTCATAACAAATTTATCCTAGGCTTTCTGAGTATGCATGGCCTGAGAAGCAGTTAAATATTCAACAGAATTTGCTGAAGGAAATGTTAGCCAGGAATGGCACAAAAACTGAACAGCCCTTGTGAAGATTACTAAGATTTAGTTTTAGAGGAAACTGAAGAAGACAAGTAAATGGGCCACAGCCAGAGGAAACCAGGTGCCTCCTCCTGTTCCCCCATTCCACTCTGGCCAATGGGACTTAAAAGTGGAAGTGATGATGATTTTGCCAACTATAAAAGTTTGATATGGAACTAGGTGACCTCCAAGAGGAGGCTAAGAAAGGTTAAATAGCTTGCCCAAAATTAGGCAAGTAGGTGATCCTTCTCCCTACCCCATCCCTACTACCTGTAAAAGGCAGCTTCCTTCAGGCTTCCAAGAGCTGTGTCTTGGAGCAACTCTGGAAAGGAAGTGGTGTCCCACAGAGTGATCCCAGGCTAGTATGGTCCTCCGTATGCAGTTCATCTTGCTGCTGGCCCTGGTCAGGAACTAATGGTAAACAGATGCCTGCCTAACCAAGGAAAGGATATATGGTTAGTTGGTCCAGAGGATGGCCTTGGAAACTTCTCTGCACCCTCATACCCACTACAGAATTATTCTCTCTCCCTTAAATTCTCCCCTCTTCCAAACTTTGATACTATGAGAATGGCAAGGGTTCATCCATCTTCTCACTAACGTAGACTCCCAACTTAAGTGTACTCCTTGATTCCACTCTCATCCAACACCTCCAATAAACTGCCAAATCTTATCACTTCTATAGTTCAAAGCATCTCTCCCATATGTTATAGCCCTTTCTCTCCAATTGCCCAGTATTGCATTAGTTCAAGGTTCTTATAGTTTTAAGCTTGGACTACTACAATAACTTTCTAACTGGGGTCCTAATTCAAGTCTTTCATAAATCCAATCCATCCTTCATTAACTGTCAAAGTGATCACATCCCCATTCAACTCTATGGTAAGTAGATTTCAGTAGCTTCCTATTATCTCCAGTATCAGATATTCAAAACTCTTCATAAGCTGTTGCCTTCCCAGTTTTTTGTTTGTTTGTTTGTTTGTTTTTTAATACACTTGACTACCTCTCTGACCCAGCTACACTGGACTCATGGCCATTTCTCCAACAGGGAATTCAGGCTGCTTTCCAAGCCTAGAATGCTTTTTCCCCTCTCACGTCATCCTCTTCATTTCCCTGGCTTCCTTAAGATTCAGCTCAAAGTCTTCTTCTGCAGTAGGCCTATCCCCTTCCTCGAAGCCAGTGCCTTTCCCTCTGAGATTTCCTTCCAATTACCATGTATGGATCCGATAGGTACCTAATTAAGGTCATGTTGACTACCCCATTTGAATGTACGTTCCATGCCAGCTAGGAGGGTTTTTGCTTTTCTTTGCATCCCCAAGGGATTGCACAGTGCTTGTTACACAATAAGCACTTAATAAGTGCTTGTGCACTAACTACCACTCCTCGGAGAGCTTCCTCAGCGCCACTCCTAGGAGGCAATGCTCTTATAGCACATTGCAGCTAGGGAAAAGCCTCGACTATGGGCCAGCTATAGGCACGTGGATGTCCCCTGGGTCAGGCGGGGGCTCTCCTCAGATCCCTGCGTGTCCGGAGACCGAATCATGTCTCTTTTTCCCTTGCCTGGGTGCTGGATTTGGGGCGGAGTCGGGGGGGGGGGGAGGGGAAGGATGAGTGAAAGGAGAGGAGGTTGAGGGTCACACGTATACACTTATAAGCACACTATACAATACTCACATTCACACACTCATAACACACACAAACACACACACACACACACACAACTAGTAGGTGGGGCTTAAGTCGCCCCTCCCCTCCCCTTCCCAAACACGATCCAAGGGTAAAAGGTCACGATGTTCGCAGACCTGTGGTAGAACGCTCTTGGAGGCCGGACACGGACCCAGAGGTCAGAGCCCGGGCTAGTTCTCGAGCGGCGCGACGGCAATTCCTTCCCACCGCGCTTCTCAGCTATGTCCGGGTCTACTTGTCAGAATTGCTGGGCGCAGCCATGTTGGCCATTATAGATTCCGGGTCATAGGTTGTCGGGCTTTCTCTGAGAAAAAGCCTTCAAGATGGGGAGCCAATGGAAAGACGTCATTTAGACAGTTCCCATCCACCATAGTTAAGGACCCGCCCCCTACCCGCCCACCCAGTTCTTAGTTTAGAAAAGGGCGTACCACGGTTGGAGGCCGAGTTCTTGAGCAGTTCTCTTCCTATCCCTGCTCTTTGCGCAGGCTCATTAGCCTTAGTTTGTTCATTTGCGAAATGGGTAGAAATTTATTCACCACCAAACCTAGAGAAAGAAGGTAGGGGACGAGGTTTCCACTCAGTTTCCAGTTTCTTGCCACTACAAAAAGAGCTGCCACAAATGTTTTTGCACATCCCACCCTCCTTTTTAGAGATGAGAAATAGTAATAGCAGATGACATATGATGGCAAAAAAGTTTCTACATAAACCATTTTTTTCACCCAAACAACACCCTAATACTACAGACATTAGTTCCATTTTTCAGTTGTGCTTTCCATTTCCTCAATTTCTTTTATATAAGCTCTCTCCTTCCACCTTAGTTCAGGCCCCCATCTACCCTGGATGATTACAATAACTTTTTTTCCTTTATATTTCTCTACCTCAAGCTTTAATTCTCTTCAATCCATTTCTCCACCCATCCAAAGTTTGATTGTCACACACACACACACACACACACAGCCATACCCATTCAGTAAAGTCCAGTCATTTTTTGTTACCTCTGCGATCATTTTGGAATGTTAGCTGGATGGAAACTGACCTCTAAACTGTGGGTGGCTGGAATTGAACAAAGCAGACCAGAGACAGAAGAGTCAGTGCACAAACAGAAGTATAATGTTAGAATAAGGAAAAAAGACACCTGCAGGCAGAAGCCCACCTCCTAAAAAGGTGGCCCTACTGATACTGGGGCCCCATATACATTGAAAGGGCTTGGCTCACAACACAATCATTAGATCTTGAGATTTCTCATGGTTAGCATTTCTTGGGACAATAAAGGTGTTCCTGGATCCTGTGGGAACAGTATCATCTCAGTTTTTGGAGGGTTGTGGCCAGCAGAGGTTTGTGATGGGAACAGAAGTGCAGTACCTGCCCGTGATAAGGAACAGGGATAGTGAACATGTGATGGAAGGCCCTGACACATAAGGGGAGCTAAATCCTTCAGTGATCACCTGGTGGTGTTCCAAACAATACTTTGCCAGAGGTTGCTATCATCCAGAGTGCAAAGAATGATTGTTATGCAAAGCCTAGGATTCAGACTGCTTACTAGGCTTTAGTTCTGAGAAACAGTATTTCCAAAATATTTTGACAGACATTTCACAAAATTTCAGAACCTGAGAGTTGGGACTCAATAATCTAGTCTGACATATATAGAAAAGCAATCCACACATACTTTTCAAGTGATCATCCAGCCTCTCCTTGAAGACTTCCAGAGAGAAGAAAAACACCACTTCTATGGTACCCATCACTCTTTTATATAATTTAAAGCATTAGAAAGTTTTTCCTGACACTTAATCCAAATCATCTTCTTTGTAAATTGCTTCTGGTTCTGTCCTCTGGAGACAAGCCAAACTAGCCCAATCCCTCCTCCACATCAATCTTTGAACTACTATTTAAACTACTAAAACTACTTAAAACAGTGAGGAGTCATGGGCCACTGGGGGAGGGGGGGTGTTACAGTCTTCAACAGTCACATGGAAGTTAGGAGTAGGAGGGGGCTTTAGAGGAAAGATGAGTTTAGTTTTGGACATTTTGACCCCCAAACAATGAATTATTCACTAAACAGAGTACCCTAGATGCAAAGGAATTTTCCTAAACTTCATGAAAATGTGTATGGACAAGTCTTTATCATTTTGAAAGGATCATGGAACTTTGGCCATTTAATGAAAAGCAAATGAGGCCACATGGGAAATAGATTATGCTTGCACAAAATGATCAAAAGTGCCTCTAGACCTATGTATAAAATAGCAAGTCACTTCTGAGTTTCACAGACCAATTGCAGGTCAATGAGGAGTAGACTCACTCTATTTTTTTAAAATAGAACAAGTGGAAAAGAGAATAAAGTAGAAAAAATTCATTCTCTTTTTTCTACCTCCAGGACACCAGGATTAGAGAGATCTTGAAGTCCCATCAGAAATTTCACCAGATATTAGAATTGGTCCAATAGAGCTAGATACATAGTAACTATGGAAGTCGGGAGATGATGTGGTATTAGGCTTGAGATGGAGATATCCAGGTAAAGATGTTGAAAACATTAAATGTTCTTGAATATCTACAAACTAAAAGCTTGTGCTTTCCCCTCCCTTGGCACCTGAACAGAACTGGAGGAGACAGTACCTACAATAATGAAGAAGAGGCCAGACCCAGCAGAGGAGTTCTTGGCACACTTGGAAAGGTTAATATGCTATTAGGTTGGGACAATTTGCTATTGGGTAAGAATCTGCCAATTGCTGCTGAGCCAGGCTGGGTCCTCTGTTCTTCAAGACCTCCATTTTGAGCTCCCATGACCCCAGATCCCAGATTTTCCTAATCCTAAATTCCCAGGATTTCCCAGGCACTCTTTAATCCCTTGTTTTAGTGTTCTCACTAATCTCAAAGAGATTGCCCTGCAAAGAACCAACCACACCAGTAAACTCAACTATCAATCATACCATCCTACTATAAATTTTATGAGGGATCTCTGAAGGAAGAAAAGAACTTCCATTAATTATTGTGTGCCTCACCGCCACTGTAGTCTTTAAATTTGAGTTCACTCTCCCAATGGCCTTGCATATGCAAAAGGAGGATGTTCCATTTGAGGAAATTTTTACCAACTGTTTTTACTATGTTTTTTTTTTAAAGTAATTATCCTTGCTAAAAAGGTAATTGAGAATATTGGCTAATAATAAATGTAAAGTATACTGGTGGGGGCTCAGAATCAACTGTGTTAGAAACTCTAGGATTTCTAATTTGCCCAGAATCTTGTGAGGAATAGCAGCAGCCATCCTCTAAGGGACCAGACTTTTCATTTCAAGTGGAAGTCAAGGAAATAGTCCCACAGGGAGTATTACGTTCTAGAAATCACTAATAGAGGCTCAGTCATCACATCTGACAGTTCTTTCAGGATCTGAGCATGTAGTTTATCAGGTCATCAGATAACTTGAGCTAGGAGCTCTCTATCTCCTTGCTTATCAGCTCCTTTCTAGCTACGGCATCTAGTACAAAAGTTATTCTTCTTAGCAGAGAAAATAGGAACACAATAATTTAATTATCTTTACAAACAGGTTCCTTCCAACCTAACTTCTCTCTCCTTACTCCTTGAGATCATACAGGCCTCCCATATAATCTTTCTCTCCCATATGCATGTCTTGTACCAGCTGGTACATGCCTGGAATGGTTTCCCTCTTCATCACTATGTCTTAGAATCCCTAGTTAAAATTCAGCCATTATGTATATAAAGCCTTTCCTGATCTTCCTAATTCTTAGTCTTTCCTTCCCCAAAATACCTTTGGTATATTGTATATGTATGTGTCTATGTATACATATATATGTATGTCTATATATACATATATGTATGTATGTGTATATAGCACTCTATGTACAAGTGGAATCCCCTGTTAGAATATAAGCTTTCTGTGAGCAGGAACTAATCCACTTTTGACTTTGTAGTGCCAGCACAGTGTCTGGCACATAGTAAACATTTAATAAATGCCGAATGATTAATTCTGGAGACTGAAATTTACTGGCAAAGTCAGGACTTGAAAATCAACAGTTGAGATGCTTTTTTACACTCATAGCCTAATGCTCTTTCCACTGCAGTTTCCATGCCTTCCTCCTGTCCCTTCTCTCTCATCCCACAATCTCTGATTAGGTATTGAGGATGAGTCTCCTAATCTCTGAGGGTCCCAAATCCTTTCAGCCTCCCGGAGCCAAGGCTCAGTTTCTCTAATCTGTCAGATGCCCCAGGCTAAGAAGGGACCAGAAGGGCCAGGGAGCTGGCAATGTCCGTCCCAGCTACCTCTTGAGCCCCTGAGTTTATTCCAGTCAGTCTAACCTCCTCAAGAAGGGTGGCCATGGGTATTAGGCAGGAAGCCAGGATTCCTGAGAGGGAGACGCCAAGGTCAGTGCTGGAAGCTCCCTGGAGAGCCACGGGTATCCCTGCTCCAGATGGAGAGAGGTGTGTCCTCCGATTCGTATTGGCTAGAACAGCTGCAGGGGTGGGGCTCCTGCACAATGACTTTGGGACCAGCATGGTGCTCCTGCAGTCACAGCTTTTGAGTCCTGATGTGCTGAGCGACCCTTCCAGTCTATTAACCCAAAGCAGGGAGCTACCTGTCCCCAGAACCTATTCCCTCACCCCACCCCCATCCCCACCACTTCATCTGTCTTTCCAAACTGAAGCCTATCAATCAAGGTAATCCTGGCTCCTTCAATCGACACACCCAAACCTGTTCCACAGGTACCTACAGGGCTTCAAGCACAGTCTTCCTACCACCAGTCTTCATTTCTCTGAATCAGGACTCCGACCCTCAACATTTTCCAAGAGACCTCTATCCTGAGCTCCCAGGGCTCCCAATCCCAGATTCTCCTAATCCTAAATCTCCAGGTTTTCCCAGGAATTCCAAATCCCTTGTTTTAGGAGTTCTCAATAATTTCTAAAAAATTTCTAAAAAGTCCTAAAAAATCTCTAGCCCACCTCCAATCTCAGACTCTCCCATCCTGACATTTCAGCCTCCCTCCACTCCACCAAGAACTCAGATTCAAAATGATGACAGCCAATTCCAAAAGACTTGTGATGGAAAGTGCCATCCACATCCAGAGAGAGAACTATGAAGACTGAATGTGGATCATAAGATTTTCACCTTTTTTTCTGTTTGCTTTTTTCCCCTTGTGTTTTTTTCTTTTGATATGATTTCTTTTGTGCAACATAATAATTGTAGAAATATGTTTAGAAGAATTGCATATGTTTAACTTATATCTGATTGCTTGCCATCTTGGGGAGGGGGAAGGGGAGAGTAGAGGGAGAACAATTTGGAACACAATGCTTTGCAAAGGTGAATGTTGAGAACTATCTTTGCATGTATTTGGAAAAATAAAATACTATTTAAAAACAAAACAAAAAGATGACAGCTTTTTCTGCAGCTTTCCTTCCCTCTTCTGCCTGGGGTCCCTGTTGATCTTCCCTGAAAGCAGCTGTACCCCAGATATTGTGGATGGGTGGACCTGAATTCTGGCTCTCTCTCTCCCTCTCTCTCTCTCTTTTTTTGCTTTTTGCTGAAGCAATTGGGGTTAAGTGACATGCCCAGGTTCACACAGCTAGGAAGTGTTAAGTGTCTGAGACCAGATTTGAACTCAGATCCTCCTGACTTAAGGGCTGGTGCTCTATCCACTGCACCACCTAGCTGTCCCCTCTTTCTCTAAATAATCAGGGTTGAGGTCATATTTCAGGAAAATGTTATAGGCTGCTTGCAATATAAAGAAGAATCTCCTACTTCACTTTCCCCACTGCTAACAAAAGGAGAACTAGTAACTAGGACAGGAAAGAGAAGTGCTTGAACTACAGCACCTAGGTCAGAAGTGAATGATCAGGATTAGGACTGCTTTCACCTTAGAGTTGGGAGTTCTGCAATTCTGGTAATCTTGTCCCCATTACTTTCTTCAAAGTCCCTAGGGCTGGACTACCCCATAGGGATGTAGTCTTGCCTATCTAGGGAAGGAGTGGGGAGCCCTTTCTTTGGTTAGCCCATTCTTAGGTATCCTCCTTAATTCTTCTGTGGATGATAGTCTGGCCCAAATTTGTCCTCTGCTTTGCCCAGGCCACTGAGATGAGGCCCTACACATAAGGTGTTTGTGTGTCTGTATTTGCACTATTATGAGGGTGGGTTGTGTGTGTGTGTGCTAATATATTTTTTATAAAGAAACTATGTTTGTGTATTTGTGTTTGAGTATGAATAAGCAATCACATCCCTCTATGTGTATGGCAATATCTTATGTTACTATCTAATGGTAGCTGTATGGAATATATGTTTTTCAGCATATACCCTCTTATCTGTGTCTGTAAATATGTACACCAATAACTAAGTCTAAGGTCTGTGCCTTTATAAGTCATGAAGATAAGTCTGATGCTGAACATCTTTGTGACTATATAACTAGTTGTCTGTACTTCAATGAGTCCATTTGTGCCTGAGTGAATGGGTACCTGAGTTGGTCCCAGAGTGTCCCACAGAATGTCAATTCTCTGTTTGCTCTCTCCTTTGGTCTATCTTCATATCTCTGGACAAATATGCTGTAATTTCCCCTTCTCCTAGCCATCACCCAGGTAGGGAGCCAAAACTTCTGGGTCCTTACATCTCCTGATTCTGGTCTATGGGGCTCCATAGGTGGAGGTCAGAGCACAGTCTCAGCCAAGTTGGGAAGGGCTGATTTAATCCTTGATTCAAATACATGACACATGTGAGAGGAGGCCTCCTGAGGGAAGTGACTAGGATTCTGTCCCTGCCCTTGCCCAGGCCCTTCCATGCTGAAATCCCAGAGATGGTAAGATTTTCTTTACTTTAGTAGTTTGGGAGGCTCTGTCTTGGCCTTCCTACTATGTTCTGCTTTCAGTTCTCATGTATTCTGCTATCTCCTGCTAAATTGGACCCCTCCCCCAAGCAAAAGGAATGATTCAACCTTAAATCCCAACCCAGAGTCCTCATGGAGTCTTTCCTGGAAATCCCCGGCTGAGACCTCCTATTTTCCATACTGTCCACAGTGGTAATTTTGGAGGATTGATTGGGGGAGTGAAGGCAGAATCCAAGGGTAATAGAAATTTGGGGATGAATTAGATCACAGGTTTTAGAGCTAGAAGAAATCTTAGAAATTGTCTGCTCTAAAACCCTTTTTTGACAAAGGGACAAAAGGAGACTCAGATAAGAGAGATGATTTTCCAGAAATCATCCAAGAAGTTTAGTGGAATCTTAGTTTTAAAAGAGAATATTGTTGTTCTGTCCTGTCCTGTCCAACTCTTCCTGATCCCATTTGCAGACTTGAACCCAGGGCTTCTGACTGAAAATCCATCACTCTTTCTAGAAATGCCTTTGAATACCTCAGTATTTAAGTCCCAGAATCCAGTAATTTTTCTGTCACAATAGAAAACACCATCTCTGCCTTCAGAAAGTTCATAGTCTGGTTCGTAGAGGTAAAATATGGAGCCCCAAACTTACAAGATAAGGTCAAGTGTAAGGGTCAAAATTCTAGTGAGATCACCTAACTGGGGTTATCAAAGAATGCTTAATGCAGGAGATACATTTGTTCAGGAAGGGCCTTGGAGCATGAAACAATCAGGTTTTGGCAAATAGAAACAAGGAAGAAAGGGATTCCAAGCAGAGGGGAGTGTTAAGACAGGCACGGAGCTGATTTGGTGCCATGTGGAAGACTTGGGGAAGACAGTGAGCGGATGGTGAAAAGTGAAAACAATACATCCCCAATGCTGAGACTCTGTGTGTTTCCTTCCACCTCCTGACCTTAGACTCTTCCCCACCAGTCCCTGATCCCTCAGCCCTAGCCCTGACCCCAGGAAAACTGGGGAGCTGTCCCTTGGATTCTTCCTCTCTCTCCCTCCATCTCCCTTGATTTGTTCTCATCATTCTATTCTTCTAGGGACTTAGACTAGCAAGTAGTCAATCAGCAAACATCATTTATTAAGAGTGCCAGGCACAATGCTGGGTATTGAAATACAAAGAAAAAAACAAACAAAAAAACCACATTCCCTGATCTCAAAGAGCTCCTGTTCCAGTGAGGGGGGAAACATGATAATAGAATATCAAGGTATATTTGGAGTACATAAAGATCATCTAAAAGGGAAAAATATTAGGAGATGGGAGAACCAGGTGGTATTAGAACTGAGTTAGAGAGGCAAAGGTGGGAGTACAGAGTATTCCAGGCAAGGGGGAGAAGCCAGTTATGAGAGTAATATTGCTAAGTAGGTCAAAATAGCCAGATCACAGAGCTATCTGATGAATATATCTTGTCTATATCTAGATGGTATTGATAGTTACATATTGTCTCCCCATTAGAATGTGAACTCTTTGGGTATGTGTGTGTGTGTTGCCTTTTTTATAACCTTCCTAGCACTGAGCTTTGTGTCCAAGTCCCCAGAGGGACAGAGATCTAGATGTATAGTATGAAAAGGGTGGAAAGATAGAAAGGGGCCATACTATAAGGAGCTTTTAAATAATCATAGCCAGAATTTATAAGGGCAGCTGGGGATACAATGGATAGAATACTGGGCTTGGTATCAGGAAGATTCTCATGAATTCAAATCTGTCCTCAGAGGAGGGCAAGCCTCAGTCTCATCTGTAAAATGAGCTGGATAAGGAAATGGCAAATTACTCCAGTATGTCTGTCAAGAAAGCCCCTCCTGGAGTCATGGAATCAAAACAACTAAACAACAACAAAGCGTTTCTATAGACAGCCCTTTAAGATTTACTAAGTGTTTTACAAATATTATGTCTTTTGATCCTCATAAGAACCCTGGGAGATGGTTCCTATTGTCACTCTCTCCATTTTACAGATGAGGATATTGAACTTGAGTTTAAATGATTTTTCTAAAGTCATACAGCTAATCTGAGACCAGATTTGTATTCGAGTGAACCCTATAGCTGCTGCTGCTCTAAATGGTAGTTTTTATTACATGCTGGAAGTAATAAAGAGCTGCTGTAGTTGGGAATGGGGAGAAGCATGCCATAGTCAAACATACACTTTAGACAAACCACCCCAGTCTCTCCCTTACTGATCACCTTTCCCACTTATCCTCTTCTTCCTCCAGAATACATGTTCTTTTGTATTTTGGCAACTTGTGTTAGCTCTGAGTTTACACCTTTCTTCAATAATTTATAATAGTTATATGCATTTATATATTGATTTAAGGCTTGCAAAGGACTTCTCTCTCTCTTGATCTTTACAACAATCTTATCCCTATTTTAAGATGGAGAAATTGAGGTTCAGCATGATACAAAACTTCCCATCACAGGTATCAAGCCCAGGCGTCTCCTAAGTCCAAGTGCAGCCCATTTATTTTTTTAAACCAGATCTGTGATTTCATCAGCATAGGGAATTTCCTATGAGAAAACTCCCAGTGAAATAACTGACCCTACTCTTCAGCTTAGAAAGATACCTGGGACAACTCCAAAGGATTTATGATTTAACTTGCTCTCAAGCTTCAAATAAAGACTTGGTGGTCATAAAGTACAGCTTGAACTATATTTTCCTTTTCCCTCTTTTCCCCTTGCTTTTTGGAGAGAAAGGAGTCATGGCAAATGCAGAAATATGTTTTTCATGACTTTGAATGTATAATGGATATCATGTTTCTTGATTTCTCAAGGGTAGGAGATGGGAACAAAAAGTAAAAACTAAATTAATTTAAAAAAAAAAGATACCTGGGGCATCGAAAAGTTTAAATATCTTAAGGGTCAGGCTGCCGCTATCAGTCTTAGGCAGGAATTGAACTTATGTCTTGCTCACTCTGATGTTAGCCCTGTCTACTCTTCCAAACTTTTCCTTCTACCATTGGGTAGGAGTAGAGTGGGGTTTAGGGGAAAAGGAGAGGGCAAGAGAATTCACTAATACTGAATCCCTTTCCCCTTTCCATTTAATATAGGGAGAAAATTAGTTCCAGATCTAGTTCCTACACTTATCACAGATGTGACCACCACTTTGTCAGTTGATCTTTCTGAGACAATCTATTGCCTCATCTTGGAAAAGATAGCACTACTTAACCCTTGTAAAACATAGGATCAGAAGATCATTACTGGCCATAAAATGTACTTTCTGTCTCTCTGTGTCTGTCTCTTTCTCTGTCTGTGTATCCCTGTCTCTGTCTCTTTGTCTCTCTCATATATACACACATACTCCTTTTGTCCTCACTTTGTCCCTTTTCCCACATGGTTCCTAGATAAAGCAGGCTGGCCCAGCTTTTTTTTTTTATATTTGCTCTATTTTTAAAATTTTGATAATAGCTTTTTATTTTCAAAATACATGCAAAGATAATTTTCAACATTCATCCTTGAAAAATCTTGCTTCAAAATTTTCTCCCTCCCTTCCCCCATCCCACCCTCCCTTGAACAGCAAGTAATCCAATATAGGTTAAACATTTTCAATTCTTCTAAACATATTTCCACATTTATCATTCTGCAAAAGAAAAATCAAATCAAAAGGGAAAAATGAAAAAAAGAAAGAAAAGCAATCAGACAACAGCAAAAAAGGTGAAAATACTATGTTGTGATCCACATTCAATCCCCACTCTTTTTGGCTGCAGATAGCTCTTTCCACAAGTCTATTGGAATTTGGCCCAGCTTTTCAAAGATTGTCATCTCAAATGGCTTAGCCCTGATGTTAGTCTTCTTCCTTTCTCAGATTGCTGTGGCTCCCATCTACTACAGCCTGATGCTTGGGTAAGTGGGCACCAAGTCCCTGGTCAAATGGTGGGTTTGTCAAGCCTGGATCCTTAACTAGGTGAACCTACACGTCTTCAGTGTTCTATGGTTGTAATGCATCTGGAGTGGCTTGCCACGTTTCATTTAACAAGAGCCCCAAGGGCAGGACTAGATAAGAGGAAAGAAATTGGGGAGCAGTTGGGGAAGTGGGCGACCTTCCTCAGAAGGAACTCTCCCCGCGCCCCCCCCCCCCCCCCCGCATGTGGGGAATCTCTGCCTGGCTGTGGAACTACTGCCTATGGATTGTTTGTCCTTCGTTCTGGAAGAGGACCATGACATCAGGGAGGTGATACTATGACATGCAAGTGAATTGGATTTGAGGGAGAGGGACTGTGCAAGGTTACCTGCCTCACTTTGCCTTTCAGAGCCATCTGGGTCCCGTGGCAAGATATAGACAGGATGACTGGAGGTGGCCCTGGATCCAAAGGGGAATCGACTGGACTGATTGGGCACTCGATAAGCCCAGGCCACTTAATAAAGATGTTCTCCTCCTTTCCGATTTCCTTCCTTCCCTCCCCCCTTACCCCTCCCCCCCCAAGGCTTCCCAGACGGGACAGTTAGGAGAGGGGCCGGTCAGAAGTCCAGAGCATCCCTAGAGGGCGCCGGCGCCACGTGTCCGCAACGCTAGGAGAAAGAGACGACACACAAGTTATGAATGATGTTTGGGATGGGGGCTCCCACGATTGGTCAAGCCCCGAATTCTTGTAGCCAATCAAGTGCCAATTGAAGAGGGGCTCGCCTTCCCGTTCCGGATCTCCACTGGTCCGGTCTCCTGCGTGACCCTGCACTGCCTTCTCTAGGCCAAGTTTCATCTGCCTGTGATGGGTCCTGAAGCCTTGGCTAAAGATCCCAAAGGTGCAACACATCTATCAACACAGCATACATGACACATTCAGCTGAGCGTCCCAGCAATCCTTTATTAAGCGCTTACTGTGTGCTACAGGCGCCTTGCTAGGTGCCAGGACTGCAAAAGCGAAAAGGACACAATCCCTGCCCTCAAGAAACTTACAGTTATACCTTGTTCTTTGTCTTTCCTTCTGCGAATAGGGAGGTGATCCATGACAAGCAAGTGAATTGGATTTAAGTGAGGGAGGGCTGCCTCAACCCACCCCCACCCCCTCCCCCCAGCCATCTGGGTCCAGTGGCCAGATACAGATCAGGATGACTGGAGATGGTTCTGGATGCAACGGGAGACCTGGGCCTCTTTAAGCTGAAGTCTTCAATAGGTCTCCCTTTGACTCACACAACACCCATTCAGTGATTAAGGCTAGGTAGGAATTGAGGCAAAGAGTCTTCTTTCACCTAGTTAAAAAAAAAATCGAAATAAATAAATCTAGTAGGGAAAAAACCTCAGAGTTTCTGGCCAAAGTAGAAATGACAACTAGATAAATAGATATGACTGTGATATTATGGATATAGAAGGCTCAAGAGTCCCTCATTAAGTCAACAGGCATTTCTTTTTTTTAAAATTTTTTTTATTAAAGCATTTTTTTTATTTGCATAACATATGTATGGGTAGTTCAACACTGATCCTTACAAAGCTTTCCGTTACAAATTTTCCCCCCAGTCCCCTCCTCTCCCCTAAATGGCAGGAAGTCCACTACATGTTTATTATATTAAATAAAATACTTGACAAGTCGAATATATGTATACATATTTCCATACTTAACTTGCTGTGCTAGAACAATCGTATCTACAAGAAAAAAAAAATCTGAGAAAGGAAACCCAATGCAAGCAAACGTCGATAGAGATCGTGGAAATGTTATGTTGTGGTCCACATTTCACATCCCTCTTTCTGGGTGTATATGGCTTTCTTCACTGAACAATTGGAACTGGTTTGAGACATTTCATTGCTGCAGAGAGCCATGTCCATCAGAATTGATCATCATATGGTCTTGTTGTTGCCTTGTATAAAGATCTCCTGGTTCTGCATGTTTCACTCAGCATCAGTTCATGCAAGTCTCTCCAGGCCTCTCTGAAATCATCTTCAACAGGCATTTCTTAAGTACCTCTTTATGTGCCAGGTACTGTGTTAAGCCCTGGGGTTTCAAAGAAAGTCAATCAAATCAGTTTTTGCGCTCAAGGGTCCCACAGCATGTATCAGGAACCAGACTAGAACTCAATTTTTCTGGACTTTCGCCTATTTTCAATGTGCAAGGCTATAAGGAGAGCTCTAGCTACATGAAAGGCCTTTTGGAGTAGTTGGCCCTTGAACTGATTTTTGAAAGGAGCTAAGGATTATGGGAGGCCTAGGTGAGGATGAAGGGCATTTTAGGCTAGGGGACATACAACAAAGGCATGGAGACGGAGGATCATAAGATAAAATGAACATTTTTTATTACATAAAAGTTTGCACAACAAAACCAATGTAGTTAAAACAAGAAGGGAAAGCATATCAATCAAATTACCAAAAGATCGTAGAGTTAGAATAAAATTATAAAATTCATCTGGAGGAACAAAATGCCAGCAATCAATAATGAAAGAAGTGGGAAAGAAGGGGGCCTAATGGTCTAATCTCAAACTATGGTACAAAGTAGTGATCATCAAAAATGATTTGCTATCGGTTAAGAAATAGAGAGGTCCATTAGTAGGACAGATTAAGCACTAAATATACAAAGCAAATTAACATAGTAGCCTAGTGTTTGATAACCCAAAGACCTCTGGGAAAACTGGAAAACAGTTTAAATATAGACTGACATCTCTTATGTATACCAAGTCCAAATAGACATATGACTTAGACTTAGAGTGACATTATAAACAAATTAGAGGAGCAAGGGAAGAAATTACCTTTCAGATCTATATATAAGGGAACAGTTCATAACTAAATGGAGTAGAGAGAATTATAGAAAATAAAATGGATGATTTTGATCACAAAAAATTAAAAAAAAACAAAACTAATGCAGACAGAATTGGAATGAAAGTAGATAATGATGGGGGGAAATCTTTGCAGAATGTTTTCCTAATAAGGGTCTCATAGCTAAAATATATGAGGATCTAATTCAAATTTGTAAGAATAAAAACCATTCCATTATTGTTCTGTAAGAAATGACCAGCAGGATGATTTCAGAGAGGCCTAGAGAGACTTGCATGAACTGATGCTGAGCGAAGTGAGCAGAACCAGGAAATCATTATACACGGCAACAATAACACTATATGATCAATTCTGAAGGATGTGGCTCTCTTCAACAATGAAATGTTTCAAACCAGTTCCAGTTGTTCAGTGATGAAGAAAATCATATACACCCAGGGAGAGGCCTGAGGGATCTGAGTGTGGACCACAACACAGCATTTTCACACTTTCTATTGAGGTTTGCTTGCATTTTGTTTTCTCTCAGTTTTTTTTCTTGTAGATCCGATTTTTCTTGTACAGCAAGATAACTATATAAATATGTATACATATATTCGATTTGTCATGTATTTTAACATAATTAACATGTATTGGACTACCTGCCATCTGGGGGATGGGGTAGGGGGAAGGAGAGAAAGATTTGGAACAGAAGGCTTTGCAAGGATCAATGTGGAAAAATTATCCATTCATATGTTTTGCAAATAAAAAGCTTTAATTTAAAAAAAGAGATAAAAAAATAAAAACCATTCCCTAACTGATAAATGGTTAAAGGATAAGAACGGGAAGTTTTCTAAGGAAGAAGTCCATGCTAGCAATGGGGAAAAATTATACTAAATCATTAATAATTAGAGAAATACAAATTAAAGCAATGCTGAGGTTCTGCCTCATAGTTATCAGATCAGCAAACTTTGTTGTTTGTCCTTCATTTTCAAAGAGAAATCAGGGAGGTGATGTCATGATATGCAAATGAGTTGGATTTAAGTGAGGGAGGGCTGTGCCAGGTCACCAGCCTCACTTTATCCTCCAGGGCCTTCTGGGTCTATTGGCCAGATACAGACCAGGATGACTGGAGATGGCCCTGGATGCAGTGGAAGCTCTTGACCTTTTTTAAGCTAAGGTCTTTAATGAGTCTCAAAAATGGAAAATGACAAATGCTGGAAGGGCCTCCGAAAACATACATCAATGTGCTATTGATGGAGCTATGAATTAGTCTGGCCATTCTAGAAGGTATTTTGTAACTATTTTTAAAAAAGTTACTAAACTGCAATGATCAACAATGAATCATTTAGCTCTTCTCAGCAATATAATGATTATGAATTTCAAGACTCCTGATAAAAAATGCTATCCATCTTCAGAGAAAGAACTGATGGTTTAGATGAAGATTGAAGCATATTTTTAAAAAAAATTTCTTTAATTTTCATGGTTTTTTGGGGGGAGTGTCTATTTTCTTTCACAACATGACTAATGTGGAACTGTGTTTTACATGGTTGCACATGTATAACCTATATTAAATCACTTATCTTCTCATGGGGGGGGAGAATTTGGAATTCAACATTTTAAAAATGTTTTTACATGTAAATGGAAAAAAATAAAATATTTAAAACTTTGGAGGAGTTACTAAATTGTTTGTAACTTTTGACCCAATAATGTCACTACTAGGCCTATACCCCAGAGATCAAACAAAGAAGAAAAGGACTTATCATATACAAAAATATTTATAACAACTCTTTATGTAGTGATAAAGAATTGGATACTGAGGAGTTCCCCATCAACTGTGGACTGGCTGAACAAATTATGGTATATAAATGTAATAAAATATTATACTTGATCAAAGGATATAAACAGACAATTTTCAGATGAAGAAATTAAAACTGTTTCTAATTATATGAAAAAATGCTCTAAATCACTAGTGATGAGAGAAATTCAAATTAAGACAATTCTGAGGTATCACTACACATCTCCCAGATTGGCTAAGATGACAGGAAAAGAATGATAAATGCTGGAAGGGATGTAGGAAAACTGGGACACTAATACATTGTTGAAGTTGTGAACTGATCCAATCATTCTGGAGAGCAATTTGGAACTCTGCCCAAAAGGCTATAAAACTGTGCATACCCTTTGAATCAGCAGTGTCCTACTGCATCTGCATCCCAAAGAGATCATGAAAAAGGGGAAAGGACCCACATGTGCAAAAATGTTTGTAGTCCTTTTTGTAGTGGCAAGGAACTGGAAACTGAGTGGATGCCCATTAGTTGGGGAATGCCTGAATAAGTTATGATATATGAATGTTGTGGAATATTATTGTTCTATTAAAAAAATGAGCAGTAGGATGATTTCAGAAAGGCCTGGAGAGACTTACATGGACTGATGCTAAGTGAATTGAATAGAACCAAGAGAACATTGTACACAGCAACAGCAAGATTACATGATGATTGATTCTGATGGACGTGACTCTTTTCAAAACAATGAGGTGATTCAGAACAATTCCAATAGAGTTGTGATGGAGAGAGCCATCTACACCCAGAGAGAGGTCAGTGGGGACTGAATGTAGATCACAACATAATATTTTCACCTTTTGTTGGTTGTTGTTTGCTTGCTTTTTTTGTTTCTCATTTGTATTTCCTTTTTGATCTGATTTTTTTGTATAACATGATAAATGTGGAAATGTGTATAGAAGAATTTCACATGTTTAACATATATTGGATTACTTGCTGTCTAGGGAAGAGGGTGGGGGAAAGGGAAGGAAAAACATTTGGAACACAAGGTAAATGTTGAAAACTATCTTTGCATGTATTTTGAAAATAAAAAACTATTCTTAAAAATATTATTACACTACAAGAAATTGTGAAGGGAAAGTTTCAGAGAAGCCTAAGAACATTTGTATGAATGAATGCCAAATGAAATTAGAACTGGGAGAACAATTTATACATGATAGAAGTATGCTAACCATCTCATGACAGAGAAATGATAGGTGTAGGGTGCAGAATCAGACATATACTTTTTAGATATGGCCAATGTGGAAATTTGTTTTGCCTGGCTATACATATTTATTATAGACTTTTGTTTTTCTTTTGTTTGGGGATGGGAGGGGGATGGAGGAGAGAAAAGGTGGAAAGGAGAAAGGGAAGCAGAACTGAAGGGGAAGAGAAGGGCTAACAATAGAATTGCCAAAAGAAAAGAATAAAAAGAATGTCACTGAAGCTTTTTGAATGCACTGAAGAATCAGAGGAAAAAAAAGATCAGATAGAAATAGTAAAGCAAGAGAGTTCTGAAAGTTGTTTATTCAATTTAACCCATAAAAGGAAAAACAAGCTGTATATAATGGAGATTTGTGGTTTCATATATAATCCTCTTTTCTGTCCTTGTTTATATACAGAAGTATTCATTTTATTTGGTACTTATTAAGTTCAGAATAAAAATTAATATATATAGATATAAAAAATAAAAATATACATAATTATAGTATAATATACAATATTATACATAATTATAATATACAATAGTATATACATTGTAAATATACATAATATACACTTTTAAAGCCTAAAGGCATGAAAGCAACTTATAAAATGTTCTATATGGGAACAAAAGAACAGTAATGTGAAATGGGGTAGCTAGATGACTGTGGAGCAGTGGATAGAGTCCTGGGCATAGAACCAGAAAGTCTCATCTTCCTGAGTTCATATCTGATCTCAGACACTTACTTTCTAGTTTTGTGACTCTGGGCAAGTCCCTTAACCCTCTTTGTCTCAGTTTCCTCACCTGTCAAATAAGCCAGAGAAGAAAATAGCAAAGAACTTGGTGTCTTTGCCAAGATACAAAGAAATGACTGAGCTAGTCTCTTCATGAAGGCCCATGATGGCTGTTGTTCCATCTCAACACTCAGTTGCTGCCTTTGGTATCTTAGCACAAACTACCCTTTGTCTCCTATACTCTCATCTCGGATTCTCTGCATTCTTATCTCCTTCAATTCAAATGCTGCCTGCTTATTCATTATGCATCATTTTTTCCCCACTCCTTCAGTTATCTTACATTGTGCTTATTTGTACACATTGTATCTTCCAAGAAAATGTAAGCTCCTTGAAGTCAGGAGTAGCTTTTTTTTTTTAATTTTGTATCTCCTGCCCCTGGCACATAATAAATGTCTGCATCATTCAAGTGACTTGAAAGACCAAATTTGGGGGAATAGCTAGAGGTCTCATTTGCCTGGGCTTGGTTGGCACTGGGCTGTTGCCTTTGTACCCTGGTGTCCTTGTGAGCAAGTAAATTCAACAAAATTTCATATGACTTGCATTCTCACTTTCCTCTCTTTTTAAAATTTTTATTCTTTTCTTGGCCCTGGTCCAAAGTGATGATGATTCAGGGTAGAGAGACTGGCAAAGATATTTCAGAAGATTCTGGCACACATAGGAAGATGATTACCCTTCCTTGCCTCTCAGAGGGTCATAGGGAAAATGCTTACAATGAACAACAGGGAGTCATGAAGCAAGAGAGAGGGAGCATGGTACCTGTAGCCTGCTTCTTTCTTTTGATACCCTCAAGAGCTAACTTCTTGATCATCTTGGATTTTGATCTTCCAGACTTCCATGATATAGAGGGGCATAATCCAGAATGTGATTGCCAGAGATCAGCCCTCTAGAAGCAATCCAGATAATGGAGCGAGATGGAAACCAAGCAACTATTTTGACTCTATCAGAATATTACCTTGGAAAGAAGACTGACTACTTTTACTATTAGAATGTATTACCTATTATAGTCTGTGATCCTCAGATGGGATACCATATATAATGCCTTCTCTTATGCTTTTTACATGAGGTTTGGGGCTTACTTTTATTTAGAATTTTTTCCTTGTTTTTTTTTTCTAGAACCAGGCCTCTGAGTGCCATCCTTCTCATTCTTTTTATTCTCCTTCTACTGAACCTTACTCAAAACCTCTGGGACTTTAAGTTCTGATAGGTGAGTTTTCACCTTTTCTTGCCAAGCCTCTGTGATGCTTCCTGGCCAGTTCCAAACCACCAACTTCTTTGTAGTTTCCTTTTATATGTGGTCTTTCTTCATCAGAATGTAAGCTCACTGAGGGCATGGACTATCTTGTTTACTCATATTTATATCTCCAGCACTTAGCACAGTTCCTGGCACATATTTACTCCTTCAATGTATTGATTTGCCAGTTGAGAGCCCTCTGGTGGTCAATTAATTAATGAAGTATTTATTACACAGCCATGCTCAGCACTAGAGTGGGGATACAATTTAAAAAATATAGTCCCTGTTCTCAAGGACCTCACATTCTTTTTTTTTTATTTTTATTTTTTTATTTTAAGCTTTTTATTTGTATAACATATGTATGGGTAGTTCCCCAACCTTGATCTTTACAAAGCTTTCCAATACAAATTTTACCCCCAGTCCCCTCCCCTCCCCTAGATGGCAGGAAGTCTACTACATGTTAATAATGTTGAAATGCTTGAGAAGTTATGCAAGAAAAATCCTATCTACAAGAAAAAAAAAGAATCAGAGAAAGGCAACACAATGCAAGCAAATGTCAATAGAGATCATGAAAATGTTACGTTGTGGTCCATATTTCATGTCTCTCTTTCTGGGTGTATATGGTTTTCTTCAGTGAACAACTGGAACTGGTTTGAGACAATTCTTTATTGCAGAGAGCCGTGTCCATCAGAATTGATCATCATGTAATACTGTTGTTGCTGTGCATGATGATCTCCTGGTTCTGCTCGTTTCACTCAGCATCAGTTCATGCAAGTCTCTCCAGGCCTCTCTGAAATCGTCCTGCTGGTCGTTTCTTACAGAACAATAATATTCCATAACATTCATATACCATAATTTATTCAGCCACTCTCCAATTGATGGGCATCCCTTCAGTTTCCAGTTTCTAGCCACTACAAAAAGGGCTGCTACAAACATTCTTGCACATGTGGGTCCCTTTCCCTCCTCTAAGATCTCTTTGGGATATAGGCCCAGTAGAAACATTGCTGGGTCAAAGGGTATGCACAGTTTGACAACTTTTTGAGCATAGCTCCAAATTGCTCTCCAGAATGGTTGGATCCGTTCACAGTTCCACCAACAATGTATTAGTGAAGGACCTCACATTCTAATGGGGGAGACAGTATATATGGAAAGATTTAGTTACGATTTAGATGGAAAGATGCCATAGTCCTTAAGGTATGGAGACAAAGCAAAAGAAAATGCCTCTTCATTAATGTTATTTCAATTGATCTAATTGTGTTAATCCACTAGATAGAGCTGACTGCAGACCACCATATCACACTATGCTTCCCACTGAATTCAATCATTCTAGCTATTTTGTCATCTACTGTGTCACTTTCTATTTTCTCTTTGTTCTGAACGTAGTTATCAAGTCAATCCTGTCATAATATCATTTTTGGAAGGAATCTATCAATTGTTCTATGGATCAAGTCAAAATTCTACTCAGACATTCCCTTCTCTGGACACTTCCCTTATTAGATGTATGTGTTGCCTTCCCCTATCAGATTGTAAATTCCTTGAGCTCTGAGACTATCAAGAACTATCAAACTCTGCATACCCTTTGATCTAGCAGCATCCTACTGGATCTGTATCCCAAAGAGATCATTGAAAAAGGGAAAAGGATCCACATCTGCAAAAATGTTTGTGGTAGCCCTTTTCGTAGCAGCAAGAAACTGGAAACTGAATGGATACCCATCAGTTGGAGAACGTCTGAATAAATTATGATATGTGAATGTTATGGAATATTATTGTTCTGTAACAAATGAGCTTTTTCATTTATATCCCTACCTCTTAGCACAAAGCCTATCATATCACAAGTACTTAATAAATACTTATTTTATTAATTTATCCATCCAACTCATAGATTAGAGAGACTCTGACAAGATCATGGGTTTGGTGGGTCAAGTAGAGTGCCTACTGAGGGACAATATTAAATTTCCTTGCTGATAAGTAGTATAGTAATACACCATCTTTCTAAAGACTTTAGGAAGATAATGTTTGAGTCATACACCCCAGGGCCTGAGGAAAAGAGCCACAAGGGATACAAGGGTCACATTTATTTAGCATCTTCTCTGTGTAAGACTCAGTGTGAGGAGCTAGAAATAACAATAGAGGGAATTAATAAAGGGAGTTTTAGACCAAGATGAACTTTTGGACTTCTTGATTGTTTTCCCTAGAAAGAGTGAAGAATACATCCACTGGTACTTTGTTGAGAAGATTAAATTCTATTGATTAAATCACCAGGCCTGGGTCTACCCCCAAGAAAAATGAATTGTTTTGAAGCTATCACTTTGTCCCTCCTGATGGGGGCTGACACCTTGTTAAATTAGTTCTGACTCAAACAATTAGATTTTTATGAGGGGATCCTTCAAAGAGAGTCAACAGGCCTCTTTTCCTTCATTTTCTTCTGGGGAGTTCTTGAAAGCACATTATTTAAGAGCCATAAATAGCAGCTTTGCAGAAGCATATGACAAAGCAGCCATGTACTTGCCTGAGTAGCCTGAGAGGGAAGTTCCTGGACCATGTTATTTCTGGACACTCGACTTTGAGTTATAGAGGAGGGGAATTTCTCAGGCATTGTAATTCAGGAATCTGTCCTAGCCTGGTAAGGGAGATTTCCTGGGCAATACCAGCATTAGAGATTGCCTTTGCAGTAAACCTAAGGATAAGGATGACCTTAAGAGAAAAGAGTCAGGGCAGCTAGATGGGGCAGGAGATAGAACATCGGTCCTGAAGTCAGAAAAATATGAATTCAAATCTGAGCTCAGATACTTTCTAGCTGTCACCCTGGACAAGTCATTTAACCCTGATTGCCTCAAAAAAAAGGTGGGGGGAAGGAAGAGACAGAGCCTTAAACAGAAGATCATGAATCTGGCTGGTGTACTGGGCAAGGGACCAAAAGCCACAATATAGAGGACCAAAGGGCCTGGAATTTGTATTCTGCTATTAAAATTAGCTATGCAGACGGTATAGGTCAGCTGTTAGATTGCCAGTTCAGCATAGGACTATTAGACCTGGCAAAAAATTACCTAAAAACCAAGGATAGCCCAATGGGTCTGGAGAGCCAGGGGAAGGATACTACATTTTCTCCTATGGGAAGAAGCACACATCTGAATATTGTAGGGTAGCCCTGCCAGAGATCTCAAGTTCCTTTTCCTTTGGAGTCTAAACCACAGGCAGAAACTTTTGTGTGGAGGACTTTAGGACCCTGGTGAAAAAAATGCTTTTGATTCTTTAGGAGCTATTAAAAGTGGTTTAATGTGTGTTCTGAATGCATTTATGGACTCTTGAGTCCTTTATATTTTCTCTATTCTGCATGTCTTACTAAAGGATAAGGTAAAAAACTGTCCTACACATGTAAAATGCATTTGTTACTGCTAGTACTTATAGGGGATCTGGGGATTCTTTTATATACCATCTGTGGACCTAAAATGGATGGTATTCAGAGATTTCCCAGAGTAAATTCTGAGAAAAAGAATATTTCAGCCAGACCAAAGCTGTTTAAAACCCAGACAAGATTGGGGGTGGGGGAAGGGTCCTGAAGGGGACACACCTATAAATGTTACATAGATTCTGCACTTGAGGAGCTTACAATTTATGGTGAGGGGAAGGACAGGCCTCTCAGAGCTGGAGTTCAAAGACACTCTTCCTTACAACCTGGGCAATCTTGCTGTAAGACATTCAATTTGTTCTTTCACTTCTAGGACATCACCATATGTTGTAGCAGATGGGTCTAAGAGTCAGCAAAGGCCTGGAAAGGCCAGTCTTGGGCATATTCTAGCTGTGTGATTATGGACAAGTCAAGTTAATCTCAGACCATAAGTAGCAGATGAGTCGTAGGCCTCTGTTGGTAGGAGAAATTCCCTCACAGTGAAATCATAAATCCAGAGCAAAATAAAACAAAAAGAAAAAAAGAGGGAATCAGATTATATTAAATGATTGCTAAGGTTCCTTCCAGCTTTAAAAATTATGGGTCGAAGGACATAAATGTCAAGAGAGAGAGATGAAGAAGAATTTAAAGTTAGATAATATCATGTAACACAGACCTTTGAGGACTCTTTTCTCATTTTGGAGTGGTGTCCCCAGCTCCTAGCACAGTGCTCTGGGACTTTGTAGGTACTAAGTAAATGCTTCAGGTGGAGAAACTGAGGCCCAGAGAGAGGTTAGGTGATTTGTCTGCCCCAGGTCACAAAAGCAGTGAAGTGAGGAGCTTACAGTTCCAGTCATGGAGGCAGTGCTGGGACCCTCTGAGCTGGTCTGATCTGTGGCCCCCATCTACAAGCTCATTCCTTCTCCTGATTTTCAAATAACACTCACATATCTCCTTGCCTGGAATTAATGCAACGAACCTTTTTAGAACAAGAGTCGTTTGTGGGTATGCTCATTCATAGCTTTATAAAGAGATGATATAACCTCTTACACTACGTTAGGGTGGCCACCTGTTCCTTAGTGGGAATGGAATGGAGGTGACAGTGTCTATTGCTGAGTGAAGGTCATTACTCAGATGTTCCAAATGTGGTGAATCACTCCAACCTTCCCAGCGTTCCACCCCCCATTGTCACAACTGGGAGCACCTAGAAGCCTTCTTCCTTCCTATCATTGTCTACCCATTACATCAAAAAGAAAACTGAAGTGAAGAGGTAGGCTTGTGAACATCCATGAGGGACCACGCTTCTTAACCACTGTTTTCCAGGTTTTCCAACATTTCCTCTATCCCTAATGTTCATAGAGTTTTATTAGATTATGCTGAACTCCCCAAATTCCCTTCCCCTAATCCTTATAAAGGATGAAGCAAAGGAAGCCAGAATTTCTCCAAAGGGAATTTTCTCCTGGGATTGGGGGCCTTGGTTTTCCTAAGAATTAAAAAAGGGGGGTTGGACACCCTGGAAAGCCCAAAAGTGGACTTCCTTAGGGGTAGGAGCTTCAAGGGATCCCATTCTTCAAGCCAGACTGGTGGTGACTTCAGAGCTGAAGAGGTCCATTCTATAAATGGTGAAGCCTACAATAAAAAGGAGGGAGGGAGGAGAATGGTGAGGATGGCCCACAGCCCTGATGCTGACGCTGTGTTAGTCACCCACAGACATCATGTCCAAGGGATTCAGACTGAATACCCTTTTACCCTGGCACAAGAGCCAAGTCCCTTCGTAGTCCATTCTTTAATCATAGAATTTAGGAGTTGGAAGTGGCCTTAGAGACAATCTAGTGAGGCAGAGGTTCCTCACCTCGGAGGCCATGGATTTGTTTTTTTGTTTTGTTTTTTAATACTTTGAGAAATGTATAATTGGTTTGCTTTGTAATCCTGTATATTTTGTTTTATGCATTTAAAAATAAATTCTAAGAAAGGGTCTGTAGGCTTCATCAGACTACCAAGGGGATTCATGATACCCACAAAAAGCCGACAACCCCTGTTGTAGTCCAACCATTTCATCTATAGATGGAGAAACTCTTACACCCAATCAGTGCCAAAGCTGAGATTCAAATGGAGCTTCCTACTGAACCCCCACTACTGTCTCTTGATGATCCCCATGGAGGAAAATTCTCCTTTTCCTGTTCTGAACACTCAGGGTTCCCCATTCCGCTTCTTCAATTCAGGGGTAGAATTCCCAGGAGAGAAAATCTGACGGGGGGGTGAGGGGGAGGGGGAAACACAAGCATTTCTGCAGAAAAGAGAGTATCTAACTGGAGGGTGGAAGTGAGGAGGGAGCGGGGTTGGGAGCACAGAAAGTCCCTCCCCATTCCATTTCCCAGGGTGCTGAAAGCTTCCAGGGAGCCCGAGGGGGACCCAAGACTCAGAAGCCAAAATGGCCTTAAAGAGGCTAGGTCTTGGCTTGGGCGGATTACTCCCTTCTTCTCCGTATTTACCCTTTCTGAAATACTGATCCACAGATGCCCTGGGACTGAGGACTTCAATGATGGGGGCCAGTCAGGGAAAGTCTTAGAACCCTAATCAGAAAGAGTGGAGATTGAATAAAAGGAGAAAGAGATAGAAAAAAGAGGGAAATTGGGAGAAGCGGAGAAAATAGGGACACAGAAAGATAGCAACTCAGGGGCGAAGACAGAGGGGAAAGAAAAAGACCCGGTCCACAAGGTCCTAGAACACGGGAAATGTGCCAAATTCTAGGTGCTTAATAAATGTGGGTAGTAATAAACTGACTCCGAGACGATCTTTAGTCCGTCTCAGTCTCTCACTATGACTTGACCTCCATCTCTGGAAAAGTCACAGAAAAAAACAAATAGAAAATAGACCCAGACAGAAACCCAGTACTGACTGCCAGACACAGGCAATACACGGGTTTAACCCAGCGTTACGTTGGGGGATGGTGACTGTTGTCTCAGACTGTCCCGGTCCCTGTCCACGGCCCTATTCCCATCTCTGGCTGGATGGGTCCTCCCCAGGAATTCTCAGCTGGTTATTCTTCCACATTCCCCCCGCCCCCCTTTCTGGGCTAAGAATGACTCTAGCAGAGCCTCCCCTCCCCTCCCCTCTAGCATCCCTCCCCCCACCAAGGTGGAAACAATGACAGCATCGGCTCCCAATACCAGGGGCCTGACATCACGGGGGAGGGGGATTAGGGGGGGCGTCGGCGTGCTCCAGCAAAGAGGGACTGGCTGACGTGGGGGAAGGGGAAGGGGGATTGCTTCTCAGCCATTGGCGGGCCCTCTGGCCCAATGGGATGACCTGCCAGGGCTCATATGAGGAAGCCCAGAGCTCAAGCTTTCAAAAAGTTGCAGGGAAAATTTGAGACCACTTCAGCAGCAGCAGCAGCCGCCGAAGCAGCCCCGAATCAGGCGAACCCCAGGCAGGCTCCTCTCCACTGGCAGCAGAACCACCAGCATGTCAAGTGCTCACTTCAACCGGGGCCCCGCTTACGGACTATCAGCCGAGGTCAAGAACAAGGTAAAGTCCAAATCACCTTAGCCCTGTCATCTTCCCCCAGGCTGCCTGAGTGGCTCCAGTGGGATTCCTGGTTCTCAGCCCCCGAGGTAGGAATCTCATGTTCCAGGCTCTGAGTTTCTCCCTTCTCCTTCCTCTCCACTCCTCAGACCCCAACTCTGGTTCTAGGTACCTGGAGGAGAGGGTATCAAGGTGACTACAGAATTCAGGGAGCCAGGACTAGCCCAGGGAAGGAAAGTCATTGTTTGGGAACTAAAGACCAGTGGAAGAGTGTTCTTGTCCAGCTCTAGACCTCAATCTTTCCACCCCAAACCTGAGCTTCTGCTCAGTGAGGGGTGATGGAGAGCAGGACTAAATCTGGGTGAGAGGAAGAGGGAAGGAAAGGAGAGGGTTTGGAAAGGCAAAAGGGGGGCATGGGAGGATGGAATGGTCAGAGGGGAAGAATTGGAGGGGCAGGATAGTAAGGAGAAGGGGCTGGGAGAGTAGAGGGGGTCAGGGAAGAGAGACTGAAGGGACAAAGGGTAAGGAGAATGGGACTGAAATGGGAAAAGGGTTCGAGAGGGACTGGAGGGCCAGAGGCTAGAGATGTGAAGAAAAAAGTGGATGGGCAGAGAGGGAGTTAGGAGGGGCTGATGCAGAGATGCTGGAGGGACAGAAAGCCCAGGAGATATCTATAGGAATCTACCTTGTGGGGTGGCACCTGGTGCCTGAAGGAGAGAAGGCCTCAGCTGAGTAGGCCTTTGGAAGGAGTCAGGAGTTGCTTAAATACTCCTCTTGGGAATATCTCCTCCCTGGAAGCTCTTATTCCCAGGATTTTGTTCCTTACTTTGCACCCTGTAGATATAATAAATCTTGAGTGTGGAGGGTGAAAGAAGGAAGAAGGGGACAGATTCCCCATGGAGGTAGGGGCACCAAGCATCAAGGGGCCCAGTTTGGGCAGGATCCTTTTTCCCTAGCATCCCAGGGGCATCCTTCAGCCCCAGGGCCACCTGCTGGGAGATGCATTGATTAGTAACTTAGGGAATTTTAAATCTTCCACTATCCCTCATCGGACTAACATAGGCTGAACCCTAACAAGGGGAACAAAGCCAACTCTCAGAGGCTCTGGGTGATAGGGAAAAGGCAAGAAGTTCCTAGGGGGACAGTGGGACCATTGGGTCACCAGGTTCTTAGCTCTTGGTGGGCACCCTTCTCGAGCTCAGGGTTAGAAAGCTTCCAGGGAGGTAGATCACTTTGTCACCTGCTGGAGCTTCCCCTACTGTGGGCTCCCAGAAGGGAGCAGACTGGCTATGCCTTTGATGACAGGTGCCTGGGAACACGAAGAAAGACCAACCTGTTGATAATGATGGCCAGCAGGAAGCATCTCCACCCCATCCCCACCATCCTCCCACAAGAGAGCATGGGAGACATAGGAAGTTCAGACTCATTTCCCATTATTGTAGACTCCTATTTACTCTCCAAATCTGCCCCCCACCCCGGTTATCTTTCCTCCTAGGTCCCAAATAACCTCATAGAGTAGCATATTTCTGACGTCTCTGTCTCCCTTTCTGGTGGAAAAGCTCAGTCCTTTGGAGAAGGAAACTTGGAGGGGAGCAGGGGGTCTGACTTGCACGGTGAGACTGCTGTCCTAGCTGGGGGGAGGGGGAGGAGAGAATTTAAAATCCCAGACCAGAAGGAAAGGACCTTAGAAATCATCTTGCCCAATCATCCTCACTTCCCAGCCAAGAAAACGGAGATTCCCCAGAGGATAGGGGGTCTTCCCTCCTCCCTTTCTCTCCATTTAACAGGATCAGGAAGGGGAGTGAGGGGGGGAGCTGGGGCTGCCCATCCCCCACTGGGACCCAGCTCCAGACTACCCCCTCTCTCCCTGAAGCACCCGGCAGAGCAGCCTCTCCATATAAGGCTGCTTTGGGGGAAGCTAGGCAGGGAAGCCCGAGCTCTATATAAGGGCTGGTTTGCTTTATAAAGCAAACTGGAGCTGGAGGGGAGGTGGGGGCTGGGGGATCAAAGGGAGGGGCCACTGTGCAGGCTGGCAACAGATGCTCCTCAGGCCAGGTGAGTAGGAAGGGTGGAGAGCTAGGCCCCTCCCCTCCTGTGGGATTCCGGCCCAATCCTCCCCCTCCTCCTTACCCCACTGCCCTGCCCGGGGGCAGATCAGGAACTGGGCACCCCCTGCTGGCATATGGGAGCCTAAGGTAACCGTGCTCAGGGCAGGCTTTCTGGTCCCAACCCACTTATCTCCTATCCAGTTCCTGAAGCCTTGGGGGAGGACCTGGGACAAAGTGGTGTTGAGATAGAGAACTTGTTTAGTCTAGTGGGGTCACGGTGCCCTCTCATCCCTTGTCTGTCTGTCTGTCTCTCCCACCTTCCCACCCCTATCTCTCCATCTCTTCTTTCTCCCTTCCTTCTTCTGTCTGTCTCTCTCATCTCTCTGTCTTTGTCTCTGTCTCTCTCACACACAAAATTACATACTTATATATGTATACATCCCCTCATCCCATGTCTGTTTCTCCCCTTCCCACCCCTATCTCTCCATCTCTTCTTCCTGTCTTCCTCCCTTCCTTCTTCTTTTTTTTTCTTTTTGCTGAGGCAATTGGGGTTAAATGACTTGCCCAAGGTCACACAGCTAGGAAGTGTCTGAGACCAGATTTGAACTCAGGTCCTCCTGACTTCAGGGCTGGTGCTCTAACCACTGCACCACCTAGCTGCCCCCTTCCCTTCCTTCTTCTGTCTGTCTGTCTCATCTCTGTCTCTCAGTCTCTCTGATTTCTGTCTCTCTCTGTCTCTCTGATCTGTCTCTGTGTCTTCGTCTCTGTCTCTCTCACACACAAAATTACATACTTATATATGTATACATCCCCTCATCCCATGTCTGTCTGTCTCTCCCCTTCCCACCTCTATCTCTCCATCTCTTCTTCCTGTCTTCCTCCCTTCCTTCTGTCTGTCTGTCTCTCTCATCTCTGTCTCTCAGATTTCTCTGTCTCTGTCTCTCTGTGTCTCTGTCTCTCTCTCACACAAAATTACATACACTTATATATGTATACATCCCCTCCAAACTCAGCAGCACCCTAGGTTCACCTGCCTTGGAGGCCATCCAGGGAGTTCCTGGCTGCAGGACTAACTGGAAATGACTTCTCCAACTCTGAGATTCTGAGATGTAATTACAGAGGATGGAGATGAAGAGAGAGAAAAACAAGTCCCAGAAAGATGCCCGATACAGAGCTCTCCACGTACACTCACACACCCAGAGAGAGCCCCGGGGAAAGGCAGGGAGAGGAGTGAGAAGGCCGCCGGATTGGGACATAACAGTGAAACCCAGTGGTTGGCACTACCTCAGATGGCACTTCTGTGCCCAAGCCTTCTGCCCTAGGTCTTCTGTCCAGACCCAGGCTCGAGGGGCTGCTGAGAAGGGAAAAACTGACACTCTGACAGGACCACTTCCCCTCCCCGGGGCTCTCCTTCCATCTCTGCCCAGTCCTTCCCCACTGCCCCATGCCAAACCTCCGGTATGCCTGGAATGGGCCCCCCGGGCAGGTGCTGAGCGTGGCCCTGGCCTAATGCCTCCCCCCGCCCCTGGGCCCAGGGACAGCATTGCCTTAGTTGGGAAGAGATGGGAAAAGAAAGCTGGCCTCCTCAGTCTGCAGGAGGAGATGGAGTCGGGGGGAGGGGAGCCCTTCTAACAATGGGCCCACTTCATTCTGGGCTCTTCTTGCCCTTCATACAGCTCACGATAGGCCCCGGGGGTCTTGCCACAGGATACACTTTCCCTGACCAGTTTTGCCCGACTGAATCTCAGTCATAACCCAATACCTCCTTACAATGTCGGACATGGGGTCCCCTCACCATTGCCTCCCACCCCCAGTTGGCCCAGAAGTATGATCCCCGACGGGAGCAGGAGCTCCGGACATGGATCGAGGAGATCACCGGAAGGCGCATAGGGCCCAACTTCATGGATGGTCTCAAGGATGGAATCATCCTCTGCGAGTGAGAATGGGGGGTTCTACCACTTGGGTCTTTAATTTGGAGGGTCAGAGCCACCCCTCCCCCAAACGTCCAATGGGGAGAAAGCAGTTCCGTCCTCTTCTGTAGTGGACAGAGCCTGGGATTTGAAGGCAGGCCCGGGATCCTCTCCTGACTCTGCTGTCTAACACAGGAGTCACTGGGGTGGGGGCAGGTAAAGCTTGCCCTCCAGTGTTGAGGGGCGAATTCTGACCGAACCTGGTGAGCAGAGGGAAGTTGGGCAGAGGTGATCTGGGTTCAGAAATGAGTTAAAAGCATTTCAAGCATTAGTCCGGTCCCAAAGCGGGACGGGCAGCCCCCGAGGAGTTCAGTAATGGGCCCCCAAACCCTGGGTTGGAGGGGAAATGCTGCCTCCTCCTTCGTCCCTTGCAGGTTTATCAATAAGCTGCAGCCAGGCTCGGTGAGGAAGGTGAATGAGTCCACCCAGAACTGGCACCAGGTAGGGGCCGGCCCAACTTTCCTTCCCGTCTCTAGCAGCCTCTTGGCCCCCTCTCCTGTCTGACCACTCCCTTCTCTGACCCTCCTCAGCTGGAAAACATTGGCAACTTCATCAAAGCCATCACCAAATACGGGGTGAAGCCGCACGACATCTTCGAAGCCAACGATTTGTTTGAGAATACGAACCACACGCAGGTGCAGTCCACCCTCATTGCCCTGGCCAGCGTGGTGAGTGGGGCCTGAGGGAGGCCTTGCGCTAGGGGAGGGGGAGCTGTGGCCCGGGCCCGGGTCTCCATGCCTTGCTCTCCGCAGGCCAAGACGAAAGGGAACAAGGTGAACGTGGGAGTGAAGTATGCAGAGAAGCAGGAGAGGAAGTTCCAGCCCGAAAAGCTGAAGGAGGGGCGGAACATTATAGGCCTGCAGGTGGGTAGGGCCCTGAGCCCAAGAGAGTGTGGAGGAGGGCACCTGGGCGAGGGCTGGCACTTGCTCCAGTTCCTTGCTGACCGCCAGGCGGGTTGTCTGGCTCATGGCCACGTGACTCTAGTCTTGGGAGGATGCCCGGGCTGGTACCTGCCATCCTAAGGCTCCTGGATGGGTTTCTCCCCAGATGGGCACCAACAAGTTTGCCAGCCAGCAAGGGATGACAGCATATGGTACCCGCCGCCACCTCTATGACCCCAAGCTGGGCACCGATCAGCCCTTGGACCAGGCTACCATTAGTCTGCAGATGGGCACCAACAAGGGGGCCAGCCAGGTAAATCACATGGGGATGCACAAGGGGAGGTAGGGGGTGCCAGGCACATGGGCCGCCCATCCTAAATCTACTGTCTTTGAGCGCCTCCCTGGCAGGCACACAGTGCTCCCAGCCCTTGCCCTGCGTGCAGAGCCTGAGTTAAAGCGGCCATTCTGCTCCTCCCCACTGCAGGCGGGCATGACAGCCCCTGGGACCAAGCGGCAGATCTTTGAGCCAACGCTGGGCATGGAGCACTGTGACACACTCAACGTCAGTCTGCAGATGGGCAGCAACAAGGGGGCATCCCAGCGTGGCATGACGGTGTACGGCCTGCCCCGCCAGGTCTATGACCCCAAATATTGCCTGACCCCTGAGTACCCGGAGCTGGATGAGCCCACTCACAATCATCACTCACACAACTACTACAACTCTGCGTAGGGGCCAACCCCAAACCCCAGGGAGTCAGCAGCTGCTCTAGGGGCCTGAAGAATGGCCGGGCCCAGCCTGCCTTACCACCATGCCTCAAGGGTCTAACTTTCCAGCCAGGGTGCAAGGTCTGGGGACTTTAGGGTTGGGGGAGTGGGCTGTGGGAGCCGGGAGAAGGGGGAGTCGAGCAAGAGAAGGAAGGAGGCTCCTTCCTCCTTCCCCTTCCCTAGACCCCCTGCAAAAAAAACCTCACCCTGAGCCTGCTGCATTCTTGGGTCTGCTTCCCACCCTGCCTCTTGCCCAAGGGCTAAGGCCCCCATTTTCCCCAGAGGTCAGTGTACGAGTAAGGTCTCTTCCTAGGGATGGAGGTGAAACCTCAAATACACCAAATATAATAAGGCTGGACAATACCCCCAACAGAAAAGCCTCAAGAAATCCAAACTACTGAGTGAAGGTGAAATTGCTGTCTCCCTTGCCCTGAGGACCCCCGTTCTTGTCCCATCCTGACAGCCCTGACCCCAAAGCAAATTTGTCTCGGACTTTTCCCTTCCCAACCCCAGCGCAGTGAGCACCAACTGCATGCCAAAAGGCCAAGCGGACACACTCGGTTTTGCATTTTTGCATTGACTGGCATTCCTGAAGGCGTTTGTTAAGCGAGCACTTTCTTTTTTAAAATTTCACTGGAGCACAATAAAAATCTACAAAAACCACTCATAGCTCCCAAAGCCTACTCCGTTTCTGGCTCCAGCACCTAGAGGCCCCAGCATCTAGTCTTGTCTCTTCCCCTCCCTCTGCCTCCAAGCAGGAGTGGCCATCACCCTATGTCCTAGTGTGTGTTTTTGATGTGGGAGTTGAAGGTGGGGAGGGAGTATGAGATGTGAAGTTGGAAGATCTGAGTTTGAATTCTGGATCTCATTACTGTGACTTTGGATAAGTCATCTCACCTTGCCAAATCTCGAGTTCCTACCTCTGTTAAAAAAAAAGGAGTTAGAGTAGATGACCCCTAAGGTTTGTTCTTGCTCTTGTGTTTTATTCCCTTGGTCATAGGAATCTGCTTTATTCCTGGGGGACCTCAAAAACCAAGAAGCAAAATATAAGGAAAGGAAGAGAGGGAGGAAGGAAGAAAGAAGATAGGAAGAAGGGAAGGAGGGAAAAAAGGAGGAAGGATTTATTTACGCACCTACTATGTAATATGTACCAAGTACTTTACAAATATCTCAACTGAGTCTCATAACCACCCTTGGAGGTAGCATTTATTAAGTATTTACTACTATGTGCCAGGATTGTGTTAAAGTACTGGGGATGCTAATGAATATAAAACAAGAACAAAGCTCTCCTCTGAGGGGAGGGACTAGGCCAGACCAGACCATGGTCAAATAGAAAGGTCTGGGTTCCTTTGTACAGAGAAGACCCCTGGCCAGATAAGTAAGGATGATTAAAGGGGCATGATGGATAGTGACTCAAAGGCAAACACTTCCCACATTAGAGCAAAGTCTAGAGTATTCTCTCCTCTACCAACCTGAGTAATTCCGAATAGGTCTGTGGCCACATACTCAGTTTTAACTTGTGTCACAGATGGTCCCGGGTACATTATGCCAGTTCTTAAGGCTTGAGGGGCAGAAAGATACAGGAGAGAGAAAGGGAAGAAGTATGGGGGAAGAAAGGGAGTAGTTAAAAGAGGATGATATGCATCGGGCCTCAGCCTCTACTCCCACCTAATAAACTGGATTCCAAGAAGTTTTGGCTCTTACTGTTTCTTGTCTTGATCCCTGCCAAGGGTCCCTGGAGCCTATCCTGCCCCAGGCCAATAGGGAAAGTCGTACCAAGGATTCAAGGCTCCTTAGGAAAACAGCACCATATTAGCACTGAAATCTCAGAGAGCTGAAGACACAGATTGGGAGGGGGAAGGGGCAGATGCCTGCCTCCCTCAAGGAATGGAATAGAATACAGGGGAAGAGCCAACATCATCCCAGTCCCCTCCTCGTTCTCCCTGGGACCCAATAAGGCATCTAGGCAGCTGTTTGACTGGAAGAGCATTTCAAATGATGCTTTTTGTACCATCCCTATTTCTTGATGCTGAGTTATATGAGAAGTTTTCTATGGAGGAGATAGAATCTAAGGATTCTATGAAGGGTTCAAAAATGGGACTCAGGGTAATGAGGGCTAAACTGAAATCCCCTCTAGCTAAGGTTACATTCTGTCCATTGGCTAGGTGTCCCACAGACAGTTTGTGCTTTTAAACTTAACTTGGTAACTACTAGAAGCCTGACTTGGCCAGTATTGGTTTGCTATCCATTGACCTGCCTGGCTCAGGTTCTAAGCCAGGCCCTGTCCAGTCTTTAAGAGCAGGCAAGAAGGCAGTTGGGGTTATAACAAATAAGCAAAGACTCTGTACACATGGCAACAGCTGGCATTTGATGTACTGCAAGAGAAACCTGAGTTTAGGGAGCAAGAAAGACTCTCAGCACTCCTTTCTCAGGGCAAAAATCTTACTGAGAGCTTTGTGAAGCTCTCCCTTCCTTCCCGACCATCTAGCCCAAGTGTCTGGCTTTGGACTTGTGCTTCCTGAAAAGTTCTCTTGCCAGCCATGCTAGTTAGAAGCCAATAATCACACAAATAAGACTGAAATCCCTCAGAAAGTAGTTTATTAAAGGGACACTAACAGTTCCTCTCCCTCCACCTGCCTACCCCATCAACCCACCAAACCCCCATCTTTCTCAGCTAGATCAGTATTATTTGTAGTAACTGACAGGAGGGACTTTTAGACAGCCTGAAATCAAGTCACTTCTGGAAGGGGAGGAAAGATTACAGTTAAAATGATAGAGGATAAAACCAATCAAGTGCTAAGTCCCAGTGGCAGGAGCCACTCCGGTGTTCTCTTTCCCCAGACCTGGCTGGCTGTTTGCTCGATGGGAAGCCAGGTACTGGTGGAGTTCTGAGACAACTCAGCCACATCTGACTGATGTAAGGCCACAGTATCTGCACCTCCCCTGGGGGGAGGGCCAAGTCTGGTTTTAAGAGGACTGAGGGACAGAGAACTCTCCCCCAGAGCCTTCAGAGATCCATGGCAGCTGCCTAGCTTGGTTGGTGCCTTCCACCACTGCCCCTCCCACCTACAAACAAATGCAGATAGATGCCAGTCCGAGAACTTCAGGAATAGGTACAGGCCTAGCTCAGGCTAGAGCTACAGAGGGAGCCATTCTTCTTCCACTGCTCTGGAGAGAAGGAATGGGGGTGGATGGGGGTGGGCCCCGGGTTGGGGAGGGGACAATTGAAGTTTAGGAGTCACTTCCTTTGTGGTCTCAGGAAAGTCTTCCAGCTACTCAGGGCCCAATGGGATGCCCACCCTTGGCAGCAAGCAGGCCAGGTCCTCAAAGCCACTACTGATTGGCTGCTTCACAGGCATCTATCCAGTCACTGTATACATCCACAGGTTCTGACAGATCTGTGGAGTCCAAAGTCAAGGAGGCCACAAGCTTGAAGGGCAGCATTAGCATGCATGTGCTAGGAATGCCCATTGGCTTAAAGGGTACCTATTTCTTGTGTGAAGCCCACAAGTGGGTGGTTCTTATCTCAGTTTAAGGTCCCTGCCACGAACTCAAACCTCCCCCCCCAATCCTTTCTAGTAAGATTTGGAGGTCTCTAGCATATGTTTACCTGTCCACAACCGGAATTTGGGCAACCAATGAGTAGGGATAGAAACCCTGAATGAGTATATACTAACCACTTCCCATCAACCAAACCCTCCTCTCTTGTTCTCTTCTGCTACACATCATTTCCTATTGGCTCACTGCTCTAAGGGGCTGCCAATTAAGGAATTAGGGAAAGAGACAACATTTCAGAAAACAAACTCAAGAAGGATACATGTAATAGGTGTCTGAAATTCTTCCAAGCACACTGTGCAGGATATAACACCAGTGTTTCGTGCTCGATCCCTGAAATGAAGACATACTGATAAGCAAAGAGGCAACAGCAAAGAGAGGGACCTGATATTCTTCAAATCATGTATTATCTATTTTTATATACCCACAAATGTATATATATCTTTCCTGATAAAATGGAAGCTGTTTGAAGGCAGTCTTTGTATTCCTGGTACTGAACACACTGCTTGGCTGGCTAATCCTCCTACTGAGGGGAACCAAGTTTGGCTCCTGGGGAGAAAGTAGATCTGAGTCCTAAGCTGCTAGACTAGGTGACAAGGATGGAGGACAGCTAAGGATGGGCAATGAAACAGCTGCTAATCTTCTGCCTGAAATAAGACAAGATGTCACTTGTATGCCAGGTATTTATAGGACTTTTCTAGCAAAAGACCACTACACCATGTCTGGGGTCCAGTAGGATCCAGCTCCAATAATTCAGCCAATGAGTTCACTGGGAATGACAAGTCCCATGATGATCCTAACTCCCAGGAGAGGTGGATGCCTTTCTTGGGAGACTATCTCCCCCCCCTCACCCCCCTGCCCCCCCCCCCTTTTTTTTTTTTTTAGCAATTATTAGGCCACTGGTTAGAGTCTTCTCTCTGAGGTTAAAAAGACAAAATATGTCCAGGTGACTGGGCATGAATGGGAATCTACTGTTATTGACTGCATTGTTAACTGGATCTAAGATCCCCAATAGAACTCAGCCAGAATCTTCTTCTGGGCAAAAACAATAAAATCCCTTGCAACTGAGGCACTATGGGGCACAATTTTTGTCTTTGCCTAGAAAGTAATTCACCCAAGCCCAAAGGCCATGACCTCAATCATGATCACTAGCCACTAGCCCCTTACTCACATTTTTACGTCACAAGACTTCTCATGGTTGCAGAAAGGACAAGTGAACTGGGTTTCCAATGTGCCAGTCATTTTCTTCTTTGGAGGAGGCTTTCTCTTTGATTTTCTTCGGCCCATCTTCTTGGAGGCCTAGAGAGAGAAAAAAATATATTCCTGTTGTTACTGAGGGAACGATGGAAAAAGGCTACACTATTATCCTTGGAGGGAAATGGCCAATTAGGCCACAAAAAGAGCCCTCAATTATTTGAAGTTCAAAGACACATGGGAGGGGAAATAACAAATCCTTTAAGATTCAACCCCCAGTATGCATACATATGCTGTTTGCCATCCTACTTCACAAAGTAAGATCCTTGAGGGTACAAATTTCAATTTTTGTCTTATATTCCTATAACCTAGCACCACTACCCATGTAAACTGTAGGGGTTTATAAATGCTTGAATGAAAAGGTGCCAAGTCCTCAGGAGCCTAAGGGAATCAAAGTGAGTTCAAATTTCACAGGCTGGACTCCAGGGCAAGAGGCCCAATGAAGATAACACAATGGTCAAATGCAAGGTGCTCTGATAAACAGAAACTTTGCAGCTTCTAAAAATCTATTTCTTTTTTTGGCTGAAAATTAAAATAACCATATGGATGTCAAAATTGATTATCCACAAATTAAGGCATTACTGGAGTACCTAATTTAAAGTTAGATTAGAACCCCATACTTGTCACTAACTAGCTTCTCTGACCTTGAACAAGTCACCTGTTCAGTAAGATGATTGAGGTAGATTTGATACCTCCTAAGGTCATTTCCCATTTTAAATTCTATGACTACACAATTTCCAAGGCCTGGAAGTCTCTTCATGCTACCTCCCTGCCTGTACCAAACCATTATAATTGCAGAAAACTTACAAAGTCCTTCTATATTCTTCCAGGATTCCCAGACTTGTAAAATCCTACAGTCTTCAGGCCCAGCTCTCTATCCATTTTGTCATCTTGATGTCATCTAGAGAACTAGAATCTAAAGATGATGTGGAAAGATTATCTTGGGGGACAGGTGAAGTTTGCCTTAGGTGCCCAATTAGTTATAGACTTTCCCCTTTTTTATGGGGAGAAGAGGAGGCACAAAAGAAGATGACATAGAAATCACTTAATATAGGAGACAAATTAGTTCACTTCCAGTCTATTTGAGGACTTTTCTGAAAAAGCATTTGTCTTGTTCCCAGTTTTTAAGTCCCTCCTCCCAATACAGACCCCTCACCTTGCTCTCCCAAACTTTAGAATTTTCGAAAAATCATATCTGGCTTATTATCACACCTTGTTCAAGTGGTTTAGTTTAGGCTCAGTGCACAGGTCCTAGGCCTACTCAGTTAACATTTTTACACACACACACACACACACACACACACACACACACACACACCCTTAAGTGGGGCCACCTTTGACTGAAAGGTTTATTAAGAAGCAAAGGACAGACAGACTTTCTCTGGTGGGAGAAAGACAAAAACTGCTCTGGGGTCAGAAAATTTGAATTCCCTCCTATTACTTACTAGGTGTAAAGCCAAATCATTCTCTCTTTAGGTTTGTTTCCCCATTCTGAGAAACAGCGGAGGTGACCCAGATGATCTAAGGTCCTTCCCTGCCCGGATCCGGTCTAACTGGGTAATGCAAGCACGGTTGCTAAGGAAGCAGGTCCACGTGGCCAGACTCGATTCTCCCTCCTTGCACATCAGCCCGAGGACCGCTCTAAGAAGTCCCCATCCACCAAGGTATTTACAACTGAGTCCCAACCTCTCGGAAACTAAGCTGGAGCTCTGGCAGCTCGGAGCAAATCCCTGGGGCAGCCCTGCCGGGTGACTTCAGGAGTCCTACTCGGGGAGGGAGTCAGGCCCCAACACGACCCACAACCACCTTGTCCCTGGACCATAGGAAGGCCCCTTTCTTTTTTCCATACCGCGCCTCGACCCCTTCTCTCCCCCAGGAATCCCCGACCTCACGGCTACTCACCTGTCAAGCCCAAGGGCCGGAGAAAGGAACAGAGTTCAGCTGGGCCGAGCTTCGCCCCGGCAGCAACGCCTCACCGAGTTCTCGGCCAAGCTCGATCACTGCCGCGTCGATCTGACGGACAGCAAACTTCCGACTGCAAAGCGGAAGCGAAAATCTTTCCCTTTCGGCTGCTCCGGAGAAGCTAGAACTCACACATCTAATGCGGGGCGCTAGAAAAAGCAGAGGAAAGAAAGATAGGTATATAGGAGATGAAAGTTAAGCCAGGCACCACCCCCTGTTTCCTGTGCCGCCAATAGGATCTTTCAAACTCGTAGGCCCGCCCACTGGCGCGTGCGCAAAGGAGATACCCATAAGTCCACACGGTAAAGATTCACACCTTGCGTGAGGGAGGAAGAAAGGCGCCTGCGCAACAAGCCCCCTTCTCTCTATCGGGCTTCAACTGTCACAGTTTACGCTTCCGTTCTGCAAGCCGGAAGTTTCTTTTCCCGCTCAGGTGGGGGGAGGGGCCGTTGACTGGTTAGAGGTCTGGGAGGGAGGGAGGGAAAGGGAACCCGGAATGCTTGGCTTGTGCCCGAAGGGCCCCGGAGCCTTGAGTTCACATGCCTCAGGGCTGGGGGGAGAGGGGGAGGTCGAGCCACAGCTGCTAGAAAAAGACTGTGGGGGCGAGTAGGCCTTTCATTCCCCCACACCCGGCCCTGCCCCTCCTCAGTACAGGCCAGGGTAGCAGGTGGGAATCCTCCAGCCCGTTACTCTGCCAGCCCTTGCAGAGCCAGGGAGGGACCTTTTCCTCTCGTCTGCCCTTGCAGGCCTAGGGGAGCCCTTCCAGATCGGAGCTCACTTCTGAACTAGGAAAATAAGTAATGCTTAGGCTCTTCAAGGACTCCGATGATTGTCCACCAACGCAGATTACGGCCCCATAACACCTTATCCCTTCCTGAAAAAAAAAAAAATCCCCTTGCAGCAAACTGGGGGATGAGCCTGGAAAAAGAAAATCCCTTTTGCATGTCCCTGTTTTTAATTTGATCCACCTGGCCAGTTCCTGGTTGGCACATGATGCCTTGGCCTAGCTTCTGAGAGCTGAGGGTGGCGCTTCCAGACCACTGCAAGCCCTCAGAAGAGATGGGCCTATGTCAGGTCTTGCTCCACTTCATCCCCAGCCTGACCAGTGGTCAAGAAGGGGCCAGTTTAGTTAAGCATAGTGAATTACGGATTGCCACAGCATGATAGGTTTTTCTAGTCAAAGAAAAGGTGCAAGGCTTATGATTTATTGGAAGGAATCATTTAAATGAAATCACAGAACCTCAAAGCAAATCGTCCTTAAAGATTTGTCGAGCCCTTACCCACACAGTCCTTTGATTTAAATATTCCCATTTTATAGATGGAGACTTGAAGCTGAGATGGAGTTGTCAGTCACATAGTAAATGTCAAGGCTTAAAACCAGGTTTTCTTACTTCAGGCACTGCTTCTACTGTATATAGCCCATGTCCGGTTCCCTTTGGCCACTTAGAAGTTTCTTCTTCCCTCCAGGATCAAATATAAACTCTCTTTTAAAGACTTCACAAGCTAGGGCAGCTAGGTGGCACAGTGGATAGAGCACCAGCCCTGAAGTCAGCTTTGATTTCCATCTTTCATTATTTATGTGTCCTTTGTTTCTCATCTCTAGCTTCAGCACCTTTGTATAAGCTGCCTTCCATTCCCGAAATGCACTTTCTCCTCACTTTTGCCTCTTGGAATCTCTATTTTTCTTCAAAGCTCAGCACAAAATCTATTCCTTCCAAAGATCTTTCCCAATTCTTTATTAATATCACCCCACTCTCTGACAGCTGCCAGTCAACAAACCTTAGTTACTATCAGTGAACAAGCATTTAAGTGCTTGCTGTTGCCAGGCACATGCTAGAGGTGCATGTGTGTGTATGTTCAGTCATTTTTCAATTGTGTACAACTTTTCCATGATCCCATTTGAGTTTCTTGGCAAAGAAACTGGAGTGGTTTGCCATTTCCTTCTCCAGCTCATTTATAGTAATGATTGCTAAATCTTGTGTGCTTCTGGTGGTGATTCCTCAGTATTTGAATTCTTTCTTTCTGGCTTCTTGCAATATTTTTTCCTTGGCTTGGGAACTCTGGATTTTGGCTATCATGTGCAAATTTTCATTTTGGGGCTTCTTTCAGGAAGTAACCAGTGAATTCTTTTCATTTCTACTTTACCCTTTGGTTCTAATATATTTGGATGGTTTTCTTCATGATTTTTAAAAATATGATAGCTTTTTTGTTCATGGTTTTATTCATGGTCTAATGATTCTTATTTCTTCTAAATATGTTTTCCAAGTCAGTTTTTTCCTATTAAGTATTTTCCCAGTCTTTGACTTTGGTTATTATTTCTTGATGTCTCATGGAACCAATTCTAATTTTCAAGGGGTTATTTTCTTCATTGTAGCTTTTGTATCTCTTCTTCCATACTGTTCTCTTTTCATATCTTTCTTTTCTAACTCTTGTCTCTTTTCCTATTCTTTCATCTTCTGCCCTCATTTGGTTTTTAAGATTATTTGTTTTAGCTCCTTTAGGTCTTAACTCTTATAGGAATTCTTGTTGGACTTGTGTCCAAGTTATATTTATCTTTGAGGCTTTCCTTGTAGGGTTTTTTTTTTTTTTTTGTTTGTTTTGTTTTGGTTTGGTTTTTTTGGAGTCATTTTCTTCTTCTGTGTTTGTGTCTTGAACTTCCCTATTGCCTTGACAACTTTTTTTTTTTTTTTTGTCTGCTCATTTGGTTTGGGTTTATGTTTTTGCTTTTTTTGGGGGGGGGCTACTTTTTGACTTTGGACTTTGTTAGTGCCAGGTTCTGCACACTTCTCGGAAGGTGGGGATGGGGGGTGGGGGATGTCTGGCTTGAATTTCTGAGCTCTTTCATTTTTCTTCTGCCTTCACAGCTCTGTCTGAGGGCTTTTAAGCTTAATAACTAAAGGGACTTAAAAACTAAAGGCACTAAAAGTGCCCTCATAGTTGTGTGATTTGAGTTGAGATCTGTTCACTGCCCTCTTGGTCTGAGTTCTGCAAGTTCCTTCCCCACATTTGGTTCTGTCATTTTGTTTCTGGTTAGGAGTTTCAACAAATTACTTCTTGACCTAGCCAATGTTGGCCTATTGGTAAGCTCTGCAAGTTCAAGTTGACTGATCTGCAGCCTCCCCTTTAGTCTGGGATGCTGTGCTCTGCTCTTAGGTTGAGAGCCATACAGCTGCTCCTTGCTTCTTGAAACTTGTTCAGCATTCAGTACATAGCTGGGACTATGCTCAAAACCTCCTCTGTCCTCCAGCATTGAATGGTAGGTAACAGCTGCCAAATAACATCCATTCCTGGACTCGGCACTTGCTTGGGGATCCTGTCTTATATCCTGTCTTAATCCCTGGGTACTAGAATGATCTTCCTAGTCCCTTTCTCCTGTGTCTGTTTCCCTAAACTCTGGGATGGAAAATGACTTAGTGACTTTTTGGCTTTCCCATTCAGAATTCAGTCTGGCTCATTCCCTAGATCTTTGTTGAGGAGGTATAGAGGAAAAGCTAGACTCCAAGGCTTCCTCTCACTCTGCTATCTTGATTCTGCCCCCTCAATTTTGTGTGTGTGTCTGTGAAATATGAGGCAAGTTTCACAGCTGAAAGGGCAAGAGGAAGACAGTTCTGTGTGAGGCTTGGGGAAAGAGGCTTGAATGGCTACTATGGTAGGTGGGACAAAGAATCAATTAGGAAGAACTAGGATCATTTGACAGCTTGATAGGCCAGTGGTTAGAATGCTTGAGTTGGAGTCAATCAGACCTGAATTCAAACTCTGCTTCAATTGATTCTGGTAAAAATTCTTCCTTTAACTCATTTCCTCGTCTGTTAAATGAAGATAATAATAGCACTTATCTTCCAGAGTTATAAGAAAAAAATGAGATATTGCTTTGCTAGCAATGAGTTGTTACCATTGTTAGTGTGAGGGCTTGTTGAGAATTAAATAACAAATATTTATAGAGGTCCTTGTCAGCATAGTTTCATGATTTCTTTTAGTTTTGTTCAGAAACACATGAATAGGAGTGAAAGAAGCAGATATAATCAGAACTTTGTATCTTTTAAGTTCAACAATGCATACTATATGCTGGGTCCTAGGAATATGAAGAAAAGATCCTTGCCTTCAAGAATCATACATTCTCTGTTTGTGGCAGCCCTTTTTGTAGTGGCTAGAAACTGGAAATTGAATAGATGCCCTTCAATTGGAGAATGGCTGAATAAATTATGGTATATGAATGTTATGGAATATTATTGCTCTGTAAGAAATGACCAGCAGGACGATTTCAGAGAGGCCTGGAGAGACTTGCATGAACTGATGCTGAGTGAAATGAGCAGAACCAGGAGATCATTATACACAGCAACAACAGTACTATATGACAATCAATTCTGATGGACATGGCTCTCTTCAGCAATAAAATGTTTCAAACCACCTCCAATTATACACTGAAGAAAGCCATATACACCCAGAGAGAGGGATGTGAAATGTGGACCACAACATAACATTCTCATACTCCTTGATTGATGTTTGCTTACACTGTGTTTCCTTTATCTGATATATCGTTTGTGTAGATAAGATTTTTCTTGCACAACAATGATAAGTTTGGAAATATGTATACATATATTCGATTTGCCAATATTTTAACATAATTAACATGTAGTGGATATCCTGCCATCTAGGGGAGGGGTGGGGAGTTGGGGGGAAAAATTTGTAATGGAAAGCTATGTAAGGGTTATTGTTGAAGAATTACCCACACATATGTTATGCAAATAAAATAAAAAAAATAAATTAAAAAAAAAGAATCATACATTCTGTTAGAGATATAGTGTGGAAACACATAACACAAATCCAACACAATTTTAAGATGAAAAATGTACTAACAATTGAAGGGAATCAAGACAGGCTTCCCATAGGAAGTGACACAGGAGTTGATTCTAGAAGGAAATTAGAAATTCAGAGGAGGGAATGCATTCCAACTATGGGAAATTCTTCATTGTTTTCTAGTTGACTGAAACCAATCAATAAGATTTGTTGAGGAAGGAAAGGGAGAAGTTGGAGGAAAGAATGCAAATCTTTGTTTTTTATACAAACACATACATGCATATATAATGTATGTATTTAAAATCACTTATTTTTATGTTTTGTATTATGAACTAGAAATTATCAGCAAACATGAAAATTTCAATATACAAAGAAAACCAGGAAAAGGGAATTGTATATGAAACAATGACTCCAAAATCGACAGCTTGATTTTTAAAAATTTATGCACATAGATATATATGTATATACATATATGTCTATGATATAATATGATAGCACCAACATTTTTTTCCTGTATCTAAATTCTAGTTATTATTACCCGGTTCTTTGTTATAACAAAGTTGCTATAAACATTCTTAAATATAGTTGTTGGTTGCTTGGATGTCTTCCTTAGGAAACTGTTTATAGCCTACTGATTCCTGTTCTTATATATTTGAATCAGTACTATATTTATCTTGGATATAATATCAGATAAATTTACTGGCAAGTTTCCTGTCCTCCCAGTTTAACTATTTGCTTTGGGTTAAATCTTGTGATTATCTCTCCTTTGTTTGATCAAGAATTCTTCCCTCATCCATTGTTGTGAAAAGTTATTTCCTTGCAGTCTCCCTTAATTTATATTTCATCTATCTTTTTTGCATAGATCATATTTCCATTTGGAGCTCATTATGATATATGGTATAAGATGCTGACCTAAGGCTAATTTTTCTGAAATTGCTTTCTAATTTTCCCATTAGTTTTTTGTCAAATAGTAGGTGTCCTGGTGCTTCAATGAACAGAGTGCTGGATAGACCTAGAGGCAGGAAGACCTGAGTTCTAATGTTGCTTTAGCCACTCACTAGCTACATGACTCTGGGAAAGTTATTTAACCTTTTTTAGGCTATTTCCTCATCTATAAATGGAGATAAATGTGCCTACCTCATAGAATTGTTCTGAGGATAAAAGGAGATATTTATAAAGTTCTTTACAAATGTTAAAAGTGTCATATGAATTATTGGTGAACATTTTGCATTGTATTCAGGTGATTCATTTATTTTTAGTTTTAATCCATTTAGCTGCTGTATTAAAATAGTATCTGTCATCTAGTAACTAAAATGGCAGTTTAGTACCCTAGTGTCACTTCATTGAAATACTCTTATGATATTCTATAATTAATTTATGTTTCATAATAGGCCACTGGTGTGAAATCACTTAGTTCTTCCCCTTAAAGATGGAGACATTCTTTAGCCCAGGATTGGCTCAAAGAAACAGACTGGGAATCTTTCCCTCTGCAGAAGAGCGGGATCCTGGTGATATAACACCACAGAGCCAGAGGAATAACAATAACTAAGGAAAGAGAGCACACTGACAGTGCTAGATGGATTATAGAGGACTGACCCTAGGGATTGGCAATATCATTTAGCCCTAAGATAAAATTTAAGAGCAAGAAAAGTGACATTCACTGATGCACAAAACATTTAGCTTCTGTAACAATCATTTTATTGAAATGCAGCAACAGAAAATATCTTTCTTTGGAAAGAAAGTTCTCTTCTTTATCCCACTTTTTCTCAAAGATCAGGTTTGGGATAACAATCACATAGGAGTGGAAAACTACTCTTTAGAAATGCTTGTTCATCCACACTGACATATTCACATCAGCTGGTGTTGAGCTTTGGCCTCCTGGACCAAAAACTCTTTCAGGTTTTTTGGTGAACCTAGGCCCATACCCTGGAGAAATCCAATGGACTTCCCTACTTCTCTAAATAGTAGCCAAACCCCACCTACCTGCCAGCACAGCCTTCGGGGGAGCAGGGTTGATGAATCAGCCTCTGGCATATTCCAAGGAAGACCAGCCTACCAGTGCTAGATTACCAGAGACTCCCTAAGGAACTTATCTAGGGAAGTGGGAGGGAAGAGGTTAAAAGAGAACAGGGAAGGGTTCAATGAACTCCCATTGTCTCCAAGACATTCCAAACATGAGAAAAGGTGCTGAGTAATGTAAGGTGAGAGGGTCTAGGGCACAGTTCGACGGGGCAGACTTGTCTTATAAAGAGATTTGCCTGTAGCTTCTATATATGTGATGCTCATGTCCTTGGAGGTGATTTCCACATAGGCAAAGCCACCTAGGGAGTCCCGGGATCCATAGTAAAAACGCAGGTAGCCATCAGGGACCTTACGTTGGTGTTTCTTGGAGGGGTCCATGAAGTTTCCTGCTCCACTCAACACATAACCCACGCCATCCTTGTCTTTGAGATACTGGAGAAGAAGGCAAGTATTAGTAGAACAGCCGGGCAAACAAATTTCCATCCCAGACCCAACCTTCTATTTCTTCTGTCTAGGCAGAAGTGACTAGGTTAGGCACCTAAACTTTCTTGGAGAGAGGACTGCTCAGAATCCAGAGGCCTTACTGTGGACCTTTTAAAGCTAAGTCATATTCACATTTCTAATTAGGGTTAGGTTGAAACAAATCCTTTTCCATTCCTCAAGTACATAAAGACTGACCATAGCAGGAGACTCAGAAGCATGTGAACCAGATGACAGGCTATTAGCCTGAAAATACACATTTTCTACAAATTAGCCACAAAGACCCATGGTAAGTCTAAAAGTTGATATGAATCATGGTTACAAAGTGCATTAGATTCATTATGTCATTTGATCTTAGCCATCCTATGAAGTGAGGGATGCATGTTATATTTTCTCCTTTTTTACAAGTGAAGAGATAGACTCAAAAAGGTGAATTTACATAAGGAGTAGAGTAACTTTGTAGTCACATAGATACTAAATAGTAGAATATTAATTTGAGGTTAGGCTTTCTGATTCTAAGTCCAGTATTTTTTTTTCCCCTGAGTCAATTGGGGTTAAATGACTTGCCTAGGGTCACACAGCTAGGACATATTAAGTATCTGAGGCCACATTTGAACTCAGGTCCTCTTACTTCAGGGCTGTGTTCTATCCATTGCACCACCTAGCTGCTCGGCAAGTCCAGTATTCTTGATGCCCCTTTAGCTGAAAGGTGGCTGAGTCATTTTCCGGGGATTCCTTCTCACCCCAGCTTCACATTTTCCCCCTTCCCTCCTCACCTGCAAGTTGTGGTCATGGCCACACAGGTAAGCTGTGACCTTGTGCTTCACTAGCAGAGGCTGTAAGTGCTTTACAAGGCAATGGGTAGGTCCGTGCTCTGCTATTGACCACACAGGATAGTGGCCAGCCACCAGTAGGTAGTCCTCTTTGGCATTGGTCAGCTGTTTCTTTAGCCAGGATAGCTGACTCCGTGCCAGTTTCAAATCCTTGGGTTTCTCAGGCTGTTGGCTCAGGAAGTCATCTGAATTCCCACACAGTGTCACAGTATCCAGCATAAAAATGGCCACACTTACATTGGTTTTGGGGATTTTGAATCTGAGGCGGTAATAAGGGCTGGGGAAATTCCTGAAAAGAGGAAGTAATTCTTAGATGAGCACAATCTGGGATTGCATGTTGCAATATAGTACCAGCAAGGCAGAGGTTTTAGATGTCTCTTCTATAGTGGGGACACACATACACACACACACACAGTCAATCTGTGTGTGTGTGTGTGTGTGTGTGTGTGTGTGTGTGTAGGAACCAGTTCAATGAAATTTAGGGACAGAATTTATCAGTGGCTGATGTAAATTTCAAACTAGGTAGTGTAGGGCTCCTTTAAAAGTTTTAAACTTTAAGAAGCTCCAAGAGCTGAAGATGATTCAATAGAGAATGGGGGGGGGGGGAGATGGATTTCTTGGTTAGGTTTAACGCTATGGGACAGTTTTAGGCAACAGTGGCTAATCATAAGTTGATTTACTGGAAAATTGAGTTTTCTAATTAAAAGTAACCTAGACAAAAGCTTTTCAATTTCATGTAAATGAAATTATTTTACCTTTAGATTTTCCTCTATCTCTTGCTTGGGTCAAAATTCATTTCCACCTATAGCTGTGAAAGGTATATTATCAACTTCTTGTTTGTTTGTGTTTTTTTTTTTTCCCAAGGCAACTGGGGTTAAGTGACTTGCCCAGGATCATACATTTAGTGTATGTATTTAGTAGTATTTAGTAACATTTAGTAAATGTTAAGTGTCTGAGGCCAGATTTGAACTCAGCTCCTCCTGACTCCAGAGCTAGTGTTCTATTCACTGCATCATCCAGCTGCCCCTCTAATTTTTTTTTTAAATAAATAGCATGATCATGGTTATTCAGGACACAGGTCCATTTTGAATTTATCCCATAGAGATGCTGTTGATTTTTGTGGGGTTTTTTTGTAGTTTGCAACTTGAAGTCATGGATATGGGATCTGAATATTAAAGATCACACCATTAAAACATTAGAAGGGAAGTAGAATATATACTTTTCACAACTAGTATAGGAGGTAAATTCTTAATCAAAAAAGAGAGAAATAATCTTTTATGTAATCACCTCTATCATATGAAATTAATTTTTTATGAATTAATGCAACTAAGATAAGGGAAGTAATCAACTGAGAAATATCTTTGAATCAAATATTTTTGATAAGGATTTGATATGAAAGATCTAGATAATTCACCAAAATACAAAAGACAAAAAAATCATTTCCTAATGGATACACAGGTTAAAGGATATGAACAAACAATTCACAAAAGAAACATCTGAATAAAAGAAATCTCCAAATCACTAATAATAAGAGAATGGATTTTGGGTTAGACCTGCAATTTCATTGCTATAGAGAACTCTCCCAGGTAAGAAAACTCCCTTTACTAATACAGTTTAGCACCTTTCTCATCATGGAGGATTATTTAAAACACTGAAAGGTTGCATGACTTGCCAAGTCATAGCCAAAATGTGTCAGAGGTGGGATATACACCTAGACCTTACCATGCAATATCTCTAAGAAATCTGCAAATCAAAACAACCCTGAAGTTTCACCTCACACCCGGCAAACTGGCAAAGATGCCAGGGTCTTTAGAGGGATTATAGAAAAACAGGTATACTAATACAGAGTCAGTGGAAATATAAAGTGATCCAGCCATTCTGGAAAGCAATTATTTGAAGAGTGCCAAACATTCAGTCTCTGACTCAGAGATTTCCCTCTTAGACATTTACCCCTAAAGAGATCAATTATTTAAAAAAAAAAAACAAAAAAAAAACTTTTATATACCTACATGGGGCATCTATATGGAGAAGTAGATTGAGTGCCAAGGCCTGGAATCAGGAAATTTCATCTTCCTGAGTTTAAATCCAACCTAACACTGGCTCTGTGATTCCAGGCAAGTGACTTAATCTTATTTGCCTCAATTTTCTTGTAAGATGAGCTGGCGAAGGAAATGTCAAACCTTTGCCAAGAAAACCCCAAATAGGGTCACAAAGAACCTGATTAATAACAATAACCTAAATATTTATAGCGGCATATTTTTTTTTGTTTAACAGCTAAAAACAAAGTAGATGCCTATCAACTGAACAGTGGCTAAACAAATCTCAACTCTGCCATATATTTCCTGTGTGACCTTGGGCAAGTAACTTTCTAAGCTTCAGTTTCCTCACTGGTAAAATGAGGAGGCTAAACTAGATACCCTAAGGTTTCAGCTCTAGATACATGATCTTATGAAACTGGTACATTAATGTAATGGAATAGTATTGTGCTATTAAGACCTGATAAATTCAGAGAGGCACAAAAAGACTTCTGTGAACTGATGATACTAAATGAAGTAAATACAACTAACAAAAACCAGACATAGTACCTAAAACAATATGAATGGAAGGAACTACAACAGAAAATCAAAACTAAATGTGGTAAATTATAATGGCCTAGCTCTAGCCCCAAAGAACCTCCTCTTCTGCTCTTTGCAGAAGTGGGGTGATATAAGAACACTGCAGATGATGTCAGATTGTTTTATATGTAATGATTAGTTGCACTGAACTTTTCCTTTAATCCCTATAAGAAATGGTTCTCAGAGTGTGTGAACAGAGGAAGATAGTGGGAAATGTAGATCAAAGTTTCTTAAGCTGTGGATATAGGGTCTCTAACTGAATGTGGGGGTTGTGGTTATGATTTATTATCAATAAATGTTTTATTTGTATACCTATTTTAAATACATACCTGAGATATGTAAAAATTTCTTGGGCAAAAAGGGGTCAAGTGGAAAAAGTTTAAGTCCTGATGATGTTAATACATTTAAGGGGGGGGGGAGAAGGAACCTAGATATTTCTGAAATCTAAATGTTGCCATTCACTTCCTCTTGATAACTTTAGATTAGCTAAAGGTGAAGGAGATTAAAGTTTCTTCATTCCATTTCAAACTGTAGGATTCCTAGGGAGGCTCACTACTTACCAGCGCTTGGAGACTTTAGAATAAGCTATCTGAGCTGAAACATTTCCTAGGTGGTCGTGGTTTCCAGCTAGCACATACCAGGGAATGTTTTGAAGGGATGGGGCTGTGAACACTTCCTCAAAGGTTTCCTGTGGGGAGAAAAGGAACATGGAAATTAATCAAGCTGGAGGAACAGGGGATGAACATTATCTGTAAGGTTCTTTGTGTCTCCTAGCTGCAAAGCATCTTTATGCAAAGCAATCCAAAGTGAGATATGCACCAAAGGTGGAAGCAAACTGCTGCATTATTGGGCTTCATTCACTGCCTCCTGGACAGTCTGTGTCCAGACTCTCATGCTATTGCTCAACTGACTCCCACTAAGGTAGCCAACTGAGTGACAAATAAATAGTTCCTCAACTAAGAATCTTCTCTAACACTCTAGCATCATCTCTCTCTCTCTTTCTCTCTTTTTTTTTTTCCTAATGTGCTTCAACAAGCACACAAAAATTAGATGGATTCTTCACCACTCCATCCTCCAGCTGCCTGGGGATGGGCTCTCCATTACTAGAGGTCTTTGAGCAGAGGTAGAATACTTCTGTTTTTCTTTGTGGGTTCTGTTTTATTTTGTTCTTCAAGGAAATTGGGGTTTAAGTGACTTGCCCAGAGTCACACAGCTAGTAAGTGTTAAATGTCTGAGACCAAATTTGAATTTGGGTCCTCCTGACTCTAGGACCAGTACTCTATCCAGTTTACCATCCAGCTGCCCCTGGAAGGCTTAACTGATATTATAGAAGGAATTGCTGAGTGGATTAGAATAGAAGACTTGGCAAGTCTCTTCCAGTCTTTGAGATTCTGCCAACCTCTAGTCAAAGAGGTAATCATTGGACTTTCGAGCAAAAAAGGGATGTGAATGAACATAAATTCTGACTCCTTAAGTTGACAGATGAGGAAACAGGCTGGGAAGGGCCAAGTAACTTGCTCAGGCCATAGAGAATAATTTACAGCCAAGATTCAAGCCCAAGTCCTTTGACTCTAGATTCTTTTCTTTTTATGATGCTCTTTCCCTATTAGAGATTGGAAGAAGGTAAAGGAATTCAGGTAAAGGACTTGGGAAAAAGAGAAAGCTTTGAATAAGGGGCCTTCAGATCAGGGGACTATGAGAAATTATAATGGAGGAGGGAGCACCTGGAATCTTTTATCCTCAGCGTCCTGAACTCCAGTGAAGTAGAAGTTGTCTCCAAGGGACAGGATGAAGTTGGCTCCCAGGGTTTCCACAGTCCTTCCAATTTCTTTTGCATTTGCCATCTCTCGGGCTGTGTAGAATGGGGCATTAGGAACTCCTCCCCAGTCCCCCACAGCCACAAATCGCAAGGTGGGAACTGAATTGTCTGTCAGTGAGAGGCTCAGGGCCCCTTGCAGGAAGAGGGCTAACAGTACCGTTGTCTCCATCTGCAGGGATGAGAGGCAAAGAGCTCAAAAGGAAAAAAAAGGGACATTAAAAAGGGGCTGATTCTCTTACCCTCCTGCACAGCTTAAGTGTGTCAGCCTTATCCAGAATCTATTTTCAACCCTTACTCCATCTGTATGTCTGTGTAATCTGTGCTGGGGCTAAGAACTCACTGTGAGGGACTCTAAGAAGGGGCTAGCTGGGAGGTAAGCAAGGGCAAAGGTGAAAGGAAGAAAAGTTGATAGAGAAAGGAGGTGGCAGATGAGTTGGTATGGGGGGAAGGAAAATGGAAACTAGAGAGAGCAGCCTCCTATTTTATCATACGAGCTCTCCAGGTATGTTGTACATGCATGCACATGATCACGTACACACATTTTCCTCCTGCTTCTGGAAAAGCTAGTGGGTAGGGAGAACCCAGTGCTGACCTAGTTTTCAAATTGCTGGAATTAAAGAAAGTGGGGAGGGGTTAGCCTGGAAGATATCGTTGAAGTCCATTCAGGGTGCCCAATTAGCTCTAGGAGTTTCTTTCATCTTTCCCTTTCTCCAACCCCCAGCATGAGGAGAAAGAAAATGAAAATAGTAGGAGCCCTACATTTGACCCACAGTTCTGTCTACCCAGCTTTGAACACCAGAAATATTCTTGACTTTAAAAAGAGAGCTTAATTTTACCTAGTTGTTCCAGCCCTGGTATAGCAGAAACAAAAAAAGTTAGAGTAAAACTGGCAGTAGAAAAGGTTTAAAGAAAATATTCACTCACTCTGAACAGTCCCCCCATCAGCCTGGCCCCTTGAGCCTAGGGTAGACAACCTGCAGATGGCTTCAGGGACTCTATCCTGCTATGGTTTTATTCTGTGGGAGGGAGGAAGCAGGAGGCAGGGAGGGACTTAGATGGGGGCTGGTAAGTTGATCATAATGAGGGTGATGAAGTCTCTCCACTGAGTGACCCAGGATCACCTCCCTTTGGATCATGTGAGTCTCCATGGGCTTAGGCAGTCATACTTCCCCACAGAGACAGATCAGCAGTCCAGGCTGGGGGGTGGAGAGGACCTCTCAGTTCCCAAATGAGATGTCAGCATTTCATTACTCTTATATCAGCCTACTACCCAGTCCCTCAATATCCCACTTTTATGGTCTGAGAATCCTTTTATCCACAAAAGAAGACTGAGCAAGAACATCAATGAAAAGGACAGGCCACTCTGGGAATGTTATAGCTCTGTCTCCTGGATATGTAATTCCAACCCTCTTTATCCTGCCCTTCCCTCATCCATATTATCTTCTACAGAAGGAAAATCACACCAATAGAAAACCCAAACCTGCTTGTTACCATCTCTCCAATTCCTATCTCATAAGATAACTAACCAACCCATGATATTCCAGAGTTTCCAGTATTGTGGCTTTTCTCCATATATTTCAGGCCTTTTGTGGACTTGTTTTACATTGGCTGCTAACACATCCCAAAGATTGAAGGAAGAAGTATAATGAGTTCAAGAGACATCAAGAGATAATGGCCATAACATGACTTCTTCTTCTCTGACATAATTGACAGGATTGTGGGCAATGTATCCTACAGAAAGAGGTGAGATTGCCTCCTCAAAGGTCATCCTTGAAGAGACTGTGGAACAAGGCCCAGGGCTTGGGCATTTTTAGAACTGAAATGAAGCTAACTAGAATTTTTCCCTCTTGCTCAGGCCCAATCTAGCTCATTAGCCAGGTTCATAGGGAACCAGTCAGGGAACCAGTGTTTCAGATTGCTCATATCCAAAGATAATAATAACTAATATTTATATGGCACTTACTATATACCAGGCATTGTTCTAAGTTCTTTATAATTACTTCATTTGATCCTCACAACCCTGGGAGGTAGGTGCTACTGTCTCCATTTTATAAATAAAATCACACAGCTAATAAGTGTGGAGGCAAAATTTGAACTCATCTTCCAGAACTGCAAAACTTCTGTTTCATCACCTAATTACCCTAGAGAACTAGAACTAAAGATGGTATGGAGGGGTTAGCTTGAGGAATGGATTGAAGTTCACTCAAGGTATCCAATTAACCACAGGATTATTTCTCTGGCCTTCTCTATGGAAAAGGGACAAGAAGCAAAGGAAGATGGGGGGGGGGAATCACCCAATATAAGGGACTATTTGTCACTTCCAGTACAGTGTAAGGACTTTTGTCAGTAAAAAAAAAAATTTGCAAGATTAAGCCCATTTAGGGAGCCTGTTCCCTCCCCTTCCCCATTTCCAAGTCTTTGCCCTCCATACAAAGATCTTACCCAACTCAGTTTCGGGATTTGTGAAAAGTCATACCTACGGCCTCTTTTCAGTAGATCTTGGTAAAGCAGGAGGTGGTACCTTGATTAGGTTTGGCTTTCTGGGACACAGGTCTGTGAGATTCATCTACAAAAAATCTTGAGTCAGGGGTGCTGGAAGCAGGGCCCACCTGTGTCCTTGAAGAAATCTGTTGTCTAAAGCCTACCAACTGTTGAAAGCCAGCTCCAATCTGGGACATAAGATTGAGGTAAATATTGACCCAATGGGGAGCTGCATAGAGAAGGAATAGTTTTACTTTCTGAATCGGAGGAAAGGTTGAAAAACAAGGTACTCACCGAGATCTGTGGGAGGAGGGGCGGGGCAAAAGGAAGTTAGTGGCCCAGGCTTGAAGAAAAGGAGGGCTGGGTCTGGCGGAAGTTAAGGGGCCTTTTTATGCAAAAAAAAAAAAAAAAAAAAAATCCCACTGCCCTTCCCTTGTGGATGAAAAAACCTTGACTCCGAGAACAGCTGAGCTTGGAAGATAAAGTGTGGCCAGGAGGGTCCTCCCAGACGTTGGAGGACCTGCCCTAGGTTAACTTTAAACTGCTTATAATGATCTGAGTGGAGAAGACTAGGATGCCTGAGAAAGACCAAAAAACCAGGCTGCATAGGTCCTTCCTTGATCACTGATTGCACCCCTTATATGCATTCCTGAAAACCCTACATGATCAAGCTTTTAATTGTGGTTATAATCAGGCTGAAGTGCAAGCGAGATAGGGATCTTCTAGGGACAATCTCATTAATCCTCTCTGCCCCAATAGTAGTTTGATATTTCGACTTTAAAGAATCTTAACAAGAAATCAAGTTCAACTGCCTACTTTTTAATAGGAACAGAAGCCCTGCCAAATAAACATAAGTGACATGGCAGGTAGAGCTGGATTAGAATCAGGACTTTGCACTCTTCAATAAGTCTTTCTTGGCCCCAAGTTGTGTTGGGTTTTACCTCAGCCCTTTGTGCACTAGAATAATGTAGGCTAAGAAACTACCGGAGCTCTTCGGGTCCAGGATTCAGATGGATATCTGCAGGGAAGGGATTAAGGCTAGACTCAAGGTTGTGGGATTTTCCAGGGAGGGAGAGAGAGGTTGATATCGTGTTTTCTGGACAAGCTGGGACAAGAACACAAGGAAACTAGTTGGGCTAAACCTTAGAAACAAGGCCAAAAGGATCTTTTTGTCTGGTATCTCCTCTGGGAATAGCTTTAGTGTGATTTCTCCTCTTTTCAACAGATTTATTATTGTCATTCAGTAGCTCAGTCACGTCTGACTCTTCCTGATCCTATGGACTATAGCATGTCCACGAGGTTTTCTTGGCAAGGATACTGGAATGGTTCATTTCCTTCTCCAAGTAGACTAAGACAACCAGATTAAGTGACTCACCCAGCATCACACAGCTAGCAGGTGTCTGGAGTCGCACTTGAACTCAGGATCTCCTTGGCTCCAAGGTGTGTGAGATGGCCCTGTGGATAGAGCACTGGGCTTGGAATCAGGAAGACTAATTATGTCAACAAGTCGGACACAGCTGAACTACAACTCAGCTGCCTCCAGGCCCAGCGCTCTAATCTCCATCTCCATCTAGCTGCTGTCTCCACCAGCTTGGGTTTGTCTGTTACCTCTTAGATCAGGGAAGGTAATAGACCCTTTGATTCTAGAGTTGATCAGACTTCATGTGGAGCATTAGGCTCATAAAATAAAAGGAAAATTCGAAAGGAAGGGGACTTAAAAATTGCCAAAGGATGTTTAAATTTAGAAGGCATCCTTTCTAGGATAGTCCCAGTGGTGGCTGCCCAGCTTCTTGAAGACCATCTAACCCATATTTCCCATGCCATCTAGCTCCCTTCTGCCCTTCCATTCATTGCCTGGCTTCTTAGGAAAAACACTTCCAGACTAGACAGCCAAAAAACACGGGACTCTAATCTCTTGGGGGAGTTCATCTACTGAGATGTCTAGCCTGACACTCTAAATTTGTCGTCTTGCCTCAAGTTCAGTAATTAAATCCATACACCACCGTTGTTCAAAAGGCTGTATTTTTGACTTTTCGAAAGATCACTTCACCCTCCCTGCAAAAATGAAATTCTTTTTCATTCATTAAACACTTTCTGCAATTAGAAATCTCAAGGGGCTATCCATTTCAATTTTTGGACAGTTCAGATTGTTAAAGGAAGAAGTCTTTGTTCTAACTTTGAAGATATTTCTCTACTGAACACTCCTCCCCTCTCCACGTGTTGTACCAGGTATCCCCCAGGCCTGTATCCTTCCTCACAGGATCCCTTTTCTCCTTTCCAGTTCTCCTTTATCAAGCTTCTCCTGAACTCAGCTGCTCATGCTTTCCCCAGTGCAATTATGGGGTATCTATTTTGTATCTGTCTTAGTACTGACCTATACACATGTCTCAAAAGCAAGTAAAGTTCTTAAGGGTAAAGACAGTTGCCTTTTGTCTTTTTATCCTCAGCACTTAGCACAGTGCCTGACACAAAGGAAGCACTTATTAGTTCTATCGATTGTTGAAAGGAAGGAGAAAAGAGGTATTGCATTCCAGATTTGAGGAACAGATTGTGCAGTGCTGGAGGCAAAAAATGGAATTCCAAGTTAAAGGGACAATATATAGGTCAATTCAGAAGGAATATAGATTCAGTGAAATGGAATACTGTGAAGTAATCTGCAAAGATAGACTACTACGCACTAGGAAGGACTTTGAATGCTAACCTAAGAAGTTGGCTTTTTATCTTAGAGGTAGAGGGAACCACTAAGGATTTTTGAGAAGAGGAATGACATGGTCAGAGTGATGATGGGAAACCAGATTTGTCAAGATGGAGGATAGTTTAGGGAGAATCCTGAAGCAGCAAGGTTAAGTAGGCAAGAGCTGATTGGGCCTGAATCAAGACACAGCCTGGCTGAGTGAATAAAAAAACTAGAAGAAATGTTTAGACCTATGTGATTCAGTTGGTATGAGGAATGAGGGGAAATGATTGGGCCAGGATGACTTCAAAACTGAACTTGGAGGACTGGAAGGGGATGTACCTTCCATAGTAAATAAAAAGTTCAAAAACTTAGAAATTTAAGTTTAGGGAGGGCAGAAAATTAGTATTGTCGAGTTTGAAATGCTGTATGGGTAGAGATTTTCAGGAGGTAGTTGATGATCATAGCACTAGAGCTCAGGAGATAGATGAGGTTTGGACATACAGATTTGGGAATCATTTATCAATCAATAATCGTTTATTTTGACTACTGTGTGTCAGGCACTCTGCTAAGCACTGGGGACACAAAGAGAGTTAAAAGGCAGTTCCTGCCCTGAAGGAGCTTACCATCTAATACAAATATATACAAAGCAAATTGTATTTAGGATAAAAAAAAGGGGGGGACGAGATATCAGAAAAGGCACTGGGATTAGGAAGGATTGAAGAAGGGTTATTGTAGAAGGCAGGAAGGTTGGAACTTAAAGGAAGCCAAGAAGGTTGGTAGTCAGAACAGAGGAGGGGAAGTATTTCAGCAAAGGGGTACAGAGAAAATGCTCAGAGCCTAGAAGAGTGCCTTACTTTTTCGGAATGACCAGGGGATCAGTGTCACTGAATCAGAGTATATGTCCAGGAGGGAGTTATAAAAAAGCTGGAAAAGCAAATGGGACTGCTGATTTAGGAAATCTAAAGTGACTTAAAAAATCTAAAGATCTTAGTGACTGAATAGAGAATGGATTGGAGTAGGAAGAGACTAGGCAGGCAGACCCATTAGCAAACTAGTGAAGTAATCCAGGTTAAGGTGATGAGATCCTTCATTAGAATGGTGTCAGTGTCAGAGTAGAGAAGGGATATATCTGAGAGATATTACAAAAGTGAAATCAGAATAGGCTTCGGCAACAGAGGAATCCAGGATAACTCCTAGCTTGTGAACCTGAGGGACTGGGAGGACAGCATTGTCCTCTATAGTAACAGGGAAAGTGGGAAAGGGGAAGGACTTAGAGGAAAAGACAATGAGTTCCATTTTTGATATATTGAGTTTAAGATGTCAATCTTAAGAAGAAAGACAATTGGAAATTGGAGAAGTTTGGGGTCAGCAAAGAGTTTGGAACAGGACAGGTAGATTTGAGTCATTAGCATAGAGATGGTAATTAAATCCATGGGAGCTGAAGAAATCCAGTCAGTGAAGGAGACAGTAATTTTGATGGAGGGATCCAATAGGAAGGAGTTAAAAGGAGGAGAGAAAGTGGAGGTGTCTATTATAGATTCCTTTTTGAGTTTAGTTACCAAGGATAGAAGAGATATAGGATAATAGTGGGGATGGAAGGGGCAAGTGAGATTTCCTCAGGATTGGGGGAAACATGGGGCATGTAGACAATAGGAAATGAACCTGCAGACAGAAATTGGAAATAAGTTCTAAAATAGGGATGACAGTGTTGGGGGTGAGAAGCATCAATCTCTGGGAGGAAATGGGATGGAATGGGCTCACATGAACAAATAGAGGGCTAACTTTGTTAATATGGCCACTTCATCATGTGAAACACAGGTGAAGGAGAAGAAAGTGCAGAAAGCATGGGAGTGATAGGAGATGAAGAAGAGAGAAGAAGGAGTTTGTGGTGAATGGCCTCATTATTTTCTTGTAAAATGAGGCAAAGCTCAAAGCTGAGAAAGTGGAGGAGTGAGAGCTGTTAGAGATTTTAAAAGAGATGAAAAGATTTAGAAGAACCACCGTGGAAATTGGGATAGTTCTTGTTCTTCCTTCATTTTCATCATCACTGATTGATGTCTTGTGAATGAATTGGATTTAAGTGATAAAGTTGGCCAAGATTGTTAGCCTTACTTTTCCAGTATTATCGAAGTCCAAGGGCAAGAAGAGGTGGATAATGGAGGCATCTTTGAACTTCTGGGGCAAAATCTCCTCTTGCTGAAAATTTCGATCAGCTTTTGTATAAGCAGTGGATCACCCACCTTGTAAATTTCAGCTGGAATAGAATCATCATCAGTATTCTAATGACATTCAAAACCTCTTCTTCTGGAACTTCAGCTGTTGATAGAATTCTGAACTGATCCAACCATTTTAGAGCAATCTGGAATTTTGCCCAGAGAGTTGTTAAATTGCCTATAACTTTTGACCCAGCAATGCCCTTACTAGATCTGTTTCCAAAGATAGTTAAGAGGAAAAAAAAAGAACCTATGAGTTTTTTGGTGTTTTTTCCCCTGAGGCAATTGGCCTTAAGTAACTTGCCTAGGTTCCTTTTTAGCTAGGAAGTGTTAAGTGTCTGAGACCAGATTTGATCTCAGGTCCTCCTGACTTCAGGGCTGGTGCTCTATCCACTGCACCACCTAGCTGCCCGAACCTATATGTTCTAAAATATTTATAGCATCTTTCTTTGTGATGGCAAAGAATTGGAAATTGCAGGGATGCCCAACAGTTGCAGAATGGCTGAACAAGTTGTGGTATATGATCATGATGAATACTACTGTGCTGTGAAAAATGATGAGCTTGATGATCTTTGAAATACAAAATAATAAAGAGCAAAATGGGTAGAACTAAAAGAGCACTGTATACCTTAACAACAATATTGTTTTAAGAACAACTTTGTACAAATATCCAAATTGATTATAAGGGATCTGTGAAAGAAGACACTATCTGCATCCAGAAAAAGAGTTGACAAATAGAAGAATGTATAGAACTATTTGACATATGTGTGTGTATATATATCTGTATCTAATGGTAGCCATCTCTAGGGCAGGGAGGAGGATAGTGGGAGGAAGGAAGAAAAAAAATAAAGTTACATGATATTTTATTATATATTTAAAAGGAATAGCAAGTTTAGCTGTAGTTATTGCTATGGGGTTGGACCTTTCCTTCTTTTGTTTTTTCTCCCTTTTCACATACTTGAATCTAGAGAACAGAATTAAAGGGAGGAAAGGAAATAACCTGAAATAGAAAAGAGGCAGGAATTTTGAGAATTGTACTGTATTGCTCTTTTAAAATATAGGCTGGTATGGTTAGATTCACAGTGTAATGTCATAGTTAGGGCTACATTTGTTAAGGCAATAACCATGAGCCAAATTGAAGTCAGTGTTTCTCTTAAGAACTAAGCACTGGGGACAGCTAGGTTATATAGTGGATAGAGCATCAGCCCTGAATTCAGGAGGCCCTGAGTTCAAATCTGGTCTCAAACAATTAACACTTCCTAGCTGTGTTACCTTGGGCAAATTACTTAACCCCAATTGCCTCAGCCAAAAAAAAAAAAAAAAAAAAAGAATTAAGCATTGATGGAGAAGGGAGCTTGGTTCAGTAGTCTGGGGCCCTTTATCACCTGGCTATCTGCTTGAACTATTCCAGTTCCTTTGTCTCCTTCTTCAGGGATGGTAAGGAAGATAAGGAGTCAAATAGTAACCAGTAGGTAAAGTGTACACTTGGCTGATAAAGCCTGATGTCAGTTTTCTTATTCCCAGATGATGTTGAATAAAAACAAAATTAATATCATTCTCAGAATTTTTGACACAAGTCTGCCAGAAATCATTTTTATTCATTTATCATTATTCTAAATTCAAGCATTTCTAGCTTTGATTCCTTTATGCCTTTAGATATGTCTCTGACACAAGACATTTTGAAATAATAGGAATATTGAACAAGGAAAATGTCACAATATGATAAAACATACAATTTAAATACTCTAACAGAATAAAAGTTATTTAATATTTCAGGAATGCCTCTAGAGAATCAATTTAATTCCAATGAATTATAAGCAACTAGGTGGCTCAATGCATTGCATGCAGAAATCCTTCAAATTTGCCTCAGATACTGAGTAGGTGTTTGACCCTGGCCTAGTCACTTAATGCAGTTCTGACTCAGTTTCCTTGAAGTAATGATGCCTATGTCTGAGATGGGTTGTGAGTTAACAAATAATATGCCTTGCAAACCTGAAAGAGCTCTTCCCTTAGAACAATACCCCAAGTCTTTCAGGAAATAAAGGAAGTAATCTTGCCCTGAGAGGAGCCATAGCCAGTCCCCTTCAGGAGAAGGGTGAAAGTAATGATCTTAACTGTGTGGGAATATACTTTTTTTTTTTTTTTTTTTTTTTGCTTTTTTTGCTGAGGCAATTGGGGTTAAGTGACTTGCCCAGAGTCACACAGCTAGGGAATGTTAAGTGTCTGAGACCAAATTTGAACTCAGGTCTTCCTGACTTCAGGGCTGGTGCTCTAACCACTGCGCCACCTAGCTGCCCCGGGGAATATACTTTTTAAAAAATCACCATGAAATATTCTCTCTGGCCTAATAATAAGATATTTCTCTACTTCACTTTTGAAGATGAGTTATTAAAGGAAAGGAGCTTTCCTTTAGATAAGTAGACACAGAAGGATAACTAACACAATACTTCTAGATAAGAATGTTGCTTTTCTCCACCCCTGTTCTGTAGTCTTGACAGAGACCTAGCTACGGTCAATCTAAGGGCAGTCTTCCTCTTCTCTCTGAAAGGATTTATATGATCCCATGCAAAACACCCTTTTCATTCATTAATAGACACATAAGTCTTTTTTTTTCTTTTTTTTGGTTTCTGGATATAGATCTGGGGGAAATGCCATTGATTCCTCCTGAGGAGTAGTCTGGGAGAAAGGGAATAGACATTCTGTGACTCAACTCTTACTAATATTAATAAAATAATTATTTTGTTATATATCTTGATATTTTTTGGGGGGGATTCTTATAAATGAAACCTAAATTGTCTTGAAGCAGATACAAAGTTGTTTTGGACATCTAAGTCAAATATGGTTAAAATAGATTAATCATAAATTAAATAAAATTTCTTCTGGTAAGCTGGCACCTTTAATTTTTTTTTCCTTTGATACTAGACACGAGCTACTTGATGTTCTAAGTTTGGTTACCCCTCCTAGTCTCTCTTCTGTGACCTAAACTTTCTTTCTTGTTCATTTATATACTCTGCTAAGAGAAAGGGGTTTCTAAGAAACCCTTAGAAAGAAAGGAATATTTTAAAAAGGAACTTTAGACTGGAAAACTATGTAAGTGTTAAAATTATATTTTATTCTGGTTTCCCTGACTACCTTTTCTCTTTCTAGTCAGTAGAATAAGTTTATAAATGGTCAGTGTAAAGCAGGAAATAAGATTGCAAAGAGAAGCTAGAAGTTATATACAAACCATTCCAAAGATCAAAAGAGCATAATTTGCAAATTGTATCATATATTAACCAAAATTCACATGCTAGCAATGTGTACTAAAGGAGGGAAGCCATCTATGGTTTGGTTATTAAGGTTTTGTTTCTATGACATGTAAATTCCAGATAAATCTAGACCTCCATAGCTCCAGACCAGAAGAACATCAAAGAGGGGCTAACTTTGAAATGAGTCCTTGATAGTTTTACTGATAACTTAGAGATGATTTGGATATGGTAATGAACTAAACCCAAAATGATACAGATAAGAGTTGGTCTGTTTTCCCTCCAAACTCTATGAAAATGAAATTTCAAATTCCTGCCTCTTTTCCCCCCACCCCCAGCCTTTTTCCATCTTCCTCAGTGCTCTGTTCTCACAAATTTAATCCATTGTTATGTAAATAATTTTCTCTACTCCTCTCCATCCTTTGCCCCATTCTGCTGTTTTCCATCCTATTTCCTGGCCTTCTGCTCCTGTATCACTTGTCTGTTTTTCTGGGCTTTTTGCTCCCTTACTCTCTGCCTTTAATTAAAATGTGATTGCCACTTCATTTTGTATTGCCAATTGTGATCTTTCCTGGAAATTACCCAAAGAACTGAGTGTACCTACCCCTATTTCATAATTTCATAAATTAATTATCAATTCAGTTTATTTCTTAATATTTTCAGTAGAACTATAAAAGATTTGATATGCTTCTGCATTCCTCCCCCTTTTCTTTCTGAGCACAACTATTCCCAAGAGTAATTTATATTCATTAATTTCAAAGATCCCATTTTGTACCTACTAATCAGTAGCAAAATACATTACTCTAATTGGTTCATTATAAATATAGAACTTTCTATGTTCTGCTTTAATACATAGGATGCAACAAAACAGTAAGATGACAAGAACTAGCCTGGCTTTATAGTGGTGTGCCAAGTAAGATCATAGGGTGGAAATGGCATTACCTTGAATTGGGGGACAGAAAGCACCACTGTTAGTATAGACAGATCCCAGTGTCTTTATGTTTCCAGACTTTTTTTATTTGGTGTTGTCAAATAGTTCCACATCAGACACTGATATTTTTTTCAGTAGAAATGATATGAAATAAGCAATACCAAATACTTTGCCTTCAATAACCATAGGTCCTTTCCATCTGTATCTAAAACCTTCCATTTATATTGTCTTCCCCATTAGAATATAAGCTCCTTGAGATCAGGGAGTATATTACTTTTCTTTTTGTATTTTCAGCTGTGTGCTTTATTCATTCATTTTTCATTAATCTCTTGAGAAGCAGCCACAAAGCTATGTAGATTTGCTAAACTGTCTGGAATAGATATGATCTAATTTAAAAGCAATTGGAATTTAAAAGTAACATTAATCTGCTAATCAGTTGGCAGATAGATAATCTGATTTTCTTAGCCATAGTTATTATGAAATGGGTATTAGGAACACACACATATGTATATAGTGATTATTCTCATACAGTTATAACTCTTATCAGAAGTATATTTCCTATCTTAGTTTAATCCAGCATATCACACACGTAATCCAACCACATCCTCATCTCAGATTTTTGATGGCAACTAGATGGTTGTAAATGTCAGAAATTCTATTGATTTGTTGTTTCATATTAAATATCTGGTGCTATTCAGAGACTACTTATAAAGGGATTAGTTTCTACCTGGAATTTGGCTTCCCACAACTCTACATAGTCCCACCTGCATTCTTCCTAGTATTCTGGAACCAAAGTCCCAGAATTCCTTCAAGAGACCATAGAGAATGAAAAGGTATATTATGAGAGGTGCCTATGAAGGTCCCTTCCTCTTCTAAAAAGGGGACTGGAAGTGCCTTCTCATATTTCTTTGGATCCAAGCTTGTTCTTTGAAATTTTACACTTTTGATGGTTTTGTGGCTGGTTTTTTTCTATTTATATTGTTGTAATCATTGATTTTGTTTTATCTTCTTTTCATCAGTTCTTGTAAATCTTTCTGTGCTTCTTTGTATTCATCATCTCTTTCACTTCTTACATCATAGTAATATTCCATTAATGCGCCACTATTTGTTTAACCATTCCATGATCTATGGGCATCTACTTTTTCAATTCTTTGCTATCACAGAAAAGTGCTGCTATAAATATTTTGGGACATAAAAGAACTTTCTTTTTATCAGTGACTTCCTTGGAGTATGACTAGTAGTAGGATTTCTGGATTAAAAATTATGGATATTTTAATAGCTTTATTTGCATAATTCCAAATTGCCTTTTGATTCATACCCTAAACAATAATGTCATTGTTTCATTTTCCCCAACAACCTCTCCAAAATTGACTCTGCCTATGATGTGACATAAAACCTCACTAATAATAAAAGACCTTTTTTTATTATTAGTGATTTGTCAGTGGTACACAAGACCTTTTAAAAAGAGTTACAAGAAGTCAAAATGATTTTCATAATTATATATTTTAATTTCTAATTTGGTAAATGTTGATAGATATAATCCACACAATTAAAAATTCTTTGTGGGGTCTTCAGTAATTTTTAAGAGAATAAAGGAGTTCTGAGACCAAAAAGTTTGAGAATTACTACTGATTCGGAGCATTTTTTCATATGGTTGTTAATAGTTTGTGATTCTTCTTTTGAGAATTGTTTATTCATATCATTTGATGACTCATCTGTTAGAGAATGGGTGGGAGTCATTTTCACCCTCTAACAGGAATTCTGAAAAAGCTAGCAGAAAAAGGCTGCTTCTATCCACATGGCAGGCCAGAGGATACAGAATGTCCATAGATATTTCAATCCTCTAGTATTCCAGAAGCACATCTCTAGCATCTTCTTGTAAGACTTTCTTATGTGACCCAGGGATGAACCAAATCCCCATCACACTATTAAGCACATCTACTGTTATCTTAGGACAGCTATACATCCTGTTATATGCCTTTGCCTGACATTTCTTACCTCAGAGGCCTACTGACAGATCTCAAAACAAACTAGATAACTACAGATTTCAAAATCTCAACTAAAACCTTTCCAGTTCCTTCCAGAAAGGCAGTCATTTGGAATTAAAGCATAGTCTCATGGTCATGGAATGACAAATTCTCTTTTGACTGAGAGGAGGCTACTTGCAAAGGCACCAGGTGTTTGCTTCACACTCCATAGCTGGAGCATTAATTTAGTGCTAAGCTCCCTATTTTTAAAGTGGTGAGTATTTCTTTCTGTCTTGGGACCCAACAAAGAGTCAAGGGCAGCTAGGTGGTGCAGTGGATAGAGCACCAGACTCAAGAGTCAGGAAGACCCTTATTAACTGTGTGGCCCTAGACAATTAAGTCACTTTTAACTGTTTGCTTCAGTGTCCTCATCTGAAGAAGGAAATGGTAAACCACCCCATTATCTTTGCCAAGATCTTTGCCTCAAAGAGTTGGACATGACTGAACAACAACAATATGCTAAACTTTAGTACTGTGCTAAACTCCAGGGTTACATAAAAAAGCAATGAAAGCAAAGACAGCTCCTACTTTTTAGGAACTTTTTTGTTCTAATTCATTTGACTGCTGGACCAGAAGGAAAGGAACAGAAAAGGTAGTTGCGCTGGCAATCTGCAGGACACATCCTGATGGTCTGGTTTTGAGCTAGCAGAGGAGTACAGGTTCATTTAGAAGAGTATACACAAATTTTATATGGAAGATCTTGGCTTTCAGCAGCTACCTTAGTGATTAATCTGGTTACAAAAGTCTCAGCAGTTTCCTTTGTGACTGCTCTGAAGTCTATTTTAGCAATCTGGTAAGTAAGGTTCATCTTATCCCGAAAGCATGTAGATTGCAACAAAAATATGGTTATTATAGCATTTAACCATTTGAATAAAATCAACTTATCGGATAACCAAAAGAAAAGATCCATCATCATATATGCTTTGTCTTGGTTTTAGTTTCTGAACATTCTGTGCTTGGCAGTATTGTTAGGCTATTAAAGAAAAATTTCAGCCAATTTTTATTTGTACTAAAAAGATGCCAGTTAACTCCAGAGTAAGAAAGATGCAAGGGGAAAAAAAGGTACTGCTACAGGCACAAATGTGCTGCTCTTTTAGAAGTCTTAAAGACAGGCTAGAGAAGAAGTAAGATAGCCAAACTTGTTTTGTCTGAGGGTATAAAGAAAAAACACTTCAGATCCTGACTATAGAATCAGCCTGGACTATTTTTCTTCTCTCTCTCTCTCTCTCTCTCTCTCTCTCTCTCTCTCTCTCTCTCTCTCTCTCTCTCTCTCTCTCTCTCCCCTAAGTCCTATAATTTTATTATTCCTCAGTTTTGGTTGCCCTTTGGCCAAACATTATTTAAAATAACAATAAAAATCAATATTTAAATCAAGTTTAAAACTTTTTTGCTTTATTGAAGCAGTCTCCAGTCTTTGTTCTCTAGCTTCCCTGACTCTGAGAGGGGACTTTCTCAATACTTCACATACAGGAATTTCTCATGCCCCTGATTGGAATGGGGATGAAGAGAGAAAAGCAATTGCCTGGGGCTATACCAGACATTTATTACAAACACACATTGCTACAAATTTGATAATCCTAGATTAACTCTGACAAATAGGAAATATATACACTTGAATACTTAAGATAAAAATCTCTCTGAATACCTTCAGTTCATTAATCAATCACAATATTCAAATTAAAGAGTATCAAACCTAATTTCATAAATGCATCACACTGTAAGTATGATTCCAAAAATTTACAGAATTTCCATACAATATTTTCCAGAATTCTAATTTATAAGCACAAAACTAATAAAAATAATCTCATGGATTTAAAACACAAACACAAGACAAGGTTTGTTGCCAGTCTAATAACATTAATAGAATTAAATGCAGCTCCAAATCAGCTAGGTGGAAAATTAAAAATCAACAACAAAAACCTTTTCATTTATTTACCAATTTTGATATTATAACCTAGTTGCATTAAAAAAAAACAAACAAACAGTATTTTAATCTTACAATTACAAAAAAGTGGTACCAGCAACTACTGTCCAGAGCAAATCTTAAAACAAACTTTCAACTTCCTGGAAAAGGAAGGAGCATTATTGTTCACAGCTGTACATAGATGGTATTCTAATAAATAGTCTCCTGATCTCAGTGAGCTCTGAAAACTAACTTAAACTTGGCCATTTTTGGCAATCCTGGGTTTGTCCCTCCCTGCCTTTTGTAGTCAGTCCATGCTAGAGATGCCAATGGTTGGCCAAAAAGAGAGAGACCCTTTTGGGTTGATCCCTGATTAAAACAGTATAAATGAAAAGTTCACTAAAAGGAAACTTTTTTTTAGTTATTAAAATGCCGCCAAAGGTCCCAGAATCAAAGAAACGCATTTCCCTTCCCTACCCTGGAAGAAAAGCAAGAAAAGTAGTGGGGTAGAATTTTGTATACATTTGTCAGATGTGATCACTATATTGGATATACATTTGCTTAATTATTGTTTTTGTCATAAGAAAGGATTTATTCTAGAGGAGAGAAAATGTTCTGCCTCACTCTTCACCCTTCACAAAATGAGCATGATATAAGGGCAAAATTCAATGGTAAAAAGTATCTTTGAAAGGAATTGGAGGAAGGAGATAAATCGCACAAAAAGAATAGAACTGAGCACTGAAATAGGAACTACCCATAGAAAATGGCCTTCTTGAGGACCCCTGTGCACTTGACCAGCCCCAGATGGAATTCCTCAGCCTCAGATGGCAGTTGGGATGAAGTGTTAGCAAGATGGCAAAGGAATAACAAAAGAAAAGGCGACTGGTGGAATTATACCTAGAACCAATCCTTAATATACAGTGCTATTAGAATTGATGTTCCCACATGTCTTAGGCAAAAGAGCAGCCATGTGCGCCAGAGCTGGAGAAGCAGCAGGGAATGGAGTCTCCATGCTGAGGGGTAATTAAAGACTACCCTCCACTGCTACAATGAGTTACATGAATTGCATAGATCCAAGAGGAAGGCATTGAACTCTTTAGCAACCTTGAGGTCAAAATTCTCTTTCAGAAAACCTTCAAACACAGAGTAATATTCAAAGTCTAGATGATTTCATAGGTGAGGATTAAGGGTCAACTTTCTATCTACATCAAGTCAAACACACTCAAATCAATAAGCATTTATTAAGCACCTACTGTGTGCTAGGCACTATGCTAAACATTGGAGATTCAAAGAAATGCAAAAATCAAATACCTCCTTCCCCAAATATATCTCCTTTCTAAGAAAACCTTAACAATTATATACAAATAAACTATAGGTAGGACAAATAGAAATAATCAACAGAAGGTTTGGGAAAGGGGGGGCTATAGAAGGTAGGATTTTAGATGACTTGAGAAAAGGCAGTCACTATTACCATTCATGTTCATCCTTAATCTGATGCCTTCAGACAAATTAAGGATAAAAATATTTAAAAGACAACTGAGGATTATATGTATCATATATATCATATAATCTGTATGTGTATAGATGTATATATATGTACATACACACACATACATAGCTAGGTCTCTGTTTCTATTTTTTGAATTTGAAATTATCAGGAGCAATCCCTCTGTAGTTAACAATCTCTTTGTCTAGCCCAAACCCTCACCCAATGTCCTTTGAGCTTTGTTCTTGGGTACCTTCTCTCCTCACTCTTGAAGAATCTTACCCTTCAGAGTCTCAGAACATCCACACTTACACATCCCCCCCACCTCTGGATTTTTTGAAATGTAATATCCTCAAAGTCTAAAAGGCACGACAGATAACATTGCTCTTCTCCTTGGAAACTCAAGAGTACCCGGGTCACTGCCTCCCATACTTTGCAATATCACTATCCAGTTCCTAGGAATCATGTGCAGCATAGTGGTTCTCCCTTATTAGTTTTTCTATCTCTTAAAAGACAGAATGCTCAGCAAAACAACTCAAGGATGTGTCAGATGTTCTGCTTTTTGCTTGTCATACTTGTGTGTTTACAGCTAAATTTCTGTCACCTTCCTGTGGAGAACTAGGGGAGGAAGCTTAATGTGGCAGCCATAAGAAAGATGGATTGAAAGCAGAGAGAAAGGAAGCTGGGGAGACCAGTTAGGAAGCTACTACAAAAAATCAGACAGGTGGGAATGAAGGCTGGTCCTAAGGTCATAGCAATGGAAATTGAAAGGAATGGTTGGAAAAAATTATGATAGATAATAACTAACATTTATAGAGAAAGTTTGCAGAGTCAACAAACACTAATTGTTTATTATTTGCCAGGCACTGTGCCAAGCATTAAGAATACAAATACAAGTAAAAAATAAATAGTTCATATCCTCAAGAACTTATATTCTTTTTTTTTAAATTTTCATTTTGTTAAATATTTCCCAATTACTTGCAAAAGAAGTTTTAAATAATTATTTCTTAAAGTTTTGAATCCCAAATTCTCTCTTTCCTTCCCACTCTGACCCACTTCTTTAGAAAGCAGGCAGCATGGTTGCGAGGAACAAATGAGGCAACATTTTTAAATTGCTATACAAATGCTAGCTATCATTATATTTTTATTCCCTAGCACTTAGAGGGCAGCTTAGTGGAACAGTGAATAGAGTGCCAGGCCTAGAGTCAGAAAGATTCATCTTTATGAGTTCAACTCTTGCCTCAGATACTAACTAGCTATGTGATCTTAGGCAAGTCACTTAACCCTGTTTGCCTCAATTTCCTCATCTGTCAAATGATCTGGAGAAAGAAAAGCAAACCACTCCAGAATCTCTGCAAACAAAACTCCAAATGGAGTCATAAAGAGTTGGACATGACTAAAAAAGGGCTGAGTAACAAAACACTTATACACAGTGTCTGGTACATAATAGTCATTTAATAAATGTTTATTGACTTAATGACTCTCAGATTTACTTGTTCATCCCTAACTTTTGTCCTGACCTCCAGGCTTGCATTTCCAATTGCCCTTTGATCATCTCAGACTATATCTAGTAGATGTCTCAGACTCAACATGTCTAAAACCAAATTCATTATATTTCACCCCAAACTTTCCTATATTCCTAACATTCCTATTATTGTCAAGGACACCACCATTTCAGTCACCCAGACTAGCAATCTTAGTGTCATTCTCTCTCACCCCTATACAAATCTGTTGCCAAGTCCTCTAGATTCTGCTTTCTTTACATCTCTTATGTAGGATCCCCTTTTCCCCTTTGATAATACCACTGCTCTTGTGGAGACCCTCATCAACTCATGCCTAGATTATTTTCATTGCTAATTAGTCTCTGAGCCTCGAATCTCTTTTTCACTACAATCCATCTTCCATTCAGCTATTTCCATGTTTTTCCTAAAGCACAGCTTCCACTGTATCACTCTTGTACTCAATAAACTACAATGGTTCCCTATTACCTAAATGATTAAAATACTGTGTTTGGATTTTAAGGCCCTTCATAATGTGGCCTTTCCTGTGTTCCCATACCTTACTCCTCCTTACACAACTCTGATTCAGTGACAATGGCCTCCTGACTGTTCTTTGCCCAAGACACTCCATCTCCCTACTCCCTCATTCCTGGAACTCTCTCCTTCCTTTTATTCATTCCTGACTTCCTTAAATTTCTTGAAGTCCTGGCCAAATCCCACTTTTTCTGCAAAAGGTCTTTCCTAGTTCTCCTTAATTATCCCCACTTTATCCTGTATATATCATATTAGTGCATGATTGTTTTCATTGTTGCCTTCCCCATTAGAATGAGTTCCTCTAGAGCAGGACTGGTTTTTGCCTTTTTTCATATCCCCAGTGCTTAGCACAGCTCCTGGTACACAGGAGGTGCTTAATAAATGCTTATTGACTGACTGATCTCTTCTATCCTCTCCCCTTTGGCAAAGTATATAGAATCCCTTTTCCATTCCAACTCTGGCCCATAACAGCAGTGGACTGGGGTCTTTTAGACCTTCTATCCCACTCCTCCTTGTTGGTTGGACATGACTGCTCACCTTACTTGCAAGATCCCCACTACAAGTCTGAATGGAATATGAAGAACCTGATTTTATCATCCGTGCTGCCAATGCATCGGGCCTTGCCATTGGCCCTTCAACTGAAATCTTCTATATATTATCTCTCCAATTAGAATGTGAACTTTTTGAAAATATAGATCCTGACTTCTATTTGTATCCCAATGCTTAATGCTTTTTGGCTCTCCACTTTACATCTACTTTTCTGTCTGGTTTCACCCCCATGGAACAAGATGTCTCCATGACAGGTACCCTCTGGTTTCCTCCCTCAACTTTCCTGTCTCTTTTCGTATATTCACCTCCTCCTTTAGATTATAAGCTTCTTGAAAACAGGGAATCTCTTTCTTTTTATTAATTATATCCTCAGTGCTTAGAACAGTGCTCGGCACATAGTAGATACCTTAATTTTTTTGGATTAGATTATTGGATTGGCACTTAGTAGGGACTTTGTAAATACCCCATTCCTTTTTTTTCCCATTCACTAAGAAAAACTAGACAAAGCATTTGGAGATCAGGAAAGAACCAAAGCAATATGACACTCTGGAGATGAATAGAGACAGGATTTCCAGGAAGAGGTAGAGATTAACAAGGGAGATGAGGCCAGAGGAGAGGTTGGATTTCATATTAAGGAGCTCATGTGTAATCTGCTTAAAGTTCAGTCAAGTCCCATTTTTTTAGACAGCATCTATAAGAGATGTTGTAAGAAGTTTCCTACATAGGATAGATTTTTGATTCCATGACATAGGAAAGGACATAAGGACAGGAATAGAATTCAGAGTTTAGATCTGCCACAATTGGTCACCTATTCTCTCTGGACCCAGAAAAGTCTCCAAAAAGAGGAACACAATAAAAAGTCACTATAACTGTAAGTGCAATCGGGAAAAAAGGCAGAGATTAAGGAAGTAGGTAGGACTTGGGGTTTTTACACTCATTCCTGGCCTAAAAAGTAGAAAAGCAGAGCACTGGACCTTTCCTCTCTACATTTTCAAATCTAGTTTAGAGGATTGGATCTGACTAGGAGGAGGCCCCTATCATTAGAATTTGGAGGCCGAATGGGACAGTTTACAGAAAATTATCCTGGGTCTCAAGTTCTATATTCTGTGTCTAGGAATGGTACAGAGACCTCTGTTCCTGGTCTCTTCATGACAGCCTTTTGTGCCTCAGTTTCTCTGCTTGTAATGAGAGAATAACAATATTAGAATATTGTGAGGCTCTAGTGAGAGACAATGGGAATGAAAGGAAGGGAACAGAGAAGGGAATAAGCAGTTATATAGCAACTACTCTGGGCCTTTTACAATATTATCTTATTTGATCCTCAGAACGCTGCAAAGTAGGGTGCTAGTATTATTTTCATTTTATAATTGAAAAAACAGAGTTAAATAGGGGTTAACTGATTTGCCCAGGATCACCCAGCTAGTAAGTGTCTGAGATGGGATTTGAATTCAGGTCTTCCTGACTCCAGGCCCAGTTCTCTATCCACTTTGCCACAGGACTGTATGGATATCTGATATTATTAAGTGATTATGATCCTCTTTATAGCCCAAGCTCCTGAGACTCTGAATCACTGATTTCCCCCCATGCGCATATTACCTATCCTAGCTGGTCAATCACATTTCTCATTAAGAAAGAACCAGAGGGAGCAGCTAGTTGGTGCAGTGGATAGAGCATTTAAGTCAGGAGAACCTAAGTTCAAATGTGACCTCTGACATTTAACACTTTCTGGCTGTGTGACCCTGGGCAAGTCACTTAACCCAATTGCCTCAGCAAAAGAAAAGGAAAAAACAAAAACAAAAACAAAAAACTAGATTCCTCCATTTATTATTTTTTAGATTCCTCCATTAAGTCATGATGAATAAGGGGCAGGAGACAAGCTTATGGGAGTTCTTCACTGGGATCTGGGACACCTAAATTCTAATTCTAGTCTTTCTCAGCTCCTCCTTTCTCCTCAGAGTTATTGGGTGAAGGGGGAGAAAGAACAAATAACCAGACTTCCTTCTCTGTGATAGAAAGATTGTAGTTCGGCATGTGACCATAAGGGGTCAGCAAGAGACAGTCCAGAGAAGGGAATGAACACATTCTGGGCCTTTAGAATCATCCTCTCGCCATTAAATTTAATAAATGTTTACTAAGTGCTTGTCACAGGCTAGACTCTGGGAAGCAGAAGATGAAACAAGACATAAATCTTACTTTCAAAGAAAGTAGAACCTATTAGAGAAAATTAAGAAAGGCAGATGTTGCAGGGAATCACTCTAAATGTAAAACTGAGGGTGCAGAGATGTGGAGCCAAGTAATGGCTGGATAATGTAAAAGAATAGGGAGTAGTCAGGGGGGGCTGAAATGTAGGGTATAAAGGGATGGATGGTATGAGATAAAGCTAGAAAGAGCCAGATTGTGAAAGGCCTTGAATGCCAGGCTAAAGAATTTAGATTTCATGATTCATGAATCATGATTCATGATCCATTCTGGAGAGCAATTTGGAACTATGCCTGAAGGCCTATCAAACTGTGCATACCCTTTGACCCAGCAGTGTCCTATTGGGCTTATATCCCAAAGAGATCTTAAAGGAGGGAAAAGGACCCACATGTGCAAGAATGTTTATGGCAGCCCTTTTTGTAGTGGCTAGAAACTGGAAACTGAAAGGATGCCCATCAATTGGAGAATGGCTGAATAAGTTATGGTATATGAATGTTATGGAATATTATTGTTCTGTAAGAAACGACCAACAGGATGATTTCAGTGAGGTCTGGAGAGACTTGAATGAACTGATGCTGAGTGAAATGAACAGAACCAGGAGAATACTGTACACACAGCAAGATTATGTGATCAACTTCTGATGGACTTGGCTCTTTTCAACAATGAGGTGATTCAAGGCAATTTTAATAGACTTGAGATGGAGAGAGTCATCTGCATCCAGAGAGAAGATTATGGAGACTGAATGTGGATCATGGTATTTTTACCTTGTTGTTGTTGTTGTTACTTGTTTGTTTTCTGTTTCTTGCATTTTTTTCCCCTTTTGATCTGATTTTTTTTTTTTGCTCAACATGATGAATATGGAAATATCTTTAGAAGAATTGCACAAGTTTAACCTATATCAAATTGCTTGCTGTCTTGGAAAGGAGAGAGGGGATAGAAAAGGGGGAAAACATTGGAACACAAGGTTTTGCAAAGGTGAATATCAAAACTATCTTTGCATGTAATTGGAAAAATAAAATACCATTAATATTTTTAAGAAATTTATATTTCTTTGCTAGGGAATGGACAGCCACATTTCCTACTGTTTTCCTCCCCACAAGTCATTCCTTATAATAGGAATAAGGACTGGATATCCAGTTTCCTTTGTGTAATAATGATGAAAGAAACGAGGACCAATAGCAGTCAGCACCTTCTCTGCAATTTATAGTTTTCTTTCCCCCTCCCCCTGCCAAAGCTCAAAGAGGTTATATGACTTGCCCTGGAACACAGAGCCAGGTTTCTTTGTGGTTCCAAGACTAGCTCCCTATCCATTTTACCATACTGTCTCTCATTCCTTATAAAAATAAATTTAAAAAAAAGGATTGGGGGAAAAAGTTCAGCAAAATTAACCAAAATACTGAAAAAGTCTGGGTTTTTCACAACCATGGTCCCTCACTTTTGGAAAGAAGTCAAGAGAAGTGTCTTCTCTTGTCTCTTTGTGGAGGCCATAATTTTGTGGTCTTCAATTTTGATTGTTTTGTCATCTATGTTGTTTTCACGGATACTCAATTCTATTTTTTCACATCATTCCTATGAGGCTTCCCCTGCATCTATATTCATCAGGTTTCCTATACAAATGTGATATCCTGTGACATCATTGTATATAACAGTATGCTTAGGCATTCTCTAGCCAGTTACTTTGTTTCCCATTCTTTGCTACCATGAAAAGCATTGCTATTAATATTTTGATGTCAGGGATCATTTTTACTTGTAGCCAACCCATTTGGTAACTTAGTCAACAAACAAATTAATTCTTTACTTTGTGTCTGGTACTGTTCTAAGCCTGGGGTTACAAAGAAGGGCAAAAAATGGTCCCTTACCTTAAGGAACTCACATTAATGGAAAGATACAACATGCATATTCCTCCCATCCTTCTCCAAAGGAGACCCTGGTTCCTTTCAGAAGGAAAAATAGGTGCTTAAGATGATAGACTGTCTGCTGTGATCTCTCAGAGAGAGAAGGTACCAGACTAGAATTATATCTTATCTGATTTCTTAAATATTATTAGTCTAGGGGATGTAATTTTTAGGTTCAAGCTAAATTTCTGCTGCCTATTCATTAGCAGGAAAGGAATGCCCCAAACAATATCTAAGAATCCCTTTTGAACCAGATGCTAATTCCACTATTGAACATTACATATATTTACATTATAAATGGAAGGTAATCTCAGAGGGAAGGCTCTCCCAGGAGGACTGAAGGGAAGGGGTTGGGAAAGCTTTCCCATAGAAGGTGGAAATGATGGAAGCCAGGAGGAGAGAGGGCAGAAAGCTTTCCAGGCTCTAAGAACATCCAGTAAGGCAGAGGATTATGTACCAGGAGCAGTAAGAAGGACAGGGTTATTGGATCTTTGAGTACATGGAAAGAAGTAAAGAATAAGACTAGAAAAATAGGAAGGGCCCTAGTTGTGAAGGCTTTGAATGATTTTATATCTGATCCTGGAAATGATAGGGAGATACTGCTCTTTGTTGAATAGGATAGCAGAGAAGCATATTTAAAAATGCATTTTTATTCAACTGGAAATATGAAAAAAAATATGCTAGTCTAAAAATATATTCCAGACTTTTCCCTTTAGGAAAGTAGGTAGAACAAAAGTTTTCTTAGGGAAATGGATTAAGGTTCACAACAAAGTCCAAATATGAGCATTATTTTCCCGCCTCCTGATTATTGCCTTAATATATCCAAGGAAAGCCTTCCTTCTATTATTCAGAAAGTATTGTAATCTCGATCACTGAATGGAATATTTTTCTTTCAATCCTTGAGGAGAGAGTGATTAAAGAAGGAACTAAATGGTGACTCTATTGGTATGTTAATCCCAACCTGTATTTTAGCATATTATGACCTTTACCTTGGTCCTGATTCTTAAAAATATGGTCTTAAACCAAATTGGAGTAGATACATGTTTGGGTAAGGGGAAGCTGAGGGAATTATGCTAATTTGGACATTCTCTCTTTCTAAGCCTGGATGCATAAAAATAATAAGTTTTTTATTAAAGCTTTTTATTTCCAAAACATATGCATAGGTTATTTTTCAACATTGACTCTTGCAAAGCCTTTTGTTACAAATTTTTCCCTCCTCCCCACCTCCTTCCCTAGATGGTAGGTAGTCTAATAAATGTTAATTATGTTAAAATATATGACAAATTAAATATATGTATACATATTTATACAGTTATCTTGCTGTACAAGAAAAATCAAATTTACAAGAAAAAAAAAAACCTGAGAAGAAAAACAAAATGCAAACAAACATTAACAGAGAGCATGAAAATGTTATGTTGTGGTCCACATTGAGATCCCTCTCTCTGGGTGTAGATGGCTTTCTTCATCACTGAACAATTGGAACTGGTTTGAAACATCTCCTTGTTAAAGAGAACCATGTCCATCAGGACTGATCATCATATAGTCTTGTTGTTGCCCTGTATAATGATCTCCTGGTTCTGCTCATTTCACTTAGCATCGATTCATGTAAGTCTCTCCAGGCCTCTCTGAAATCATCCTGCTGGTCATTTCTTACAGAACAATAATATTCCATAACATTCATATACCATAATTTATTCAGCCATTCTCCAATTGATGGGCATCCATTCAGTTTCCAGTTTCTAGCCACTACAAAAAGGGCTGCCACAACATTCTTGCACATGTGGGGCCCTTTCCCTCCTTTAAGATCTCTTTGGGATATAGGCCCAGTTAGAAACACTGCTGGGTCAAATGGTATGCACAGTTTGATAACTTTTTGAGCATAGTTCCAGATTGCTCTCCAGGATGGTTGGATCCGTTCACAGTTCCACCAACAATGTATCAATGTCCCAGTTTTCCCACATCCCCTCCAACATTCATTATCTTTTTCTGTCATCTTAGTCAATCTATAGGTGTGTAGTGGTATCTCAGAGTTGTCTTAATTTGCATTTCTCTCATTAATAGTGATTTGGAGCACCTTTTCATATGACTAGAAATAGTTTTAATTTCATCATCTGAAAATTGTTCATATCCTTTGACCATTTATTGATTGGAGAGCGGCTTGAATTCTTATAAATTTGAGTCAATTCTCTATATTTTAGAAATGAGGCCTTTATCAGAACCCTTAAGTGTAAAAATGATTTCCCAATTTATTGCTTCTCTCCTAATCTTGTCTGCATTAGTTTTGTTTGTACAAAAAACTTTTTAACTTAATATAATCAAAATTATCTATTTGGTGTTCAGTTAAGAGATCCAGTTCTTCTTTGGACACAAATTCCTTCTTTCTCCACAGATCTAAGAGGTAAACTATCCTCTGTTCCTCTAATTTGCTTATAATATCACTCTTTATGTCTAAATCATGAACCCATTTAGATCTTATCTTGGTATGTGATGTTAGGTGTGGGTCAAGCCCAAATTTCTTCCATACTAGTTTCCAATTTTCCTAGCAGTTTTTGGCAAATAGTGAGTTCTTATCCCAAAAGCTGGGGTCTTTGGGTTTGTCAAACACTAGATTGCTATAGTTATTGCCTAGTGTGTCCTATGATCCTCTCCTATTCCACTGATCAACTACTCTATTTCTTAGCCAGTACCAAATGGTTTTGATGACTGCTGCTTTATAATATAGTTTTAGATCTGGTATAGCTAGGCCACCTTCATTTGCATTTTTTTCATTAATTCCCTTGAAATTCTTGACCTTTTGTTCTTCCAGATGAACTTTGCTACTATTTTTTCTAGCTCTGTAAAATAATTTTTTTTTTTTTTTTTTTGCTTTTTGCTGAGGCAATTGGGGTTAAGTGACTTGCCCAGGGTCACACAGCTAGGAAGTGTCTGAGACCAGATTTGAACTCAGGTCCTCCTAACTTCAGGGCTGGTGCTCTAACCACTGCGCCACCTAGCTGCCCCTTCTGTAAAATAATTTTTTGGAGTTTGATTGGTATGACACTAAATAAGTAAATTAATTTAGGTAGTATTGTCATTTTTATTATATTCACTCGGCCTACCCATGAGTACTTGATATTAGAAAAATAATAAAGTAAATGAAATCATTTCAGTACTGAGTGAAAGATGGATTGTAGCGGGGAGAGTCAGAGAGACCAACCAATAGACTATTGCAATAGTTTAGGTATGAGATGATTAGGGCTTGGACCAGAATAATGACAGTGTTAGAGGATAGAGCCTCCATTTATAAGAGTGTTCAAAGTTTTGTTGCCATGTAGATTATATGTCCACATGAATCTGCCTAGAAGCAGTGGGAAAGGACACAAGAATAGCTATTTCCTCCTCATCCTTCTCCAAGGGAGACTTTGGTTCCTGCCAAGAGGAAAAGTAGGAGGTTAAGATCATAGGCTGGTTGCTATGATCTCCTCAAAGAGAATAGGTGCCAAGCTAGAAATATATTTATCTGATTCCTTAAATATTATTAGTCTAGGGGATATAACTTTTAGGTGCAAACTCAACTCCTGATAGCAATTCATCAATAAGAAAGGAGTGCCCCAAGTACAATATCCAGAGCTTGACTCCCTTCTAACCAGATACTAGTTCCACATAGCAAAGAATAAAGAAATCTATTTATCTTGGTTTATAGTAAATCAGGAATCAGAGAAAGCATACCTAGAAGAATATACACTTGACCATTCAAAGTTAATGAGCTCTCCCTTTGGAAGTGAAATAGAAAGTCCTAGATCTCATCCAGTGGAAAATATCCTGAAGTCTTTTGTCTTCAATTTTCCCCCAACATCAGGGTCTTTCCCAATTGATTTTGACTATCTCAAATCCATGGGGAATATAATAGCTGGATGATACTAGAAATATAGCCATATAACAGAAAAGAAGGAAATAACGTGTACTATGCTCTAAGCTAAGTTGTTTTTACAAATATTTTTTTCATTTGATCCTCATAAAAACCCTGTGAGGTAGTAAAATGCTATTATTATCTACACTTTTATATTTGAGGAAATTGAGGCAAAAAGTAGTTACATGAGTAACTTAGGATCACACAACTAGTAACTGTCTGAAAAGGAATTTGAACCCATGTCTTCAGCCTCCTGAATCCAAAACCATTTCCCCATTATGCAAATCTATCTTCAATAACATCCCATCTTTTCATTATGTGGCCAAAGTATTTAAGGTTCAGCTTCATGGTTGACCTTCCAGTGAATAGCTTAAATTATTTCAGTATCGACTGATTTGACCTTGTGGCTGTTCAAAGAACTCTCAAAAGTCGGCTATAGCACCACAATTGAAAAGCATTGATTCTGCAACATCAGCTTTCCTTATGGTCCAGTTTTCACAGACTTACATTGCTACTAGAAAAACTGTAGCTTTGACTACACAGATCTTTGTCAGGAAAGTGATGTCTCTTCTTTTTAGTATGCTGTCCAGATTTGCCATAGCTTTCCTTCCAAAGAGTCTTTTAAATTCAGGGCTTCAATTGCTATCTGCAGTGATCTTTGAGCCCAAGTATATCAAATCTGACACTGCTTCCATTTTTTCTCCCTCTATTTGCAAGAAGCTAATGGGACCAGTTGCCAAGATCTTTGATTTTTTTGTTTGTTTATTTTTTATGTTAAGCTTCAAGCCAGCTTTTTATACAGTCCTCCATTATCAAGAAGCTTCTTAATGCCTCTCCACTTTCTTCCATCAGAATGGTACTACATTTCTGAGATCATTGACTTTTTCCCTTAATTCTGGCTTTTGATTTGTCCAACCTGGCATTTTGCATGATGTACTCTGCATTAAAATTTAATAAAGAATGTGACAGTATGCAGCCTTGTACTCCTTTCCCAATCTTAAACCAATCAGTTGTTCCATGTTTGGTTCTAACTGTTGCTTCTTGGCCCACATAAAGATTCCTCAGGAGACAAGTAAGATTATCTGGTACTCTCATCTCTTTGAGGATTTGCCACATTTTGTTATGACCCACACAGTCAAAGGCTTTAGTGTAGTCAATGAAACAGAAGTAAATGTTTTTTTCTGGAACTTCTTACTTTCTCCACAATCCAGCAAATGTTGGTAATTTGGTCTCTAGTTCCTCTGCCTCTTTGAAAACCAGCCTGCTCTTCTTATAATTCTAGGTTCACATGTTGCTGAAACCTAGCTTGCAGAATTTTAAGCATAATTTTGCTGGGGTGTGAAATGAATGCAGCTGTTTGGTAATTTGAACATTCCTTGACATTGTTTTTCTTTTCTTTCCTTTTTAATTTAAATTTTAAATTTTTCAAAATTAAATTTAAATTTTTAATCAATTTTTTTTCTGTTTATACATGTTCATTTATTTTTAAAAAACATTTCCTTGTGAATCATGTTGGGAGAGAAAACTCAGAACAAAAAAGGAAAAATTATGAGAGAAGAAAAAAAACAGAAGAAAAAAGAAAACCAGGTGAACATGGCATGTGTTGATATACATTCAGTCTTCACAGTTCAATCTCTGGATGCAGATGATGGCATTTTCTAGCGAAAGTTTATTAGGATTACTGAACTGCTAAGAAGAACCAAGTCTTTCATAGATGATCATAGACATTCTTGCTGTTACTATATACAATGTATTCTAGTTCTGCTTGTTTCACTCAGCATCAGTTCTTTCCAGACCTTTCTAAAATCAGCTTCTTCATCATTTCTTAGAACAATAATATCCCATTATTTTCACATAGCACAGCTTATTCAGCCATTTCCCAATTGGTAGATATCTGCTCGTTTTCCAATTCTTTGCCACCACAAAAAGAACTGCTGCAAACATTTTTGCACATGTGGTTCCTTTTCCCTCCTTTATGATTTCCTTGGGATACAGACCCAGTAGTGGCACTGGTGGATCAAAAAGAGTCATTACTTTTCTTTAGGACTAGGATGTAAACAGATCTTTTCCAATCCAGTGGCCATTTTTAAGTTTTCCAAATTTGCTGCTATATTAAGTACAGCATCATCTTTTAGGATTTTAATTTTTTAGGATTTTAGCACAGCTGGAATTTCATAAACCTCCATTAGCCTTATTATTAGCAATGATTCCTAAGGCCCATCTGACATCATTTTCCAGCTGTCTGGTTCTAGATCAATAACCACAGCATCAAAGTTATCCATGGATGTTAAGATCTTTCTTATATAGTTCTTTTCTATATTTTTGCTCTTCTTAATCTCTTCTATTTTTGTTAAATCCCTACCAGTTTTGACTTTTATCATGACAATTTTTGCATGAAACTTAATTTTTTTTAAATTTTTTTTTTTTTTTGCTCTGGCAATTGGGGTTAAGTGACTTGCCCAGGGTCACACAGCTAGGAAATGTTAAGTGTCTAAGGCTGAATTTGAACTCAGGTCCTCCTGACTTCATTGCCGGCACACTCTCTACTGCACCATCTAGCTGCCCCAAACTTAATTTCTTAAAGAGATCTCTTGTCTTTCTTATTCAATTGTTTTCTTCTACTTTTTGCTTTACTCATTTAAGAAAATCCTGCTGTTATCTGGAAACTTGCATTCAGATGGATATATCTTTTCCTTTCTCCCTTCCATTTTCTTTTCCTTCTTTCTTCAGCTATTTGTAAAGCCTCCTAAGATGCCATTTTGTTTTCTTACTTTTCCTTTTTCTTTGGAATGTTTTTTGTGTCTTTCACCTGTAGGATAAAGTGAACCTCTATCCATAGTTCTTCCGGCACTCTATCAAGTTTAATCCTTTGAATCTATTCATAATTTCTACTTCATAGTGATAAGAATGTTATTTTTTTTCTTTTCTTTTTAAAATGTTTCATTGTTAATTTTCTTCTTTTAATAATAACTTTATTTTCAAAATACATGCAAAGATAATTTTCAACATTCATCTCCCATCAAAATCTTGTGTTCCAAATTTTCTCCCTCCCTCCCTTTCCCCCATTCCCCTCCCCTAGACAGCAATTAATCCAACATGTGCAATTCTTCTAAATATATTTCCACAATTATAATGCTGCACAAGAAAAATCAGATCAAAAAGGAAAAAAATGAGAAAGAAAAAAAGCAAGTAACAATAGAAAAGGTGAAAATATTATGTTGTGATCCACATTCAGTCCCCATAGTCCTCTTTCTGGATGCAAATGGCTCTCTCCATCACAAGTCTATTGGAATTGGCCTGAATCACCTCATTGTTGAGAAGAGCCAAGTCCAACTCAGCTGATCACTACATAATTTTGTTATTGCTGTGTATAATGTTCTCTTGGTTTTACTAACTTCACTTAGCATCAGTTCATGTAGGTCTCTCTAAGTCTTTCTGAAATCATCCTGTTGGTTGTTTCTTACAGAACAATAATATTCCATTACATTCATTTACCATAACTTATTCAGCCATTCTCTAGCTGATGAGCATCCACTCACTTTCCACTTCATAAAGGATGTTATTTAGGCCATACTAATAAGGTCTGGTAGTTTCCCTATTTTCTTTCCTTTAAGACTAAATTTTGCAATAAGAAGCTCATGATCTGAGTCACACTCAGATCCATGTCTTATTTTAACAGAATGTATAGAGCTTCTCCACCTTTGGCTGCAAAGTCTATGATCAATCTGTTTTCTATACTGATCATCTGTTGATATTTACATGTCACCCTTTGGGTTGTTGAAAACAGAGTACATTTGGCATTTGAATAATGTGGCCAGCCAGATGGACTGCTCTCTCTGAGTAGAGTTGCAATGTTTGGCAGTTTAGTTCAAGTGTCTGGTATCTTATCCTAACAGGTGATCTTCAGAATCTTCCTAAGATAATTCACACAGAAGAATATTAATTTCTTGGCATGGTGCTGGCAAACTATCCAGTTTTCATAGGCATGCAACAATGAGGTCAGCACAATGGTTCTGTAGACCTTCAATTTGGTAGGCAGCCCAATATCTCTTCTGTCCCACACTTTTCCTTCAGAACCTCCAAAACAGTGAACTAGTGCTGGCAATGTGTGTGTGAATCTCATTATCAATGTGGACTTCTCGGTAAAGTATATTGCCAAGGTAAGTGAATTTATCCACAGAGTTCAAAACTTCACCATTTGCTGTATCCAATGGTTTCACATATGGATGGTGAAGTGCTAACTGATGGAGGACCTGTACTTTCTTTGTGTTTGTTATGACCAGAGAGAGAATTATCTCAACAAAACTCAATGTACAAGAACTCAAACTATGCTACAAAGCTGTAAAAATAAGGACAATTTGGTACTGGTTAAAAAGTAGAGATCAGGCAATCGTGGAACAGATTAGATATATTCAGAAGTAATGTATGATAAACACAAAGTTTCACTTACTGATATAAAGACTCTATATGACAAAATTTTCTGGAAAAACTGAAAAGCAGTTTAGTTAAATGTAGTCTATATCAAGATAAACTCTAAATGCACATATATATTAGATATAAAAGATCACTAATCATAAGCAAATTATAGAAGCACAGAAGAAATTAAATTTCAGATATATAAATAAAACAAGGACTAGAGAGAACTACAGAAGAGGAAATATATGATCTTAATTATCTAAAATTAAAAATATTTTGCACATTTTTGTAGCAAATTTCTCTGATAAAAGTTTCATGTTCAAAATATATAAGCAAATGATTCAAATTTGTATCACTGACAGCCATTTCCTAATAAATAATGGTCAAAGAATATGAAGTTTTCAAAAGAAATTCAAGCTATCAAATGACCCTATTTTTAATTTTTTTAATTTAAATTTTTTTTAAAAAGTGTTCTCAAATCATTAACAATTAGAGAAATGCCCTGCTGGTGGAATTGTATATTAGTCTAGTCATTCTGAAAAGCAGTTTGCAATTATGCCCCCCAAATTTCCAAACTGGGCATACCCTTTGACCCCAGCTATACCACTACTAGCTTTATACCCCACTACAAAGATAAAGAATAGAGGAAAAATAATTTTTATATGCAAAATCTTTAGAGCAGCTCTTCTTTTACATTAGCCACAAACTGGAAACTGAAGGGGTATTTCCCAATTGGGGAACAGACTAAATAAATCATGGTATATACATTTAATAGACATTATCAGGCCCTAAATAATGATGAAGTTAACAGTATCAGAGGAAAGTGGAACGATATCTTGGACCTGAATCAGAGTGAAATAAGCAGACCTGAGAAAGCAATTTATAAAATAATGATGGAGAAAAACAACTCTGAAAGACTTCAGAACTCCGATCAATGAATAATAAATTGTGAGGCCAGAGAACTGAAGATGAATCATGGCATCTTACCTTCCGCCAGAAAAGTAATGGACCTAAAATGTAGAATAAAATGGTTTTGGACATGACCATTATTCACTGAAAGGGGCAATAGGAGGGAGAGAATACATACTTTATATACATATATATATACATATATATATGTGTGTGTGTGTACAAAATGTACACATATGCATATATTGTGTATAACATATATACACATATGATTAATAAAATATACATACACACATATACATAAAAGGAAACTATGCTTGAATGGATGGTCAGCCACATGAACAAAGAGAAAAGTATCTTGTGATTCAGAAACCTTGAGTTGAGCACAAAGAGGGGGAGATGTGTGAGACTGGTTTGGGACAGAGAAACAATTGTGTTCAAGGTCTAGAGGATGGACAGAGAGAATCAGAAAATAAGGAACAGCCCAGTTCCCACCTCTGAAAGTAATGCAGCCCCATGTTTGCTACTGTGCTAGGAAAAGTAAGTCAGGCAGCCAGTCGGTACCTGCACTTCAACAGAGGCAGAGGCAGAATCCCATGATTCATGTGCAGCCTGGAGTTTGGTAGCTGAGACATTCAGAGGAGGGGTAGCCGAGAGGGTGAGAAGTACGGGGATCAGACCTTTCTCCTGAAGGATGGGAATGCTCCGGTCTCAGGAGGAGGGGATGTCTGAGTAACTATTGCCACACAGGCTCATGGGTCAGAACCACAAACTTCCTCTCCTCTTTCCCCCCAATTTTCCTTGACTTTGAGGTCTCTGTGAATCTTGAAGCAGAAAACCGATGACCATTTATCATATGGGTTGCAGAGAAGATTCTTGTCCAGAATCATTCTAATAAGTGTCTGAGGCAGGATTTGGATCCAGATCTTACATGCCAAGGCTAGTAAGCAGATGCAAAAGCATGGGTTATACTAGTTTCTATTCTAGATTCTCTTTGTCCAATCTTCACTGCCCCATCCCAATTCCCATTTTTTGTCTCCTCTCCCCTCTCCCCAGACAAAATGATCCTAGGCACTTTGGAGGGAGCAACTGGTCCCAAGCACATAGAGGAATCCTATTTAAGAGTGGGTCAACAAGCCCACCCCGAGGAAGTCCCTGGGATGAAGGAAATGTAGATCCAAGGGGGTTAAATCAGTTTCAATGAGCCTCCCAGAAAGCTCTGGGCTAAGGATGCAGCCAAGTAGTGCTGGAGTGTCCTGTGTGAGAAAGAAATATGCCTGTCCAGGGGAAGGCCTGAGCAATTTCTGACCAGGCTGTCTTGGGGGATGGATCGGGAAAATTCATCCAGGTTCCTGATACATCTGTATAAACATCTCAAGGAGAGATTCTACCCAACCTATCATTTCTCTTGTAACAAAATCATGTGAGGAGGTTCCAATGTCCAATAGCCCTAGCCCTCCCCACCAAGGTCTCCCTTTGCTTCACTGGTTTCCTGCCCGGTCCTCCCCTGCTCTCCATTAGAGCCCCCTTGTCAGTCTAAGGGTTGACTGGGCACAAAGGCCATAGCAGGTCTGAGATGAGGGTGATGGAAGTAGTATTGCCCGTCGGCACCCTGGGTGTGGGTCCTATTAGTAAAGCACACCAGATGCTGTAACTATTAAGTGAGTGGGGTATGGATACTTGGCTTTTGCCCACTCTGGACCCCATGATTGGAGTTGTACCCTAATCCACAGATTTCCTGCCTCTTGGAATGGTATTCCGGGAAGGTGGGCCTCTGGTGGCCAGATTAGGGCATGGGGGTGGTCCTAGGGAAGTAGGCTGCAGAGAGGTAAGGTACTTGGTGAGATCACTAGGAAGGCAGGCGCCCAAACTGGGATAAAGTGGGCAGCCTCAGTGAAGAAGTGACCTGGGCCCAGAGCCCAGCCCCCAGCTGAAGGGACTGATCTCTCTGGAGGTGAGTCAGGAAATCTGTATCCTGTTTGGCCTTGGGAGACCAACCAAGGCAAAACCATGAGGAGAGGAAGCTGGGTGTTGGAGGTGCAAGGGTAAGGAAAGGAAGCACAGGGTACACCCCAGGAACTGAGCTAACTCAAGGGGAAAAGTGGGTAGGAATCAATGCTGATTCCAAAGAATTAATCACTCCTGATGGAATGATTATGAGCTGGCTCTAGGGGACATTTCCAGAGGAAAAGGAACTTGCCAAGTCCTCATAGTACTTATGGCACATCCTAGATTCTGTGGTATCTGCCCTGCTGGCCAACTCATCCCGAAGCTTCATTTTTGCTGAAATGGCTTTCTTTGTCCGATAGTGGCAATAGCAGCTAGTCATGGAGGGTGAGGAGGACCAAGGGCAGGAGATGTTAGAGCCAGAGGGAACTAGAGAGGTCATCTGTTTCCATCACTTCTCAATACCCCATTTCACAGGTGAAGAAACTGAGACTCAGAGACTTGCACAATCACAGGGTAGGTAGTATTAGAGCTGTGACTTTAGGTCTACCTCAGTGTTCTCTGACTATCACTCATCTTACCACCCCCTCCTGTTCCCTGCCCTCCCCACAGACATTGTTGGAAAGAACTTCTCAAGCCCTGACCTCTCTCTGATTCCTTCCCTATAGATGGGCTTTGATGGCTATTTCTTGGGCCGCATGAATTATCATGATAAGCAAAGGCATTGATAAAGAGCTGTAGATTAAGCAGGCCAGAGGGCAAGTGCCAATTTACAGCCTCCTCAAGCCCATCTCTTCACAGTAAGAGAAGTAAGAGAAGCTCCCCACCCCCTCATTTCTTTCTTGAAGACTACTAGAGCTCACTGGGCTAAAGGATTGCTGCAGGAGGAACACGGGCTCTGGGGTGAGGAAGAGGTTGGAGCCATGGCAGGTGTTGAGGGCAGCATGGGGTTTAAATGAGGAGGCCCTGCCCTGACTGTTTCCCTAGGCATCCTTCCCAATATCTACTTCCCACTAATGGACCATGCTATGATTCTCTCTACTCTGTCAGAGAAGAGAACCTTGTGGTGAATGATCCAGCCAGTCCAGACTCCAACTGTCCAGTCCAGTCAAACATTTTCTGGAAGCAGATACTGCCCAAAGCAAACCTGGCTCTGGTTGGTTCCTCTCAAGTCCCAGCTGGGAGACTGCAGCTGGGAGAGTCAGCATTGGGCTTTTTCAGCTGTACCTCTCTACTTCTCATGGCTGTGTCCAGGCTGAACTAGGCTTCTGCAGGGAGTCATGATGCCACCTACTCTTCTCCCCTCCACATACCCTCTACTCTGGCAATGTTAGATAGGGGATGATGGTCCAATGTCATGGGCTTTAGAAGGATGCTCTGCAGGTGGAGACAGAGGACTTGGGGGCTATAAAGAGCCAAAATGGAAAGGTGGTTTTCTGCTCTAGCTCCTTCCCAAGTACCCCAGGCAGCTCAGATCCAGCTGAGTTTGTGTGCTAGAAAGGAAAAAAGATTAGGGACAGTCAGTGGATTTCAGCCCCTTCTGCTAGCCCTTTTCTCTCAGGGTTAATTTTTACCACCCCTCCCCATCTCTTGACACCATGCCTTCCCCTTCCTTCTACCCCACATCTCTTTTCTTCCACACCCTATTGCCCAACAGGGAACTGGAATGGGGCTTGGCTCTGACTTCCTAGCAGTGGGCTCAGGAAGTTGTGCATCCTGATTTGTCCCCTCCAGGTCCAACATCATGGCTCCAACCATATAGTGATAACCATGGGCAATGATTTTTACTTTAGCAATGCCAGTCAGTGGTTTGATAATTTGGACAAATTGATCCAGCTTTTCAATGCAAAGGTATGTATCCAGATGTATGGGATGTGGGCCAAGGAGAGAATGGGATGCTGGGGGGAGGGGTAGAGGGAAGAATCAGAATCAGTCTTCATTGTTTTCCCCCTCCCAAAGCAAAGGGGGCCTCAATAATGTCCTCTGTTCTTACCCCCATCTTGTTACTTGTGGGAGCTGAACAAGTTCAACCTCACCTGGTTCTGGGAGGGAAGGAAGTGGGAACAGGTAGGGAGCCCCAATGATCATGGGGCAGACAGTGACTTGTGCCCTATCTCCATGCCCCAGGACATTGAAGCAGGATGACTTCCCACATGCAGATGGCCCCCACCAGTTCTGGACTGCCTACTTCACCAGCCACTTTGCTTTCAAACACTATGTGCATCTGAGCCATAAATTTCTACAAGTGGGGACTTTGCTGAGCAGTAAGAAGGAGAAGAACACAGGAAAGTTGTGAGGGTCCTTGGAAGAAGATAAAATGGAGTTCTTTAAAAAAATTCAATAGTTTTTTATTTTTCCAATTATACATAAAGGTAGTTTTCAACATTCATTTTTGTAAGACTTTGAGTTCCAATTTTTTTCCTTCCTTCCTTTCCCTCCTCCCTTTCCAAATCATCAAGCAATATGATACAGGTTAAACATACACAATCATAAAAATGGGATTCCCTCTGATGGAGGGAAGAAGGAGTACATGGGAAGAAAGTAAAGTCCTTGAAAGAGGATAGGATGGGGTGAGGGAATGGATCTAGGGGAAGAGGATATAAGGGGAATCCATCAGGACCTATGGGGAAAGGGAAGTTATGTTTGATAGGGAGACAGATTATAAGATCACAGATTGACCCAACCCCCTCATTTTATAGATGAAGAAAGTTAGACCCAGGGTTTTTAAATTTCTTACTCAAGGCTGTATAAGGGGCAGAGACATGCTCCCCAGGACCTCTCACTCTGTATCTGTCCTCTTTCTCTTGAATCACAGAATGGGGCCCAGTAGAACAAAGTAGGGGAGAAGGGGAGATTCATGGAAGGAGACACAGGCAATCTTTTCCACTTGATACCCATTTCCCTCTCCCACCAGATATATAACCAGCTGGAGGCACTGGCAGGTTATCATCACAGGGCCCCTATAGATGAGGGAAAAGTATCCACCTGCATAGGTGACAAGATATGTGGAGCAGGATTGGGGGAGGAGGATTGTTCTTCTTGGTCCCCAGCCCATTGCTCCCAGCTCCTACCCTTCTCCTCATACCCCCTGTTCCCAGGGAAGGCAATGGCTGTGTTCCAGCTGTGATGCAATCAGCGGTACCTCCAATCAGTACATGGTCAATGACTGTGTGAAGCAGCTGGCACAGGGCTGGGAGCAGTTCGAGGTGTGACTGTGGCCCAGAGCCCCCTAGGAGAAGGGTAGGCTGAGACCCTGCTGGAGGCTGATTCTTGTGCTTTTAGTGTCTCTCTCAGGTGCTGGTGAGCAATGCTCTGGCAAGTCTGGGAGGCCCCCAAGACCATTATGTGTTCTGCAATCACCTGGACATCAACTCATGCCCCTTGAGCCACAGGTATCCCTCGGTAAGCCGGGCCCTTAGACAAAGAGGGAAATGCGGACATCCAAAACAAGGTGAGCCACTGAGGCTGGCAGAGGAGGAATGAGAAAGATTTTATGAACTGAGCTGGGAGATAGAATGCAGAGAGAATTGGGCTATGTCCCTCAGAGTTCAATCTCCCCCAGTCCTAAGGAGTAATCTCACAGCATATGCTAGAAGGCTTTGAGGGCCAGGTCTAAGGCTCTTGCTCTATAATTCAGCAATCTGTTTATCTGTCTAGCATTTCTGAGCCACATTTAACCCAGACACTGGGCTCCTGCAAGAGACTGAGAACCTAGACCTGAATCTGAGTCTGACACTCACCCAGACCTTCTACAGCTGACAGAGTCCTGGAGAGATGGAGTGGGAACAGGGAGGATGCAGGAAGTCTTGAGGAGGACAAGAGACTTGGTCCAGAGCCAGACCAAAGTATCATTTTTCTCCTCCTCCTCCCCCTCACCAGGTATAGAGCCAGAAGGGGGGAAGCCTCTGGTATCTACATCTACAGAACCCAAAGCTAAGTGCCATTTCCTGTGAGACAGATGGCTCACCTGGTGCAGGTATGAGGTGAGGTGTGGCCACCAGGCCTGGCAAACACTTGGGGCACTATGAGGGAAAGGGGTGGAGGAAGAAAAGATTCTTATGAACCTTTTGGATGAATGTAGGGTGAAGGGTGGGGATTAGGTAGGAATGTGTAGGTGGATAGAGCACCCCAACGCCAGCCACACACAAGAACTCCAAAGGGCCTGAGAATGAGCGTAGTCTTGTACAGCAGATGAGGGAGCTCTGTTTAGAGCAGGCAGCTGGGCTGATCCCAATGGGGTTCTGAAGTATGTGCATTTGGAGTAGCTAGGTGGTACAATGAATAGAGCACCCAGCCTGGAGTTAGGAAGAACTGAGTTCAAATCCAATCTCAGTCACTTACTAGCTAAGACAAGCCATTTAGTCTTATTTGCTTCAATTTTCTCATCTGTAAAATGAGCTGGGCCTATATCCCAAAGAAATGATAAAAAAGGGAAAAGGATCCACATGTGCAAGAATGTTTGTGGCAGCCCTTTTTGTAGTGGCTAGAAACTGGAAACTGAAAGGATGCCCATCAATTGGAGAATGGCTGAATAAATTATGGTATATGAATGTTATGGAATATTATTGCTCTGTAAGAACCAACCAGCAGGACGATTTCAGAGAGGCCTGGAGAGACTTGCATGAACTGATGCTGAGTGAAATGAGCAGAACCAGGAGATCCTTATACACAGCAACAACAAGACTATACAATGATCAATTTGGATGGACATGGCTCTCTTCAACAATGACATGTTTCAAACCAGTTCCAATTGTTCACTGAAGAAAGCCATATACACCCAGGGAGAGCGGCCTGTGGGATCTGGATCACAACATAGTATTTTCATGCTTTCTGTTGATGTTTGCTTGCATTTTGTTTTCTTTCTAATTTTTTTCTTCTTAATTTGATTTTTCTTGTGTAGCAAAAAAATTGTAGAAATATATATATATGCATATATATATATATAAGAATTGCATTTTTAGCATATATTGAATTACTTGCCATCTAGGGAAGGAGATAGGGGGAAGAGAGGGGAAAAAATTGGAACTCAAGGTTTTGCAAGGGTGAATGTTGAAAATTAGCCATGCATATAGAAATTTTCATTATCTGGGCCCAGAAAATCCCAAATAGGATCATGAAGAGTTGGCATTACTGAAACCACTGAACAAAAGCAAATATGTATTTGGGGAAATATATTAATAATTGGCACTTATTCTTTAAAAATTACAAGCCAATTTATATACATGGACTATTTTGCACCTTACATTGACCCTATGAGGGAGATACTTGCTGGGTATTATCCTCCATTTGCCAGGCTCTTTGAAGAAGTGTCTGTGGTCACCCAACTAATAAGTATCAATGTTGGGATTCCATCTCAGGTCTACTTGCCTCAAAGCCCAAAGCCATCCACTGCCATTCACCATGAATTAAAAAGAATTTGCTCCTTTTGGGGCCTGACTGGAACAAAAAAAAAAATAAGAATTAGCGGAGAGAGTAAGAGATGCCCTCAGAGGGTATCCAGTGGAACCCATGTCTGAACAAGAATTCTCTGTGCCATCCCTGACTAGTGATTATTCACCATCACCTGGAAAAATCCCAGTGACAGAGAAGTCATTCACTGCCCCAAAGCACACTGTTCTATTGGACAGTTTTTATTAGTAGTTTGACCTGTTACCCAGGTAGTCCCCAGCCCACAAAACAACAACAACAACAACAATAACAACAGTAATAACAAAAGACTCTGGGCTCATATGAGTAGAGTATAATTTCTATTTTCTAGGGTTGCCTTGAGATAATCCTAGTCTCTTTGTCCTGCCCCAGTCCCAGAGTTTAGACTTGGGAAATCTCTGAAATAAAGCTGTGAAATAGATTGTGTCAAGGTTGGCCTAAATGTAGTTAACAGGAACTTTAGCTCCTATAATACATATATATATATGTATATATATATATATATATAAAATTCATATGCTCAGGCATATAGATTGAGAACAACCTCTAAGAGATTTGGAAACACCCTCTTGGAAGTAGCTCATCAGCTCTTCTTCTGAAGATCAATCCTTGGACATTTCTGCAGCCCCTCTTTCCTACAAGGGAGGTCTTCCATGGTTCTCCCAAGATTGTATTACCAGCCAGACTCCTTCTGAGAATTAAACATTTGTGATGGTGGTAGAAGCTGCTGAACAAGAAAGGTCTTATCAAACTGCCCTATCAAAACAGCCCACTGGTATGTCAGTATAGCAAGCTACAAATTTATTTCTTTCCCCAAGTGACAGGTTCCTTTAACAGCTCCTTCAGCCACCAGAGCCGTGTAGACAATTCTCTTTTTTATCCAAAAAGACAGAGCTGCTCAAAATAAAAATCCTTGTTCCCTAGTTCTGTTCCCTAAACTAACAAACCCGGAAACTTGCTCTTAGGGGTCACAAGCATGAAGCAATCCCAGAGTTGGAAGTCTTCCTTCCCTGCCTATGAGACTAAATTCTGGAATCACACTATATAGGAACACAAAATTCCTTCTCTTCCCAGGAGTTTTAAGTCAGGATCATTGTCTATGAGCCTTCTTCTCAGTCTGAGAAGATGAAACACATGTCTACTTCTGCAATGTGTTTCTGCGGAAATCTATTAAAGCCCTTGCTTGCTGCCATCAGTTAGGCTAATAATAAACATTTATATAGCTCCTACTATGTGCCAGAACACTGCTAAGTACTTTACATTTTTTCATTTGATCCTAGCATCGATCCTATGAGGTCGGTGCTATTATTATCCCTATTTACAAATGAGGAAACTGAGAGATGTTAAACCCAAGATCTCACAGTTAGTAAGAGCTTTAGGTCAAATTTCAATTCAGGTCTTCTTGACTCAGGCCTGGTGCTATACAATGCTTTGTAGGGGCTACTGTCAGTCTCCTCTCAAACTGCATGCAAGTACATGTTTACCTCTGTCCCAAATTTCTTCACAAGTTGCCATCCACTATTCCTTCGGGTCCAGCTTCTGAAATTGTGGGTCACAACCCCACATATGGTCTTGTAACTGAATGGGGGGGTCACAAAATTATTATTTATCATCAGTAAATGTTTGATTTGTATACTTATTTTATATATCCAAAGTCACATAAAAATTTGTCAAGCAGAAAAACAGTAAGAGCAGAAAAAGTTTAAGAAGCCCTGCCTTACAGGATTTACCCATCTCTATCAAAGCACTCTAACATTTTAGGGCTTTTTTCCAATTACATACAAAAAATTTTTATATATTTTTAAAATTTTGAGTTCCAAATTCTCTCCCTTCTTTTCTTCCTTCTCCCCTGATTGAGAAGGCAATTTGATAAAGATTATACATATGCACTCACGGAAAACATTTCCCTATTAGTCATGTTGTGGAAGAAAATAGACCAAAAAACCCTCAAAAAAATAATATTAAAAAGTATGTGTATCAAAGTACTGTAGAAGAAAGCTGAAAGCAGAAATATAAAAATGAGATTGAAAAGGCTTGAGAACAGCCTGTCACCCTTTTTCCCCGTCCTCAAAAAAAAAAAACTCAGAAAAAAAAAAAAAAAGTCTTGTCAGCTCCTCTGACAAGAGTTCAGCTTCCTTAGTCTGAGTTGATCATTCATCTTCGAGCTGTCCTCAGTCTTTGAAAAACAGCCAAGAAATGGTGTCTGCTTTCAAAGCAAGGGATCAATGAGCATGCCCATACTCCTCATGAGATATTTTCCAAAGCCCACACAATGACTCATCCCCTCTAAGCTCATCAAATTGATCAGAGATTTCTCCAAACTTCCCAACCCCCACACTTAAAAACACACTAGAAATTTCTTTTTTATATTAAGGTTAAATCTGCTTCTCTGAAATTTCTTTACTCTCCCCTCACTCTTCTCTCTGGGGACAAGCAGAACAAATCAAACCCCTCTACCATCTGGCCTTCTTGCACACATACAGAAAAAAAAAATCATAGATTTTGAATTAATAGGAATTTCTAAGACCAATTAGTGAAATCCTCACATTTTACTAATGACAGAACTGAAACCCCTTCAAATACCAGAAAATAGTCATCTAATAATTTTGCTGGGCCTAGAAAATTTATTTTATAAATTTATTAAGATTAGGGCCACCTTGCCTAGAATTGTACTAGCCAATGGCCACTAGGGCTTTGCTCCAAAATGAGCAATTTGGAGGGTACCAACATGTAGTACATCTACTGCTTAGAAGAACAAAACAAGGCAAGGAGACCTTGAATTTGGACTCTGAGGGAGAAAAGACTCTGGGAGATTGTGAGTCCCACCTCTTTGCTTCTTCTTTTTTTCCCTTCCACCCATAAAAAGATTTCCATATTGTCTTGTATTGCCTCCTCATCAAGATTTTTCCTTTCCTTCCTCTTTTCCAAGCAAACTGCCTTTTCTTCTGCCCTTCTTCCCTCAAACTGTGATCCTTTCCCTAGCAAATGGAATTAATAATACAAGTTCCTTCCTACCTACTGTGTGGGAAGGAGCTTTGTCAAAGCCTTTCTGGTAAAAATAGATTAAACATGGGACTCCAGGTCTTGTGGATTGAACTAGATGATCTCTGAGGTCCCTTCTAATTCTGAGATCCTATGCCCTAAACTTCTGGTGAAACTAATTCCTCCACTTAATTGGATTTGGTTTAATTGTATTATTTTTTTCTTTTGAAAATATTGCAATAGGGGCAGCTAGGTGGCACAGTGAATAGTGCTGAAAGATCTTGAGCTAAAATCCCACCTCAGATATTTAACATATGCCAGCAATGTGATTCTGGGCAAATCACTTAACTCTGATTGCTTTGCCAAATATATATATATATTCCCTGCAGCTGATGGTGAGTTAAATGAAGAATGTCTGCGGGAGGGATGGAGAGGGAAAGAGTCCTGGGCCATGGGGTGGGCAATCTTTATTCCCATCACCTTCATTTCACTAATAAATCCTTCCCCCTTCCTACTCAGAGAGGCATTTCAAAGAATAAAAAAGAAAGAAGAAAAAAGTATTTCAGCAAAACTAATCAGCTATTCACCAATTCTGGCATGATATGCCATGTTCCACACCCATGGTCACCCACCTTCGCAAAGAATGCAGGAAGGTGCCTTTTCATCTATTTGCTTTGAGGCCAAATATAGTCATAATAATTGCATAACATTTGGTTCTGATTTTTCTCCCATATCTTGTTCTTTCCATTTTCCAGAAAGACTAGTTTAGGAAGTCATGAATGAAGGAAAGTCCTTTTCTATACAAGCTTTTTCTACTCCCCACACCACTACCACCAGTAACTTTGTAGACTTTATACCTACATATGTATAATATATGTGTGTATGTATGTGTGTGATTTCCTCCTATAGAATGTTAGCTCCTTGAAGGCAGGAACTATTTCATCTTTGCCTTTTGTAGACCCACACTTAGCATCCTTAGTACTCAGTAGGCACTTAATAAATGCATGTTGATTTAATTGATTCCTGTACCTTCCCTATTATGCAATTCAATCCAACAAGCCTTTATAAATTGCCTTCTATGAGCTAGGTCAAACAGAAGCAGAGTCTTTTCTCTCAAGGAGTTTTTATTTTCTTTAACTCTAGAAATAAGCACTGGAGGCAAAGCTGGGGTGTGATGGATGCTAAGGAATGCAGGGTCTTGTAAGATAGCAGTTTGCTGAGCATTTGTCAGCTTCAACAAGAGAGGAGCAGGATGAGGAGGAAGCTGCATGTCATGGTCCAAAGAAGTCAGCAGATCTAAAGGGTTGCGGTTCACACCCAGACCTGAACAGGCTGGGGGACTTCCCCCCTTCTCCTGACCATGGAGGATGCTTCATCCCCCAGAAGGCTCTGGTGTAGGAGGTGAATCAGAACTTCTCTGCCTGATGCTCCCACGTATGTGTCTGTACCTTGGACAGAGGTACCTGGAGCTAGAATGAATTATTGGGTCTGTGCCCACGGGTGAGTGGCCAGATAAGGGAGTGAGGAAGAAGGGATTGAGGAGAAGAGTTGCCTGATTCTCTACTTGTGCTCCCTCACAGGGATGACTGGGGGAAAGAGATCATTTGCCTCTGACTCCCAGTTAGGGGCTGTCAGATATTTCTACACTGACAGCAGTGGAAGGGAGATCCTGGAGAAGAGTTGGGGACACCTATCTGTATAGAATTCAAGGCTCCAAGCCAAGGGGAAATAGTCTTATCCTGTGGAGCTCTCAAGGGAGGTGAAGTAAGGAATGGGAATTCATAAAATTTTATTAAAGCTCCTACTAAGTGCTAAGATCCTTCTCTATCCTCATTCCCTCAGATGAGACCACAGGCCCAGCTGGGCCCCCAATGCATACATTTAAATCACAGTAACTCCCGATTTGAATTGCTGAATTATGATAAGTCCCAGTCCCCCATGTGCAGAACTATAGAATGGTTCCCCCTCCACTTCAGGACCTGCTCCTTCTTCCCCTCAGTGTTCAGATCTAGTTTCCTCTCTGGCTCTGGGTCCCTGGAAGCAGGCTGCAGGGGAACTTGGAGCCCCCTACTCTCCCAGAAAGAATCATCCTGACTCCCTCTTGCTCTTTCCCCCAGTCCCAGGGGGACTAGACCCTACTGACAGACCAGTCCTAGGGGGATAGCAGCCTGAGGGACGTTCCCTGGAGCTGATGGTGAGTTAAATAAAGAAGGTCTGGGGGGGATGGAGAGGGAGAGTCCTGGGCCATGGGGGTGGGTGTTCCTGCAGGTTCACTGCCACCTACTCTTGGATAATAACTGAGGGATGGGGGAGGCCTTGCTGGAGTCACTCTCTCAGCTGACCAGCCACTCTCCAAGGCCACCCGGCTTCAGTGTAGGAGGAGGTAGAGGCTGGGGAGGAAGGGGTCCTTCTCCCTGAGGGGCCCCAGAGAGTCTTGTAGGACAAAGCAGGGGCCTCTTGGGGCTAGGGCTTAGCTGGAACACCCCCCTTACCTTCATGCCTTTCCGGTCTCCCTCTGACAGGCCCCACTCCTCTGCAGCCAGCTCTTTGCCTGGGTCCCTGGGCTGTCACTAAGCAGCCCTTGGAAATCTGCTCCTTCCTGGCCTCTGTCACCTGGAGCAAGGAAAGACACAAATGAGGATGTGAGCCTTCTCAGAGCAGGCTCTCCCTTCCCAGGCTGGACCAGAAGGAGCTTTTCTGTCATTTCCTCAGGGCTTTCATCATTACTAAAGACCTTAAAGTGTCACAACTGTGGCCATCTCCTATCTACTCTTGTGTGTGTGTGTCTGTATTAGAGACGGAGGTGGTGGGGGAGATGATACAAAGGGGCCAGAGGAGGACTTTACTTCCCACAGCAGGACCCTTCCAGCATCCACATCCAGGACTAGATAACAATGGCCCATTCAGTGGCCCTAGTCCTCCTTCTGGACTGTCTGGGACTGCCCTCTTGTGGCCACAGGCTGAATCTGACTTGCAGAGGAGAGGAGGAAGGTCTTTGTTCTTCCCATTGGACTCCCACAGTCCCCCTCACTCAGAAATGGGATTATGGGGCTAGAATTTAAGTAACCCAGCTCCATATGCTTGTCCCCTGCTCATATCCAGCACTTTACTCTGAAAAGAATACAATCTTCTCACGGGGAAGGCTGAAATCAGTGATGTACTGCTAAGGGTTTAAAAACTGGCTCTTTTTTTATTATTATTTCAAGTAGTTCTCTTAAAAACACACACACACAACATACGTACAACTTAAGTTTAATTTGCACGTTTAACATTTTCTCCATCAGTTTCTTAAATTGACTGACTGAACAGTCAACAAAAAATAAACAAATCCCAATTTGTAGCCTTTGTGTTTTTTCAAAGTATAAATGTTCACCTAGAAAATTTAATAATCTACTCTCCAGAGCCCGTTTGATGAGCACTTCTAAGAAGTCTCTTTGGGCTTCACATCACTCTTTGAGATTTCCTCTGTGGACATTCTGTCCTCATCTGAGTTTGTGTTTTGGTCTATCTTACCATCAAAGTAGCTTTCTGTGGTCAAGGTTCTTTTCTGTTTCTTGTTCATTTTCTTTCCTTTTCTTTTAGTATTTCCTCTTTTTTTACTTTTATGATGGAGCTCTGCTCCTGGGGGAAAGGGAGAATGACCCTAGTTTCCTGTGGGGCTCTGAGCCTTGGCTTTGAGCACAAGGACCCTTTGTCTTTGCAGGGGGAAGCTTTGCCTCCTCTGTTCAGGAAACAGCCTGGTTTCCCAGTGTTTGCCTTTTGGGCTGGGACTGGAAGCTGCCCCACTGATTTGTTCCTCTCCTGAGTCAGGACTGAGAGGGATAGTTGCTGATTTGCTATTATTGACCCTTGTGGCTTTCCCACAATCTATCTAAGCTGGGCTGAACACCCTTTTTGCCCCAGTAAGACTGATCTTTCTTGTAGTTTTTTCAGTCTATCTTGAGCTGAAGAGTGATTTCATTCTATCAGATTCTGTTTAGAGGTTTGGTTTCATGTAGTTTTCAAGGTAAACTTACAGAGCTCCTTTGAGCTGATTCTAGCACATCTTTGGTCGAAGTCTAGCCTCTATCACAGAATTTAAATATAGAAAGGCCTTAGATCAACCCCCACACCTGATACTTATGAATTGTGTGGCCAAGTCGCTTGAACCCTCTGTACTTCATTTTTTATTGAAGCTTTTTATTTTCAAAACATATGTAAGGAAGGTGCAGCCAAGTGTCACAGTGGATAGAGCACCAGCCCTGAAGTCAGGAGGACTTGAGTTCAAGTTTGACCTCAGACACTTAATACTTCCTAGCTGTGTGACCCTGGGCAAGACACTTAACCATAATTGCCTCAGCAAAAAACAAACAAACAAAACATATGCAAGGATAATTTTTCACCACTGACCCTTGCCAAACCTTGTGTTTCAATTCCCCCCTTCCCCCCACTCCTTTCTTTAGATTGCAAATAACCCAATATATGTTAAACATGGTAAAAATATATATAAATCCAATATAAGCATATATATTTATACAATTATCTTATTGCACAAGAAAAATCGGATCAAAAAGGAAAAAATGAGAAAGAAAATAAAATTCAACAAACAACACCTAAAGAAATAAAAATGGCTATGTTGTGATCTACACTCAGTTCCCACAAGCTTCTCTCTGGGTGTAAATGGTTCTCATCATCATAAGATCATTGGAACTAGCCAGAATTGTATCATTGTTGAGAAGAGCCACATCCATCAGCATTGATCATCATATAATTTTACTGTTGCCATGTACAATGATCTATTTCCTGGTTCTACTCATTTCACTCAGCATCAGTTCATGCAAGTCTCTCCAGGCCTCTCTGAAATCATCCTGCTGAACATTTCTTACACAGCAATAATATTCCATGACATTCATATACCATAATTTATTCAACCATTCTCCAATTGATGGGCATCCATTCAGTTTCCAGTTTCTAGCCACTACAAAAAGGGCTGCCACAAACATTCTTGCACATGTGGGTCCTTTTCCCTCCTTTTTGATTTCTTTGGGATATAGGCCCAACAGAAACACTGCTGGGTCAGAGGGTATGCATAGTTTGATAACTTTTTGAGCATAGTTCCAGATTGCTCTCCAGAATGGTTGGATCATGAACATCATTTTTCTTATCTGTGAAATGGGCAGAGCACTACTAGTAGCACTTATCTCACAAGGTTGCTCTTAGGATCATACATTTAGAATTGGAGGGGACCTTAGAAGCCATTTTGTCCAAACTTTCTCACTGGGTCTCTACCTCACTGTGGCAGTTGTTCTGAGTCATCTTCCACAACATTTCTGACTCTCATTCTCCCAGCTAAGGACCTTACTGTAAGTATATTTTGGCTAAGTGGTGCAGTGGATAGAGCTCCAGGTCTGGAATAAGAAGATTCATCTTATTCAGGTCTCAGACATTTTCTAAATGTGTGACCCTTGTGACAATCCTGTTGGGCAGATGCCATTATTATTACTATAATAATTGCTATTGTCCTTTGTTTTCAAAGAGGATCAAAATGACATCACTAGGTTAGAATTGAGTCACAGGGTGTCCAACTATGGCTGATCAGACTAATAGGAACTCAGAATGCTCTGCCAAGATTGGTCACAAATAGTCCCTATGAACATTTGGGGTAATTTCTCTAATTCTGCGTATTTCATGTTTCTTGGGGTTAATTCAATTCTGCTTTGCTCATAGAGCATAGCACCTTCTCTGATGAGAACCTGCCTCATCATGAGAGCCATCCTGTGATCCCATCTCCTTCATCTTCTCCAGAAGATTACTTCCACTGTCATCTCCTCTTTCTTTCTAAGCTTGAATCTCTCCTTAGTTACTGGTTGCTTCCCTGCTACCTACAAACACACTCAAACCTCTTCTATTTAAAAAAAAATTTTCTCTAGATCCTACCATCCTCACTATTATCCTGTTTCTCTCTTATTTCTCTTAGTTGCATAGCTTGAAAAAGTCCTTTCCTCTCAGTCCCTTCTAAATGATTTGTAGTCTAGTTTCTCTTCTTACCACTCCATTGAAATTTCTGTCTCCTACATTGTCAATATTTCCTTCATTGCCAAATCTAACTGCGTCTTCTCAATTCTCATTGTACTTGGTGTCTTCTAAGCATTTAAAACTTTTGACCACATCCATACTTATTTATATTGGCAGTGATATCCATACTGGGTTACAGGAATATAACAACTGTTGGTACATAAGCACTTACACAAGTTAAAATTATGACAAAGTGATCTGACATTTAAGGAAAAACATCAGAAAAACTGACTCCCTTCTCAACAGGCCCAGCATCAGCCCTGGATCTAGGGCACGACCTTCCTGGACTTCCAGGGAGACCCTCCAAAAAATGCCTTGGATCCAAGTTCACCCATCTCCCTACTTCCCTGGGTTTCTCTCTGCTTCTTGGTCTCTTTCTTCCAGCCTTCCCAAAATCTCCTGAAATTGTACTACAGGACTACTGTAGAGGTCATCCCTGGACCAGGTCCACTCTGACTGTCACCTCTGCTTCTTGATTGGATTGGCCTGGCCATGGAAGCCATTCTTCCACTTGCTCTTACATGCCATTAGACAGGCTTCTTCAGTCCTCAAAGAGAACAGCATCACCTCCTGCCCCAAGGCTGAACCTCAAGGGAATGAATACTTTGAAAGACTAGTCAACTGCTTCCCTTAACAGACTTCTCTCCAACCATTGATACTCAGTCTAGACTCATTCATCAGTGGTTAACATACTCCCATCCATCCATTTTCTTCTCTTCCTAATAATTCTGAAACCTTAGCTTTTGAAATATAAACTCTGTTATCCATATTCAGCTGCCACCTCCTCCATTCCCATCCTCCTTAAATCTATCCCTCAAGTGGCCCACTCACTACCCTACTTGTCCCTTCTACTGTGTTCTCTGGGATGCCTGTACTATAATTAATAAACTATTGATTCAGTCTGATAGCCTCAGAGATAATCATACCTTTGATCTCACTATTACCCACAAGAATTCCACTCTGATGTTTATAAACTCCAAATCTCCTTTATTTCATAATAGCCATTTATCATTCTAGCTTTCCCTGAGCCCTATAACTCCAAGGCTATTCTTTCTCCTGATTCTGTCTATCCCTCCATCCCTCAGTTCTTTCTCAGCCCATCATCATCCCTGCATTGACCACACTCTCCTCTCTAATCATCTCAAACCTTTCAACAGTCTTCCATTCTTTATGCTTGAAGCCCTTGCTCCCTTGCTAATCATGACTTGCCAGATCCCAAACTTGGATTATTCCTACCATCCTTCACCTTCGCTCCTATTCACATGCTACTGAGCTAAGCTGGAGAAAGTCATGAAACTGTGAATGTAGCCACCACAAATTTGTTCTATATCCTTAACTGGACCCTCACTGGCAAGGGAAAATGAAAGGGAATAAGCATTTATTAAATATCTACTATGTGCCAGGCTTTATGCTAAATACTTTAGAATTATCTCATTTGAGCTTAATAACAACCCTATAGGTAGATGTTATTATTATTCCCATTTTATAAAGAAAAGGCAGACAGAGGTTAAGTGATTTATCTAGAGTCACAAAGCTAGTAAGAGTTTAGGGTCGGATTTGAACTCGGGTCTTCTTGCAGGCCCAGAGCTCCATCCACCATATCCATCTTATTGCCCACTGCATCAAAGCAATCCTTTTATATCTCTCTAGTCACTTCACTATTCCATTCATCATAGTAGATGTTACAAATCTTTTCATCCCTCCTCAAGCCAACTACAAAGCATCCTTCTCCTTCTCAAATGAAGACCTTTCTTCATAGCTCCCTGCAAAAATTTGAATCCTTATGGCCAGAATTCCCTCTTCTCCTCTCCTCATCTCAAATCACTCAAAACATTTTTATCTACTATGTTTTTTCTTCACCCTTTCCTCTCATGTCCTTCTCTTCCTTAAGACTGGCTTCTATCATGTATCCTTGATCTGGTCCCATCCTGTCTTCTCCAGCAAAAAACAGATTTTACTCTATCTTTCCCCGTCTTTCGCCATTGAAGATTGAGCCCAGGAAGTCCAGTGGATGGACCTGTCAAGCAGAGCCCTTTGAAGAAGCCAGGGGCTAAGTGACCTACCTAGCCCAGTGTGAGCAGCCTGGTGGCTGAACAACCTTTCCAACATAATCTGGAAGCAGCTCTCCAATGACACCATGATCCATCCAACATAATTCAGCTTCTCCCTAATGGCACAGCAGCTGAATCTGGTGAGAGACCAGTTAAGCTGTTTGGCCCAGCCCATCAGTTAGTACATCTAGCTAAGCTGTACACTGTGGGATCAAGCCCAATTTACCAGCATATAGATTGTCTATCACTGATCCTGACATCTAATCCTATGGTGAACTTCATGACTATCCTCCAGAAAAGTCAGTCTGATGTTCCAGGAGTAGGAACGCTTTATCCACATTGGTTCCCTGCACATGAGTCTCATTATGGCTTAGGGAAGGGCCTGACACCCCATTAATTCAAGTTGGATCTTGGATCAAACTGAAGTACTCATGGGTTGACCAACAGTCAGTAAAAGATTTACTTTGCTCTAACACTGAGAGGATATTTCAGAAAGACTTAGTAGCATTTAGCCAACAGACACAGCACTCCCTGCAAACCCATCTAGTCATCAAGTCACAGTGTAGTAATGAATGATCTTGGGACATCTACCAAATCTGAAGGACATGATCCACCCCTTTGTGGCTTATGTCCTTTGTTGACCAAAAAACCACATCAATAGAGGGACTGCAGTCAGGAAGGCTCAGTTTAAGCCTTGTTCCAACCTCTGGACCAACCAAACCCTAACTTTGTGGCCTTTTAGGGGGAAAAAAATGGAGTACAACCCATGTTGTGAAGGGGAGGGGAGAGTTCCAGTCAACAATGATCCTGTCACACTAGTGTACTTTTAGTTTCATACTCAGAGAATCTGTTGAAGAAATAAAGTAAATTTAGCCTGAGAGAAGGGAAAACAACAGGATAGGTATCTTTCTGGATTTTCATAAGCTTTAGGCCTCTTCAATTTATAGAGAATTAGAAAGAGTGGAATTCTCTGGCCTAAAGAAGCTACATAACCAAGTTTTCATAGTGGTAGTATGTTAACATAACTGGAATACAAATCCAGATCTGCTGATTCCTATGCCAGCTTTTACTGGGATCATTTGGAAGGCAGTTTAGACTCCTACTACCCTGCAGAAGACACAATTTAGGAGTTCCTGAGTGACTTGGAAATAGTTTTGACAGTCTATGGAACACTAAAAAGTAATACAATACATAGCAACCTTGCTCAATTAAAAAGACTCTAGGAAAGGATAACTAGAGCTCCCTTCCTTTTCCAGACATACAATAATTGCTGCTTTGAGTACCTTGTGAATGTCTGAATTAATCTCATGCCTTAAAAGAAGGAGCAGATGTCTCTAATTTTAAAATACAATATTTTATAAATTATGTCTGGAACTCATCAACCACAAGTCCCATCTCCCTCCCTTCTCCTAATCATAGTGGCATTTATATAGTACCTTTGGATTTATAAAGCACAATGGGTAGAAGTTACAGAGAGGCAGATTTTGGCTCAGTAAAAGGAAAACATTCCCAATTAATAAGGCTGTCCCAAAATGGAATGGGCTGCTTTAAAAGGGAATAGCTTGGTGCCCCCCTCACTGGAGGTCTTCCAAACAGATAATATGGTATTAGAGAAGGAGGTCCTGTCCATATATGAACTGGACTAAATGGTCTCTGATCTTCTTCCTCTCTCCCAAGTTCTGAGCACGGTTGGGGAAGAAGAAATGTAATATAATTGTAATATGATTGAGAAAGGCATAGGAACCAAGACTAGGAAGGCAGCCTCACTATAGTACATTCTGATCAGATCACAACTGGAGTATTATGTTCAATTCTGTCACATTTTAGGAGTGACACAAATAAACTAGGGATTATACAGAAGCAGACAAACAAGGCATGAAGCTCTTGAGCTCATATCATATAAAGTAGCATCAACAATGATTGTCCAAACATGAGTTTAGTAGATGGCCAAAATCATGTGGCAGACTGAGAGACAGGTTGAAATTGTGGCCCTTCCACCTTTTCATTGTTTCGTGAGCTTTGCCCTAGGATAAATTTGCTGGTTTGCCGCTCTGTTCTAGATACTTTGCTAATGTGGTATCTTTCCAGTAAATATTTCTTTGTAAAAGGTTGTTGGAAGGGGTAGTTAGATGGTGCAATGGATAGAGCACCGACCCTGAAGTCAGGAGGACCTGAGTTCAAATGCAACCTCATTTAACACTTATTAGCTGTGTGACTAGCTGGGCAAGTCACCTAGCCCCAAGTGCCTCAGAAAATGAGTTCAGTGGTATTCAACTCTTTATGACCCCATTTGGGGATTGCTTGACAAAGTGGTTCATCAATTCCTTCTCCAACTCATTTTACAGATGAGGAAACTGAGGAAAATAGGGGTTAAATATCTTGCCTAGAGTCACACAGCTAGTATTCGAAGCACATTTGAACTCAAGAAACTGAGTCTTCCTCACTCTAGGGCCAGCACTCTATCCATTGCATTGTCCAACTATCCTAGAATAAGCTTTTGTTTGTTGATAATTGTATCTATTGATGCTATCTTTGGCAATAGTAACCCGTTAAATAATACTTGGGAGATGCTAATTGGTACTTATTAGCTGGCATTAGGGTACTGATCATGAATGATGATATTGGGAGAGAAATTGCAAGGGGAGACAGTACAATTACCTTGTTCTAGCATCCCAACTTACCAGGTTAAATAGGAATTGAGTAAGAAAGATTCCTCAGTGTATACTATATCCCAACTTACCAGGTTAAATAGGAATTGAGTAAGAAAGATTCCTCAGTATATACTATAGGTGTGTATATATATATATATATATGTATATGTATATTATATATGTATACCCACTCAGTATACACACTATAGGAAACAAAGATTTAAAAAAAAGAAGTTATAATAGACAAGTGTGCAAAGAGAAAATCCATGCTTGAAGTGACCCAATAGCAAAAGTTCTGAAGAACAGATTCTCAGACTATCTGAAGGCTGGGAGATCACCAAAATACTAGGGTGGGAGGGAAGAAATACACTTTATAACAAACAAATCAAAAAAGGTGATTGAAGAAATATCAATAACTTTGACTTGGATACCTACTTTCCCATCTCTATAATTAGTTGACAAGTATTTATTAGTATCTACTATCTGCCAGGAACTGGGCTACATATTGGGGATTCAAAAAAGTTAAACCAATCTCTTTGCTCAAGGAGTTTACATTCTATTAGGGGGATTCACAAAAAAGAAAATACAAAATTTTATGGAGAAATTACAAGGCTGATGTATTAGCAAATGGAGGATTGCAATAGTCCTAAAGTAGCATTTGGCACTCAAGCTTGGCTTGAAAAGGAGTTAAGGATTCCAAGAGGTAGAGGGAATGAGGTAATGCATTCCAGGCATGGGGGCCAGCCTGGGCAACAGCAAGGATGAGGGAGATGAAGCTCCTGTGGAGGATTTATGGGAGAATAGGAACAATCAATATATCAACATTTATGAAACACCTAATATGTGCCAGGCAGTGTGGTAAGTACTGGACAAGAGCCACAGGGAATAAAAATCTGATGCTGCACTTAAAGGGAGTACCTACGTTGAGAAGATCATGGATGCATCAGCATATCATGGTCTTGCTTTTACTAATATAGTAAAACTTTAAAATGCTATATGACTAGTATAGTAAAACTACTAACTCTTCTCTCTCCTCACCTGTCGTGAGTTCAAGGCCAGCTAAAAAGGTGGAAGACAGAAAGAGATTTTGTAAATGGGCTTATTCTTTCAGCCCTGTCCCCAGGATCTGTTTTTACAGACTTCAACACAAGAAAAGTGCCATTATTCTACTTCCTCATAAAGAGTGCAGAGGATGCCTAGGCTATAATTCCATGCCTGTTTTTCCATTAACAAAGATATGCTTCTTGGGGCAGTTAGGTGACTTAGTGGAAAGAGTGCAGGCCCTCAAATCTGGGGGACCTGAGTTCAAGTGTGACCTCAATCATTTGACAATTACTGGGAAGTCACTTAATCCAGATTGCCTAACAAATGAATAAAATAAAATGAGGTTAAATGAGATGGCTTCTAAGGTCACTTCCTCTTCTAAATCTATAATTCTATGAGCCTGTTGTAAGTAAATAATAATAGTTAGCATTTACGTAAACACAAAGTGCTTAATATGTTATCTAGAAGTAATTTCAGAGATTAATGAAAAGAAAAGAACTTCTTTCCCCCCCCCAAAAAAAAAACCAACCCCAGCATCAACCAGAAATGTCACTTCAGAGCAATGATGACAGAATGGTCTACTTGCTAAATCTAGGTCATGAGTTTAGAGCTGTATGGAACTTGGTTTAGCAGGACTACCCACTAGTCATTGGGAAGGATGTTTTACACATGCTGTCAAAGAGCCTCCTGGTGGCCAAATTTATACACTCATACATATATACATAGATGTGTTTTCAAACGTATTCAGTTCTGTCCTTTGCTTCATGCCCCCATTTAGTGTTTTCTTGGCAATGATACTGGAGTGGTTTGCCATTTCCTTCTCCAGAACATTTTACAGATGAGTAAACTGAGACAAACAGGGTCAAGGGAATTGCACAGAGTCACATAGTTAGTATACAGCTAAGACTGAATTTGAACTCGAGTCTTTCTGATTCCAGGCCTGGTATTCTATCCATTATACCATCTGGCTGCCCTACATATATATGTAATATAAAATATATATTATACTCCTACCTTGTAAATTGACTGCTGATCTCTTTGTGGATTCAATATATCAATAAATAATAAGTATTCATTGAGTACCTACTATGTGCCAGGAACTGTGCTAAAGATACATATAGAAAGAATAAAAAAAATTAGAAATTTTAGAAAGCAGAGAAACAAGCCAGACTGGATGACTATATCTCTGGCAGGATCACAAAGTACACACCTAATTTATACTACTCTGGAGAGGAAAGTAAGGCAGATGACCTTGCACAGCCCTCCTTCACTTAAATCCAATTCACTTGCATGTCATAGCATCACTTCCCTGATTCACTGAGAATGATTGTCTTCATTGAGAATGAAGGACAAACAACAACAACAACTGTTTGTTCCACTTGCATGTCTAAGATCATGCTGAGTTGCAGTGATGAAAATGGTTTATCCATTTTTAGTGCAAATGGAGCTCATGTTTCTCCATTGCACATAAATCTTGTGCAAATCATGACTTCAGTTACTTTTTAAGAATCATGTTAAGAAAAATCTTTGTTTTACTCTTCTTTACATAAGTGAATGCTAAATTTTGTTGAGTTTTCTGCATTTATTGATAGTTACATGATTTTATGGCTTCTCTTTATAGATATGATTTTTTGCACTAATTATTTCCTAATACACAGCCTGCTACAAATTCTACTTCACTATAATTATTTGGGGGCAGAGGAAATATATTGCAGTATTCTACTAGTATTTTATCTACTCTTTTTTTTTTTTTTTTTGTTAAAGCTTTTTATTTGTATAACATATGTATGGGTAGTTCCCTAACATTGATCTTTACAAAGCTTTCCATTACAAATTTTACCCCCAGTCCCCTCCCCTCCCCTAGATGGCAGGAAGTCCACTACATGCTAATAATGTTGAAATGCTTGAGAAGTTATGCAAGAAAAATCCTATCTACAAGAAAAAAAAAGAATCAGAGAAAGGCAACACAATGCAAACAAATGTCAGTAGAGATCATGAAAATGTTATGTTGTAGTCCATATTTCATTTCCCTCTCTCTGGGTGTATATGGTTTTCTTCAGTGAACAACTGGAACTGGTTTGAGACAATTCTTCGTTGCAGAGAGCCATGTCCATCAGAATTGATCATCATGTAATACTGTTGTTGCTGTGTATGATGTTTATCTACTCTTTTAAATTTATATTTATTTAATGATGAGTTGACTTGGTCAAAAGTCCATCAAGTGAACTGTTGGTATGTAGGTGACTGGTTGATTAGCTGATTGGTTGTTCTTCATTTTCAAAGAGGACCAAAATAACATCACAATGCTAGAATCAAATTACAATGTGTCTGACTATGGCTGATCAAATTAATATGAACTTGGAATGCTCTACTGCAATTTGGGCACAAACAGTCCATGTGAACATTTGGGATGGATTTTCTAAATTTGTGTATGTCCAATTTCTTTTAAGCTATTTCAATTCTGCTTTGTTCATAGAGCAGAGCACCTTCTCTGATGAAAGCAGGCCATGCTGGGTGGTCCTGTGCTGGGGTCTCTTATGTCCCATCATTAATTCCAAAGTTCTTAAGAGAGACTTTGAAAGTGTCCTTTCATTGCCCTGTGTGAATTCTCCATTGAATAGCGTTTAATAGTCTTTTTGGCAGCATATCTTTGGCATTCAAACTATGTGACCAGCCCAACAGAATTGTGCTCTTTACAGTAGAGTTGGGATGCTTAGCAGTTTAGTTCGAGAAAGAACTTTAGTATCTGGTATCTTATTTTGCTAGGTGATCTTCAGAATCTTCCTAAGACAATTCAAATGGAAGCAATTCAGTTTCCTGCCATGGTACTGGTGTTTCATAGGCATGCAATAATGAGGTTTGCACAACAGATCTGTAGACCTTCATGTTAGTAGTTAGGCTAATATCTCTTTTCTCACATATTCTCTTTAGGAGTCTCTCAAACACTGAACCAGTTCTGGCGATGTGTGTGCCATTTTCATGTATGTAGTTAGAATGTTGGGATTTTGTTTCTGGGACTGACTTTGAAGATTTTTTTAAAATTGTTACCTTTTGCATTTTAGAGCAACTTCATTTTTCAAGATGTACCTCCCTATTCCTTTCCATAGAACCAGCCCTTATAACAAAGGAAAAAAGAAAAAGGAAAAAAAATTGAACAAAACTAACAGATGAATCAGCCAAATCTGACATTCTATTTAGAGTTCCACACTCATAGTTCTCCCACCTCCACAAAGAAGTGGAAGGGAAGTATATTATTCTACCTAGTCTTTGAGGCCATCCTTGGTCTTCATAAGTTCACAAAGTTCAGTTTCAATTTGAGGATGGGGAGGATTTTCCTGTTTGCATTTTATAATCTCCACATATATTGTTTTTCCAGTTCCATTTACTTCACTTTGCATCAGTTAATATGACTTTCCAAGTATTTGAAAACCCTTCAGATTGGGAGAACCTGCCAGAGCTTGTACTACTGGTTCCTAGGGCCTCCTATCAGCCAAAATAAAGAATCTTTGCCTTTATGCAGGGATCACTAATAGACAGCTTGTGTATTCCATGAGTACATATAGATGTCCAAAGGAAGACTCCCAGGGTGTTTGGTAGACATCCAAACAAGATTTGTAGAAGTTATGTATAAAAGTCATGTAGTATGAGAAGGTATGGAAAAGTAACAATTTGTAGCATTGGAGGGAACTATAATACTGATGAGATCACAGGTCTATCAAAATAAATATTCATTAATGCTTTTGATCTATAATTTTCTTCTGCTTCCTTGTCTTTACCAGGTTTGAGGATAAGAGTCAGAGCCTTTTAGAAAAAAATCAGTTAGAATGTTGTCTTTGAAAAGTTTATGTGGAAGGGGGAATTACTTGTTCTATGAATGTTTTCAAGGAATTTACTTATGAATCTTGGGCCATTTTATGTAAAAACTCCTAAGTTATCTATTCAAATTCTTTTTCTGAGACTGATATAAATTATCTACTTTTTATTTCAGCAACTTGGACATTCCATATATTTTTGATAATTTACTTCTTTAAAATTTTTAAGTTGACCTAGCTGTGTGACCCTGGGCAAGTCACTTAACCTCAATTGCCTCAGCAAAAAAGAAAAAAAAAATTAAGTTGAGTAGTTTGTAGTTCATTCAATCTCAGATTTAGAAATAATTTAGTCCAGAGGTATCAGACTTCCAGCCCACAAAAATCTGTGGCTTGGGATAAAGGAAAGCAGATTAAAATATAATTAGGAAACACATAAATAAATAAATCGTGATTTAGATAAATAAATAAGGTATGATAATAATATAATAATAAATAAAAGTATAATACAACATAAAGTTAATTTGTTGCTTTCTAAGTCAACCTGTGACTCACAAAGATCATTTTCTGTTTGTTTGACATGATTATATAGTTTAATCTTCAGGTTTAATAATAAAATAGATAATAAATCAGATAATAAATTCAGATAATAAAATAGAGGCTTAGAGAATATAAGCGACTTGTCTAGTATTACTAGTAGCAACCTGGTAGAATCCAGATTTAACTCTGGATTCTCTGATTCCAAATCCACAATGCTTTCTGTTGTACAATGCTTCCTCCAGGTAGTTGTAAATGGAAATTTACTTTAGTTTTCTTGATTTCGTTCTCATTCACCTTTTTTTTTTTCCATTTATGTTCTGGCTTTCCCCCCACTCCTTTTAAAAATTTTTATTTGTTGCTTATTAACCTCAATAGTTTCCAAAAAACTTTCAGTTTTATTTATCTAAATTCTTTCTTCTCCATTTTTATAATCCCCTTTGTGACTGATTTTGACACAAGTTGTTTATTTCCTAATTCCTAAATAATGAGTTATAAGCTCAATGTTTAAATTTCCTCTTTTTCTCTTTAGTAAATATGTTTGTAAAACAATAAACTTGCTACTTTGTCCTTCTTTGATGGCACACCATAAATTTTATATTTTGCATTTATGATACTATCTTTAGCATTATCTTTTTTTCCTGTATTTGTTAACCTAGGTAATTAGTCAATAAAAAAAGTTTTAAAGCTTTCATGAATGCCCTATAACTTCTTGTCACATTTTCATTTCTTACTTTTTGCACTATGATCCATTAATGTAATATTTAGTTACAAAGTGCTTCTTTCTACATAACCATATGAGATACATAAAGTAAGCTTTTCCTTTAAAAAAAAATAAAGCTTTATTTGTATCTTTTGTTTTTACATTGTAAATTTTTCCCCCTTATTTTGTTTTCTCTCCACTCTCAGAAAACCTTCTCATATTACAATGAATACCTTAAATTTTTTATAAAGATCTGTTATATTATGGTATTCATATGAATGTCATAAACCAAAGCTTGATATTGAGTTTCACACTTAAATTATACAAAGAAAAAAAGTTAAAATACTGGTTGATTATTACTGATAACCGAGTGTAAAAATAAATCCAAATCAACATTTCTTTTTAGATATACTGTCATTCAGTCATTTTTTTCAATCATGTCCAACTCTTCATGAACCCACCTGGGATTTATTTATTTATTTATTTTGGGCAAATATACTGGAGTGTTTTGCCATTTCCTTCTCCAGCTCACTTCATAAATAAGGAAAGTGAAGCAAACAAGGTAAAATGACTTGCCCAGGATCACACAGCAATTAAGTATCTGAGGCCAGATTTGAACTTAGGTCTTTCTGATTCTATGCCTGGTGCTCTAGCCATTGTTCCACCTAGCTGCCTACAAAGGAATATCTATATCATAATGATATAAACAGGGGTAGTTAGTGATCATAGTGGTTCATTACTGCTCTTTGAGTCTATCTTCCTCTCACTTGGTGCAGACATATAACAGCACACACAAAAATAAATTCTTTATTAATCATAATAAGACAATAGCATAGACACAGCAGGAATACAGGACCTGCATGTGCTATATACAAAGGGGAACCTGAGGAGAAGGAGGAAGAAGAGGAGGAAGAGGAGGAGGAGGAGGAGGAGGAGAAGGAGAAGGAAGAAAAGAAGATGAAGAAAAGAAGAGGAGAAAACAATTAGCAAAACTTCAATATATTAAAAAAACTGAAATTATATACAATGTATCATATGCATGAACCTGTAACTTATGAAAAGAGGGAGGTATTTTCTCACATTTCTCCTTTGGGACCATGTTTGTTCTTTATCATTCTGCAACATTCATTTTCGATCGAGTTGTAGTTGTAGCAAATGTTATTTTCATAGGTGATTTGCTTATGATCATATAGCTACTAAGTATTTTAAAAGGCTTTGCCATCAGGATTCCATTCACTATACTGTTGCTACTTTTTTTACATTTCTGAATTTATCAACAACTTTTTCAAGACACACAGTATTAAATTTTTTTATGTCCCATGTATAACTGAGGGGTGAAAAGTGTATTTGCTGCTTTCTTTTCCCATTTGAGTTTCATCATGTCTATATATAGGGCCACTGACACATGCAGAGATCACTTAAGACTTGGGCATTCACGTGGGAGACATCAGAGATTTGATTCTTAAAGAAGACATTCTGCACTCCCCTTCCACATGGGTGAAAACAGCCTCTTCCACTGGCTGCAGAGACTGAACAGGCTTGAAGCTTGAAGCTTTCCTTGACCAGGGGAAAAACTAAGTTCTTCCTTCTCCTTCAGAAATGGGGTTGAGGTTTTGGACTGTTTTGATTATCTTTTTCAATACTAGGCACAGGCAGTGGAATCCCCCAGACCTAAAGATTGATCCATGGTGACCATGGAGGCAGAATTCCTTCCTATCAAAGAAGTCAGATCCCCTCCCACCCCAAAGACTGAGGAAGATATAGGAGGGAGGATATTTGTATCAGTTATTATTATACCTTTGAAGTAAATATTTCTTTAAAAAAACTAATCTAAAAATGAAATAGTCAAATAAAACTTAGAGGTCTGTATCCCAAAGAGATTTTTTTAAATGGTGTTCTTGTGGGGGTGGATCTATGTGTACAAAAATATTTATAGAACTCTTTTTGTGGTGGCAAAGAATTGGAAAATGAGGGTATGCCCATCCATTGAGTAATGACTGAACAAGTTGTAGTACATAATTTCAAGGGAATGTTATTCTGCTATAAGAAATGACAAGCAGGATGTTTTCAGAAAAATCTGGGAAGATTTACACAAACATATAAAGTGAGCAAAACCAAGGCAACATTGTACACAGTAACAGCAATATTGTATGATGACCACTGTTAATACCTTAGCTATTCTCAGCAATACCATTGTATTAAAAAAACCTGAAATTATATATAATGTATCACATGTATGAACCTCTAACTTATGCAAAGGAAGGGAGGCGGTGTCTTCTCACATTTCTTCTTTGGGGCCATGTTTGTTCTTTATCATTTTGCAACATTCATTTTCAATTGAGTAGTAGTTGTAGCAAATATTATTTTTATTGGTGATCTAGGACAATTCTTAAAGATTCATGATGAAATATGCTATCTACCTCCAGAGAAAGAAATGATGCAGTCTGAATGCAGATTGAAGCATATTAGTTTTCACTTTTTTCATGCTTTTTTTTTCTTTTGGTCTGTGTCTTATTTCACAACATGACTAATGTGGAAATGTTTTTCATGATTGCATATATATATGTATGTTTATATATATATATGTACATATATATATATATAACCTATATCAAATGGCTTACTATCTCAGGGAGGGGGAAGAGAAAGGGAGGGAAAGAATTTGGAACTCAACATTAAAAAAAAGAATGTTAAAAAATCGTCTTTATATGCAATTGGGAAAATTTTTTTTCAAGGAAAGTGGATCTGAGATTATAGGAGACCCCTAAAATTGGGGGAACATCATCAATGGAAGCTTGAGTCCACAGAAAAGATTAAATATCTTTCAATCACACAAGAGTACCAATCACTCCTGACAGGAGTAAAATGAAACGCATCTAACCTTAAGCAGTGAAAGCTGGGATAGTCAATAGCTATAAAATTTATTTTATCTATCAAGTACAACTTTTGCAACCAGTGATTCAAGCCTAAAAATTCTTTTAGCCAAGTGCCAGACCTCCTATCAAGCACTTCCTCTAAACACCCTGGGAAAACTAGCTTCTGATCCCTGAGCCTTTTTCATTTCCAACCCAACTCAGCCCAACCCTTTCTCGTCAACCTTTCCATTTCTAAGTCTGGCCAAATAATCAAATGGATACTACCATTCGGGGAAAGGATGTGTCAAATAATCTATGGCTCCACTCACCTTCCCTGTGACTTCTGTGACCAAAATACCGGTTCCTGGCCATCATTTCCCTACATATGCTTTCATTCCCTAATTAAATATAATTTAATTGAGGGCAAAACTGTATTGCATTTTTGTTTTTTGTATTCTAGGGCTTGGCCCAGTGCCTGTTATATAGTAAGTACTTAATAAATGCTTATTCATTTATTCATCTTTTTGTTTGATTTGATTTTCAACACTCTATTAGTGAAGCATAAAAAACTCCTATAACAATTCAGTGGGCATCTAACTCTTTTGTAAACTTACCAGCATTTCCTTCATAAATTTAACTATTATATTACTTGGCACACAAATACCATTGCTCTCATTTTCAGTGGTATCTTTTCAGTCATTTCAGCCTACTCTTTATGACCCCATTTGGGGTTTTCTTGGCAAAGATCTTGGAATGATTTGCCATTTCCTTCTCCAGTTCATTTTACAGATGAGGAAACTGAGGCACACAAGGTTAAATGACTTACTTAGGATGACACAGCTACTAAGTGTCTTAGACCAGACTTGAATTCACAAAGATGAGTTTTTCTGACTCAAGATTTGGCAGTCTATTCACTATGCTACCTTGTTTCCCAATGGTACCGTTATTTGAAATAATTTGTTTCAAATGTAATGATTTCTCATTTGAATTTGACTTTATTACATGCCACAATTTAAAAAAAATTAGCTATAGCCTAAGTTTTCATCTGTCTTATGATTTAAATCCATGTATGTCTTTTGTGTTTAAACATCAATTTGTATTTTTTCAATCATTCTGAAATCCTTTAGACTATTTATAAAGTTTTAAATATTTATATTAAAATGAATAATTGTGAATTTATCTTCTACTGTTCTTTATTAAATGATTTGTTTTGTTATAAGGGAAAATAAACTTCATTTCATTGTGATCAATTTGATGAGTCCCTCAATCAACTTAATAAAAGTGCAGGGTTGGGGCAGCTAGGTGGCGCAGTGGATAAGAGCACCAGCCCTGAAGTCAGGAAGACCTGAGTTCAAATCTGGTCTCAGACACTTAACATTCCCTAGCTGTGTGACCCTGGGCAAGTCACTTAACCCCAATTGCCTCAGCAAAAATAAAAAAATAAAAGTGCGGGGTTGAACTTTTGTGAGGGAATGAAGGAGAGAGACTTCCCTGAAATTCAGTCTCTGTTTGAAAGGAAAGAGTGAACTCCTCTGCCTGTCCCTTGACCATGAAGATGATTGGTGGCTGAAGATTGAGGGAAATGTACTCTAGAAAAATTGCCTGTGGTCAGCCTAGACTATTACCTGTATCCACTTACAGTAACTAATAAAACCAAAGTCCACTGCCTTTATGAGATGAGAACATACCTCACTGAACCAATCAATCAGTCAGTAGCATGAACCAGGCCTGATATTAATCAATGATATTTCATCTACTTTTAAAAGGATATCTACTCAGATTAATGGAGCAACTTGGGCATGCCCTATAACTCTTCTATAAAATAGCATATCAGGTTAAAGTCCAGAAGTTACTTTTTAAATCACACAGCTTAGGATAGAAGCCTTCTAGCCAAGCTTTGTAGAAAGGATTTGCTGGATTGGGGAGGTAAAGAGCACCGGTCCCAGTCTCAACTTCTTCTTAGTCCCAATCATCTCCTTTCCTCCTCATCTCTTTTAACCAGAAAATCTCTTCTTCAAAGATGGAGGATCTACTGCCTTCTTAATATAGAGAGTATTGTCATTAGGTGCCAAATTTCCAACTAGAGGAGATAAGGAAAGGCAGATTTAGGACTGTACATGAAGGGCAGAAAATATACACCCTGAAGATCATATCATGAGGACTCCAGCAAAGGATTTTCTCACTAGGAGTTGCCTAAATTAGTGAATTAGAAAACCATCTTCTCCCAGTTTCTCAGGACTATTCCTGCAATCCCAAGAAGAGACAAAGTAGCCAAAGCCCTTTTTGTAGTGGCAAGGAACTGGAAACTGAGTGGATGCCCATCAGTTGGAGAATGGCTGAATAAGTTTTGGCCATATGAATGTTATAGAATATTATTGTTCTATAAGAAACGATCAGCAGGATGATTTCAGAGAGGCCTGGAGAGACTTGCATGAACTGTTGCTAAGTGAAATGAGCAGAACCAGGAGATCATTATACACAGCAACAAGATTATATAATGATCAATTCTGATGAACGTGGCTCTTTTTAACAATGAGATGATCCAGGCCAGTTCTAATGATCTTGTGATGAAAAGAGCCATTTGCATCCAGAGAGAGGACTGTGGGAACTGAGTGTGGATAGCAACATAGCATTTTCACTCTTTTTGTTGTGATTTGTTTGCATTTTGTTTTATTTTTCACTTTTTTCCTTTTTGATTTGATTTTTCTTGTGCAGCAAGATAATTGCATAAATATGTATGCATATATTGGATTTAACATTTTTATCATGTTTAACATATATTGGACTACTTGCCATCTGAGGACGGGGTAGGAGAAGGAAAGGAAATTGGAACACAAGGTTTTGCAAAGGTTAATGTTGAAAAATTATCCATGCATATGTTTTGAAAATTAAAAAGCTTTAATTTAAAAAAAAAGTAGCCAAACTCTGGGCATCCAATCTGCCAAGGATAAGTAAAGGGTTGGGAGAATAAGTGCAACCCTGCACTTTTCTATGTATTATGCTTCTCTTCTTGCTTTGGGCTATAAGAGTATATTATGGAAACAATTCTGAATTTGAAGTTCTTTTCTCATGTTTTCTTCCTTTAATTCTGGATGGGAATGTAGGAAGTTTGGGGAAAGAGATTCCTCTTCCCTCCCTCTACTCTCTGCCAAGAACACTGGTGACTAATAGCAGAAGCACAGATTCAGCATGTCTTGTGTTTACAAGATGAGGCCTCCCAGCCTTAGTTGCTTTCTTTTATCTTCCTATTTCCCCTTTTTGACTAACAGTTGTGAGAAATGGATATGTCCAACTTTGAGGTTGCTTCATGGATAATCCTAAATTTGAGAGTTTCTAAGCTAACCAGAGGGAGATTTCCTTGACAGACAGCTCCTCAGAGAAGAAGATTGCTAACAGCTTTATCTTTTACCTTAGGAATGTATGGGGGTTAGCATTTCTGCTGTGAGGGCTTTTTGAATCTTTTTAGGTCCGTCATTCATCTGGGGTAGTGTCCACCTGACTGACACTCAACTCTCACCTGTGACTCCAAGAGGCTGTAACATGAACAGCAGCCATAGTCTAGTTAATCATATCAGGAGAGGTGCTGAACCAGGTGAAGAGTACCTGAAGGGGCACAAAGGATATCTTCCTCAAGCATGTAAACACTTCACCCTATTAAATGGGAGAAGAATAATTTGTTCCAACATCCACGAAGGCAACTAAAGCAGGTGCTATCTATGATTAGAAATTGAAGACATCAGGATCATCCAAGGTATTCCAATCATCGTGACTTTTATCTTGTCACTGGACTTGAATGACTTTGGAAAAGAGAGTGAAGCTGATGACTGTGCAACTCTGTCTCACTTGAATCCAATTCACAAACGAGTCAAGACATCACCCTGTGATGTCATTAGCCCTCTTGGAATACAGGACAAGCAAGGATAACATATCACCTTTCAGCCAAAGGATTAAAGCAGCTGATGAGAGGCCATATGAGAACTAGACCTTGCCAACTCTCCATGCTAACTACTGTAAGATGCACAAAGATTAGGTCTGTTGTGAATAAGAAATATCCAGTTTCACTGAGATTCTTTACTTTTCAGGACAATATAATGGGCTATTTGAATATTTTATGCTTCCCCTAATTGTCCATGTTTGCTTGAATCTTGTACATTTTCCAAGGTGGAAGAAATTAAAAAAAAAAAAGCTGTCCAATACCCTAAAATCTATATTGTACATCGAAGACTTGAGGGGGAAGGAACACTGATTCCCATATATGAGGAATCCTATATACAAGCCATACCATACCATTTTGTTTCCATGATTTTCTAGTTTACTTGGAGTGGGAGGCATCAGTCTGAGGTTAGACCCAAGGATCAAGACTATTCTATATGAACCCAGAACCCCATAGCAGGCCACCAGAGTACTAAGGCTAATCCTTTTCCAAAATTGACAGACAACTGAACAATATCTTATATTTTATGCCTGTGTTTACTAAATTTTTTTGAGTATGAAGATCTCTTTTTAAGGTAAAAAATGTTGGGGCAGCTAGGTGGCGCAGTGGATAGAGCACCAGCCCTGAAGTCAGGAGGGTCTGAGTTCAAATTTGGTCTTAGACACTTAACATTCCCTGGGCAAGTCACTTAATCTCAATTGCCTCAGCAAAAAAATAAATAATTAAAAAAATAAATAAAGTAAAAAATGTTTCACAGCCTTCCATCAGATAGATAGATGTGCTTTTAGCATCCATTGACTAAAAAAACAAAACAAAACAAAACAAAACAAAACAAAACAAAACAAAACAAAACCAGAACACATAATGACAAAAAGCTACCATCAATTCCACAACATTTTAAAAATTAATTTTAAAGTTCAATTTTCTTTTATTTTCATTTCCAAATTCTCTCCCTCCCATTTTCCATTTCCCCATCCATTAAGAGGACACAAAACCAAAACTGGTTATAAACATGTGTAATCAAACAAAACAAATTCCCTCATTTGCCATGTCCAAAAAAAAAAAAAAAACCAATAAAAGAAATAAAAAGAAAAGAAAAATATGCTTCAACATGAACATACATTTTAAATGATTTTGTAGGTGCAGAGTAGATGCAGAAAGAGCCTGCTGAGGCTTTTCTGAATCCCCTCTCAGCTGTTTAAAGAGGTGAGATTCCCTTAAGAAGAGTTAATTTATCTAATTAGTGAGATTGAGGCCTTGGTCTTGGCAATAATGATGTCTCCTACATAAGGCCTGACTCTTCACTCCCAACATATCTTTAACACCTCATTAGGAATGATTGATTGGCAAGAGCTTGTCAAACATTCATCAATAACTATTAACAATGAACAATTCTTTATCAATAATAAACAACTATTTATCAATCACCCCTGAGGCACTGTGCTTGTGAGAATACAAGTACAAAGAATAAAACAATTACTATTTACCACAAAATTACATTTTTTTCCTCAATAGTATTTTCTTTTTCTTTTTATTTTCTTTTATTATTTTTTGGGGATGAGGCAATTGGGGTTAAGTATCTTGTCTAGAGTCACACAGCTAGGAAATGTTAAACGTCTAAGGCCTGATTTGAACTCAAGTCCTCCTGACTTCAGGGCTGGTGCTTTATCCACTGTGTCATCTAGCTGCCTTCCCTATTTTATTTTTCCAAATGCATATAAAAACAGTTTTCAACATTTATTTTCATAAAATTTTGTGTTCTAATTTTTTTCTTCTTCACTCCTTTACTTCTCCCTTTCCCAAATCAGTAAGCAATTTGATATGCTATACATGCACAATCATTTTAAACATATTTACATATTTGTCATGTTGTGCAAGACAAATCAAACCAAAAGGAGGGGGAAAAACCACAAGAAAGAAAAAGCAAAGAAAAAAACAAAAACAAAAGGTGAAAATGCTTTGCTTTGATCCACATTCAGTCTCATAGTTCTCTCTCTGGATTCAGATGGCATTTTCCATCCCAAGTCTATGGAATTGTCAACAAGATTCTATGCTAATTCAAAAAGTTATCAAACTATGCATACCCTTTGATCCAGCAATGTTTCTACTGGACTTACATCCCAAAGAGATTTTAAAGGAAGGAAAGTGCAAAAATGTGGCAGCCCTTTTTGTAGTGGCAAGAAACTGGAAACTGAGTGGTTGACCATCAGTTGGAGAATGGCTGAATAAATTATGGTATATGAATGTTATGGAATACTATAGTTTTATAAGAAATGATTAACAGGATGATCTCAGAAAGGTCTGGAAAGACTTAGATGAACTGATGCTAAGGAAAATGAGCAGAACCAAGAGATCATTGTACACAGCAACAACAAGATTAGACAATGATCAATGCGGATGTGGCTCTTCTCAGCAATGAAATGATACAGGCCATTTTCAATGATCTAGCCATCTACACCCAGAGAGACGACTGTGGGAACTGAGTGTGGATCACAACATAACATTTTCACTCATTTTGTTGTTGTTTGCGTGCATTTTATTTTCTTTCCTTTTTGATCTGATTTTTCTTGTGCAGCAAGATTATTGTATAAATATGCATACGTATATTGGATTCAACATATATTTTAACATGTTTAACATATATTGGATTACTTGCCATGGGGTGGGGAAGTAGGGGAAAATTTGGAACACAAGGTTTTGCAAGGGTCAATGTTGAAAAATTATCCATGCATATGTTTTGAAAATAAAAAGCTTTAACAACAAAAAAAGATTACAAGCTAATGAGGAAGAAAACAAGTACATAAAAATGTATATTGTGTAAATATATAGTGAATACATACATACATACATATACATGTTTGTATGGAGATATATATTATATGTGTGTATAGAGATATATCCACATCCACATACATACAAAGTAATTAAATAAATACAAGATAGTTTGGGAAGAAGGGAGATAGCAGATGATGGAAGAGGGGAGGGAATCAGGAAAGGTTTCAAACAGAAAATTGTGCCTAAATCAGATCTTTGAAAGGAAGAGAAAGACTCTATGAATTGAAGATAAGGAGGGTGTGTGTTATAATCAGGGGGATGGCTAAGGCAAATGCACCCAAATAAATGAAGCATCATGCTTGAAGGAAGAATAAAGAGGTGGACAGTTTATCTGGATTGCAGAATTCAGGAAAAGAAATAAAATCTAGTGAGACTGTAAAGATAGATTGGGGTCAGGTTGCCTCATGCTTTAAAGGATAGAGAGAGGAATTTATTTGATTTTGAGAAACAAGAGGGAGATAATAGAGTTTACTGCATGGGAGATTAACTTGATCAGGTCTGTACTCAAGGAAAATGACTGGCAGTAATGTGAAAATTGTACTGGAGTGGGGAGAGAAAGGTAGGGAGACTGATTAGAAAACCATTGAAATTATATGTGTGAGGGATGATTAAGTCCTGAATTAAGTGTGGGGAGAAGGTGTCACAAGCAAGAGAAGTTGTGAAGGCAGAAAAGTCAAGCTTTGGCAACTGATTCAATGTGTGGGGGGAGAGTGAAGAGTTCAGGATGCTACCAATCTATAAGCCTGAGATACTGGATAAAATAATTTCCCCTCATTTTACAGATGAGGAAAACAAGGCAAACAGGATGGAGTGACTTGCGCAGGGTCACACAGCAGGTTTTGACCTTGGGTCTCCATGATTTCAAGTTCACTAGTCTTGGTATAGGTACTACATCATCTCAGTGCCTCCATAGCATCAGGCTCTGGACAAAACCAACAATTTCTTGGACCAAGCAGGACTTATAGATGAAGAGCAGGAAAGGATAAAATGATAATGCGGATGGGAAATCCTGAATCTTGTCCTTTCCTAGTATTGTGAGTTACATGGACTATGCAAGTATAGAAAGAAAGGGTCAGTGCCTGTTCATCTCAAGGTGTTTTAACTTTATGGGAGAAATTTGAATTCTGGGGGTAAAATGGAGGACTGTATCAGTCCTTTCAGGGGAAGTGAAGGCCCACCAGAAAGAGAAAGAGATCGTATTCTGAGCATTTATCCAATCCAATTTATTTCAATAATTATTTATTAAATGACTCCTACTGTGCTGGGGTAGCTAGATGGTGCAGTGGTTAGAGCACTGGAATAGGAGTCAAGAAGACTTAAATTCATGAATTCAAATCTGACCTCACACACTTACATATACTTGCACATGAGACCCTGAATAAGTCACTTAACCCTGCTTGCCTCAGTTCCCTCATCTATAAAATAAGCTGAAAAAGGAAATGGCAAACCACTCCAATATGTTTCCCAAGAAAACCAGACTGAAAACAACTGAACTATTCTTACCTTTAAAGATAGGAAGACAAAATAAAGTTCCTACCTTTAAAAAGTTTGTATTCTGCTTACAAAGAAACCTCTATGCAGACGACATATGTCTACACATATAGACAACATATTCTGAGGAGGGCAATTAGAAAAGGATTTCCATAGGGAATAATGCAAAATTTGAGCTGTGAAGTAAGAGTCTGCAGATTCTAGGAGTTTGAGATGGGCTAAAACATTCTCTGCATGATAATGGAAGCAGGGGATGCAATGCCATGTTTAGGCAAGCAAGTAATTAGGTCAAGTTGACATGCATTTATCCCGTACTTATTATGTGCCAAGATGGGATACTAAAGCAAGTTTTCATAAAGTAAAGTAAAAGTAAAGCAAAAACACTGCCCACAAGAAACTCACATTCTAACGGATGAAACCACATAAAAACAACTGGGTACATACAAGATATAAGCAGTATAAATGGAAGACATTCATAGTCAGTTAGGGTGGAATATAAAGGGTAATATCATGAAATAAGCCTAGAAAGGCCAGAACTAAACTGTGAAGGGTTTTAAATAACCAAACTGAGAGGTCTGCATTTTGTCTTAGAGGCAATAGGGAGCCACTAAATATTTTTGAGTAGTGGAGTGACAGTCATGTTTGTGCTCAAGATAGATGATAGGAAAAGATAATGACGAATGTTGGAGGGCATGTGGGAAAACTGGGACACTGATACATTGTTTGTGGAATTGTGAACGGATCTAACCATTCTGGAGAGCAATTTGGAGCTATGCTCAAAAAGTTATCAAACTGTGCATAACCTTTGACCCAGAAGTGTTTCTACTGGTCTTATATCCCAAAGAGATCTTAGAGGAGGGAAAGGGACCCACATGTGCAAGAATGTTTGTGGCAGCCCTTTTTATAGTGGCTAGAAACTGGAAACTGAATGGATGCCCATCAATTGGAGAGTGGCTGAATAAATTATGGTATATGAATGTTATGGAATATTATTGTTCTGTAAGAAACGACCAGCAGGATGATTTCAGAGAGGTCTGGAGAGACTTGCATGAACTGATGCTGAGTGAAAAGATCAGAACAAGGAGATCATTATACACAGCAATAACAAGACTATATGATGATCAATTCTGAAGGACATGGTTCTCTTCAACAATGAGATGTTTCAAACCAGTTCCATTTGTTCAGTGATGAAGAAAGCCATCTACACTCAGAGAGAGGCCCGTGGGAAGTGAGTGTGTACCACAACATTGTATTTTTCACTCTTTCTGTTGATATTTGCTTGCATTTTATTTTCTTTCTCAGACTTTTTTTTTCCTTCTTGATCCGATTTTTCTTGTGCAGCAAGATAACTGTATAAATATGTATACATATATTGGATTCAACATATATTTTAACATATTTAACATGTTTTTGACTACCTGCCAGCTAGGGGAGGGGATGAAGGAGGGAAAAATTTGGAACAGAAAGTTTTGCAAGGGTCAATGTTGAAAAATTGCCCATACATATGTTTTGTAAATAAAAAACTCTAATAAACTTAAAAAAATTTTAAAAAGATAGATCATCTAGGAAGTTGTGGGCAGGATGGATTGGAGAAGGGAGAGATTAGGAGCAGAAATACCAATTTTTAATTGAACTGAATACAAAATAAGAAAAAAAAAAGAAAATAGAGACAGAAAATGAAAATTAAAAACAAAACAAAACAAAACATTGTCTTGTGCCCAGCAGAACATGAGGGAAAATTCAAAATATGTAACAATAAATTTCAATTTCATGAAAATATACATAATAATAGTTGAAATTATATTCATGAATATCCATCTTTTCTTTGCTTCCTTATAGGTTATTCTTTTGTTCTCTGCTGAGCACTTTTTATTTTTTTCCCTTTTCGTTCCCCTCATCTTCTCCAAGCAGGCTACAGTTAAGCACAGATATAGTTATATCTAGATCTAGATCTAGATAACTACATGTAGATATAGATACAGATATCAGAGATACCAGTTAGGAGTCTGTCATATACAGCCCCTAAAGGGAGGGGAATGAGGAACTGAACTAGCATGATAGCTATCTGAATGGAGAGGAGGGACTATATATGAAAAATATGAGTAAATAGAATTGACAAGACTTGTTCATGGATGATGTAGATAGTGAAGGAGTGGAAAGGATTTAAGATGATCCAGAGATTATGAATTTAGGTATCCTCAATAAAAATATAAAAGTTTGGAGGAGAAGAAGGAAGGACAAGGGAAGATATGAATTATTCTGGACATGTTGAGTTTAAGATTATTATATGGATAACCAGGTGAAGATATCTAGCACATAGCTGTTAATATAGGACAAGAGCGGAGGAATGGATACATAAGTCTGTATTGATGTGAAGGTGAGGAGATCAACTAGCAGGAGGAAAGAAGTAAGGTCAGAAGAGAGCCTTAAGGGACATCCATGATCATGTTTCATTAACATGAAACAAGCTTTTTTTTTTTTTAACCCAACAAAACATGTAAATGATTCATTGGCTTTTATCATCACAAGACCCACTTTCAGGATGGGCGCCACAGTCAATGGGTACCAAATTCCTATCTTCCTTCCTTTCTTAATCCTTATGATTCAGAGTCACTGGCTGCCTAGGAGAAAACCCACTTCCTCTGCTACTATTTCTTGCTTTCTTTCCTCCTGTCCACCTCAGCTCTTCCTTTCCTGAGCCCCAATCTGGCTCTACCCATATCCTTAGAAATCCCCATTCTGCTGCAGACAAACTTCCCTTCACCTTGAGTTTCTTTCTCTTGCACTGTTTTTATATTTTTTGCAATAATGATAACCTAATTCCCCCAAAACACTCTGCATCCCTGACCCTATCCAGCAAAGGATGCACCTTCTGCAATCATTTGCTTTAATGATAATTTCATCATTCAAAAGGTGGAGTAACACACACCCAAGATATATATATATATATATATACATATATATATATGGAGTATATGGAATTGATTCAATTTCATGATAACAAGAGATATTTCTCAATAGATAAATGATCAAATGATATAAATAGACTATTCTCTATATCTATTTTGGGAAAGAGGGAGAGACAGCAATCAGGGTTAAATGACTTGCCCACAGTCATACAACTAAGAAGTGTAAAATATATGAGACTGGATTTGAATTCAGGTTCTCTTGACTCCAGGGTCAGTGCTCTATCCACTGTGTCATTTACCTGCCACTAAATAGGCCATTCTCAAAGAATGAAATTGAAATCAACAAAACCAAATGCTCTAATGAAAAAATGCTCTAATAAATAGTTAATAATGTTTAACATTTATATAAGATTTGCAGAGTATTTTACAAATATTATCTTATTTGATTCTCACCACAATCCTGAGGTGGGTCCTAGTATTATCCCCATTTTACAGATGAAGAAAGTGAGACAGAAAAGTGTTAAGTGACTTACCTAGAGTCACACAATTATCTGAGACTGAATTTCAACTCCAGGTTCAGTGCTGCATTCACTACATCACCTAGTTGCAAATTAAAATTAAAGCAAGTCTGAGTTTGCACTTCCCACGCATCAGAATGACAAATGGGACCAAAAAAAAAAAAGTTGGCGGGACTGTACAAAAATAGGTACACTAATGCACTCTTGGTGAAGCTGTGAATTGGTCCAACCAGTGGGGAAGCAATGTGGTCCTCTGCCCCAAAAGTCATTAAACTATGCATGTTTTTGACCCATTAAAAATACTTCTAGGTCTAGACCTCCAAAAAAATCTAAGAAAAAGAGAAAGACCACACACATATAACAAGAAATACTTATAATAGCTTTGTTTGTAGTGGCTAAGAAATGGAAATCAATGAAGTATCCATCAATTGGGAAATGGCTGGACAAACTATGGCATATGGATGTCCCATAAGCAATGATGAAATGAGAAACCTGGGAAGACCTCTATGAACTGATCCAGAATGAAGAGGGAAGAGTCAAGAAAACAATTTCTCTAAAAATAACATTATAAAGGGGGAAAAAACAGCTCTGAGAGACTTGAGAGCTCTTATCAACATAATAAATCCTAAGTTCAGAAAAATTACATTAACTGAGCTATTCACCTCTGGACAGAATGGTGATAGCCTCAAAGCATAGAAACATTTTTAGATACAGTAAATGTGGGAATTTATTTTGCTTGACCATGAATACTTTGTTTTTCTTTTTCTATTTTTTCTACATGGGGTAAGAGATAGGAAAATGAGGAAGGATAGAGCTAGAGCTAGAGAAAAAAATTAATGTTTGTTTTTTAAATGAAGAGGAAAAAAACAAAAGGAAGACCAGAAAGGTGTTTACATGTTGAATTTACAAGGTACTGGAGCCACTAGGTGGCACTATAGCTCATACCATGCTGAACCAGGAGTCAGGAGGATCTACATCTAAATCCAGTCTCTTGACACTAGCTGTGTGACCCTAGTTAAGTCACTTAACTTCTGCCTGCCTCAATTTCTCCATGTATAAAATGGGGATAAGAATAGCCCTTACCTCTTATGGTTGTTTTGAATGAACAAAAATTACATAATTGTAAAAAGTATTTATATAATATCTACTATCTTCCAGGCACACTGTCTAGTTGTTGCTGTTGTTCAGTTATGTCTGACTCTCTGTGATCTCATTTGGGGTTTTCTTGGCAAAGATACTGGAGTGGTTGGCCATTTCTATTTCTAGCTCATTTTATAGGTGAGGAAACTGAGGCAAATAGGGTAAAGTGACTTGCCCAGGGTCATAGTGTCTAAGACTAGAGTTGAACTCAGATCTTCCTGATTTCAGATAATATTCCTTCCTGCCTCAATTTTATGCACAATAAATTTCTGATGGGTATTTTTTTGAAGGGAAAAAAAGTAGAGAAGCTAATGAAAGGAAATTCCTGATTAGGCCTAATCCTCATTAACAGAAAAGAACTGGTTGCTGAGGTGGAAATGATGAATGGGAATTCTGTGGTTGGAGGGAAGGAAGGAACAGAGAAAGTGATCACTGCCTCCTAGAGATTGTAATAGAGAGGAAATCTGGACATAATCTGACATGTACCCTGGTTTTGGAGGAAGAAAGTTACAAAAGGAACAGAAGAAGAATAGGAAGGATCATGAGATTCTAAATTCTCTAAGAGAATTGAACCTGAGAGAAATGGGAAAGATCTTATAAACTGACATTCTGAAGACACAAAAGGAGACAAATCAGTAAGGCAGGAAAAAAAAAGCAGCATTGTCTGAAGAAACTGAAGTGGAAGCAAAGAGAGCTCATTAACCAGATTAGATTTTTAGAAAGATCTACACAGGAAGAAAGCATCAGGTAATAGGATGCATTGAAGTGCCTCAAAATAGTATCAAGAATAGTGAATCTCTGAATGCTTTAAGAAGTGAACTAGTCAAGCTGAGAAAGAAAATATTTTTAATAATTATTTTGAAAATATATTGATTGGGGGCAGCTAATGGTGGGTAGAGCACCACCCTGGAGTTTGGAGGAGCTGAATTCAAATATAACTCAGACATTTAATAATTTTTAGCTGTGTGATCCTAGCCAAGTCATTTACTTCCAATTGCCTCTCACACACACACACACAAATTTATATGCATATACATATGTATGTGTATGTATAGACATAACACACACATATATATGTGTATATATGTACATATATACACAAAGGGAGAAATTAGATTAAATAAAAGATCAATTGAGATAAAAATGGGAATAAGGAGGGACAGAATGATGAGAAAACAGAGGTAAATTGGAAAAAAAAAAGATGAAGAATACCTACTGTGCCACCTCCCTGCCCATTTAATTTTCCTTCTGCTTTCTCTGCCAAAGGGAATGATCTTTGTATCAGATATGCTAGAACAGGAAAATGCAAGTCAGTCTAGGTGAGGAAGGGAAAGAGAGCCCTGTTGCCTTTAATGAATTCAGGTTATCTGGCCAGAACAACGTCCCTCAATATTGAAACGAGATCTTCTTTATTCTGTGCTTAGTAAAGTATACCTAGCACTTTCTGAAAGATAGTGGAGTCATTGCTGGTAATACTTGAAAGATGATAGAAAATGGCAGCAGGGTCTCAGGACTAAAGAAGGAGAGGAGGGCAAATGTCCTGCTTGACAAAAAAAGAACAGATTCCTAAGCTTGGTTTCTACTTCTGGGTCATTAAAGAGATGATTAATAAACAAGTAGAAAAGCAAACAATTATTCCAAAGGGCCAGCATGGTCTCACTCAGAACAGGTCATGCAGAACCCTTTTTGAAAGGGTTATTAAACTGGTCCATGAGGTCAATGATATGGTTTACCTAGATTTTTAGTAAAGCATTTGGTAAAGTATCTCATGCCCTTCTGATGGAAAAGATGGAGCGATTTGGATTATGCAATATTTAAATTAGATGGATTTAAAAATTGATTGAATAACTGGATTAAAAGTCAGTGGTTGAATACTAGTTTGGCAGGAGGTCTCCAGCAGTGAAACCTAAGGACATGTGCTGGGTCTTGCAATAATTAACATTTTTGCCATAATAGTGCTTACTATTTTGTAATAGCAAAGAACTGGAAGCAAAGGAGATGTCCATTGATTGGTTGTTTTAAGTTGTTTGTCAGTCACGACTGACTCTTTGTGACCTTATTTGGGGATTTTCTCAGCAGAGATACAGGAGTGGTTTGCCATTTCTTTCTCTAGATCATTTTTACAGATGAGGAAACTGAGGCAAACAGGACTAAGTGACTTCCTCAAGATGACACATTGAATAAGCGTTTGAGGTTAGATTTGAACTCAAGAAGATGAATCTTCCTAACTTCAGGCTTAGCATTCCACCACCTAGATGTTCAGTTCTAGATATATAAATAGAAAAGATAGGCAAGGCAGTCCCTGTTCTCAAATAGCTTACAGTCTAATAGATATATTAGAGTTAGGTTTTAGGGGGTTGTTTTGCTAGAATGTTTTTCCCCTATCCTTTTTAAGAATTCTCTATTAGGGGCAGCTAGGTGGCACAGTAGGTAGAGCACCAGCCCTGAAGTCAGGAGGACCTGAGTTCAAATCTGGTCTCAGACACTTAACATTCCCTAGCTGTGTGACCCTGGGCAAGTCACTTAATCTCAATTGCCTCAGCAAAAAAAAAAAAAAAAAAGAATTCTCTATTATAAGGGATGGCTTCATTGCAGGGGAAAAGAAGAAGGATTGATTTGGGAGTGAAAATAGTATAAGCACACCAAAAAAAATACATTAAATGTTTTAAAACTATTTTTGTCAGTGATTTAGATAAAGGCCTAGTTCACATGTTTTTTACATTTGAAGGTAATACTAAAATATGGGAAATGATTCTCACATTGGATGAAAGTCATGATCTTGATGGGCTAAAGCATTGGGCTGAATGTCATAAAATGAAATTCAGTAAGAGAAGAACTTTTATGCTCAGATACAAAAAAAAACTGAGTCTCATAAGTACAAGATGAAGTTGTGATTAGGTCAAAGTTCGTCTGAAACAGACTTGAGAGTTTGAAGGGACTATAAGCCCAGCCTAAGGCAGCATTGTGATGGAACAGTCAAATGTGCCAAATCAATCTGGGATTGCATTGAGGGACCAAATTCCAAGGAAGAATTGATAATCCCTTTGTGTTCTTCCCTAAACAGACCACCTCTGGCCCATTGTGTCCATTCCTAGGTACTATATTTCATCAAAAGACAGTGATAATCTGGGGAGTGTCCAGAGTAGGGCCACCAGAATCATAAAGGGCATTGTGTCAATGTTTTTTAAATGGTTTTTATGTGGTGAGCACTAGCTGGACAGTAGGGATACTGTGGCAGAAAGGAGGTAGCCATTGACCTTAAGAAGCTCACATTCTACAAGGGAAAACAAGACCACGTGTATAGACAAAATATATGACTAAATACAAGGCAATTTTGGAGACAGAAATGGCAAATCACTCCAATATCTTTGCCAAGAAAACCCCAAAGAGGGCCATAAAGCGTTACACATGTCAAGGAACTGGAAACTGAGTGGATGCCCATCAGTTGGAAAATGGCTGAATAAGTTATGGTATATGAATGTAATGGACTATTAACTGTTCTATAAGAAAGCATCAGCAGGATGGTTTCAGAAAGGCCTGGAGAGACTTACACGAACTGATGTTAAGTGAAGTGAGTAGAACCAGCAAAACATTGTACACAGCAACAACAAGATTATGTGATGAACAACTGTGATGGACTTGGCTCTTTTCAACAATGAAGTGATTCAGGCCACTTCCAGTGGTCTTGTGATGGAGAGAGCTATCTGTATCTAGAGACAGGACTGTGGGAACTGAATGTGGATCACAACATAGCATTTTCACTTTTGTGGTTGTTGATTGCTTGCTTTTTTTTTCTTTCTCATTTTTTTCCTTTTTGATCTGATTTTTCTTGTGCAGCATGATAAATGTGGAAATATGTTTAGAAGAATTGCACATGTTTAACATATATTGGATTACTTGCTGTCTAGGGGAGAGAGTGGGGGAAAGGAGGGTGGAACATTTGGAACATAGGGTTTTACAAGGGTAAATGCTGAAAACTATCTTTGCCAAAAAAAAAAAAAAGTTACAGAAACTGAAACAAATGAAATACATAAGGCATTTTAGTGGGAAAGATACAAGTAACTGGGAGGGATCAGAAAAGATTTCCTGTAAAAGATGATATTTGAGTTGAACTTTGAAGATAACTAGGGATTTTGAAGGGGAAGAGGTAGTGTATTGTGGGCATAGGGAGACAGTCTGGACAAAGGTCAGAGATAGAATGTTGAGGAACAGCAAGAATGCCTATTTGGTTGGGGTTTAAAGTTCATGAAGGGAAGAAATGTATAATAAGAATGGAAAAGTAAATTGGAGTCAGATTGAAAAGAACTTTCAATGCTAGACTTCATTGTTTCATCTATTATCTCATTTGATTCTCATAACAATCCCAGGATGTGTGCTGTTATTATCCCCATTTTATAGTTGAAGGAATTGAGGCAGGAAGAGGTTCATTGACTTACTCATCATTGTTTGTAAAGAGATAATGATTAGGAGCTACTGGGATTTTCCTGATTAGAAGTGACATGATAAGAACTGTTCTTTAAGAAAAACATTTTGACTTGGGGAGTAAGTGGAAAGGAAAAAGAATAAACATTTGTCAAGCACCTACTATGTGCTAGGCTCTCTATTAAGTACTTTACAAATATTATGCCCTTTGATTCTCCCAAAAATTCTGAGATGTGGGTTCTATTATTATCCCTCTTTTACAGTTGAGGAAACTGAAACAGGCAGAGGTTAATTGACTTACCCAGGGTTGCACAACTAGTAAGGGTCTAAAGCTAGATTTGAATTCAAGCCTTCATGATTTGAGGCCTAGTGTTTTAACCACTGCAGTGCACTAGTTGAAGATAAAAGGGAGACCATTTAGGAGATTATAACCTTAGTACAAGAGATTGGGGTTGATGATGGCCTGAACTAGGGTTAGTGGTTATGTGAGTATACATAGGGAGACAAATGTAAGAAATGTTGAAAGGAGGGGGAAAAAATGGAACATAAGGTTTTGCAAAGGTGAATGTTGAAAACTATCTTTCCATGTATTTTGAAAAATAAAAAGCTATTATTATTTTAAAAAACCCCAAAACTTGTAAATTAAATCCATTTTAAGAAAACCTGAAAAAAATGTTGAAAGGTTAAAATGACAGGATTTGGCAAGTGATTGGATATATGAGATGAGTAAGAGTGAGTGGTCAAAGATAACCCTAAAATTGTGAACCTGAGTGCCTAGAAGTTTGGCAGTAGTCTTGATAGAAATAGGGAAGCTCAGAAGGAATGTTAGGACTGGATATACAAATCTATCTACAGAGATAGTAAATAAACTTTTGAAAGCTGATGAGATCATCATGTATAAAAAGCAATGAGAAAAGAGAGTAGGGCTGAGCTCAGGGATATACCTATATTTGGGAGTCAGCACATAGGAGGAGAACCAAAAAGAAGGGAAGATGTCATGAAAATCTAAAGTTGGAAGTATTTTGGACAAGAAGCTGGTGGATCTGGACCAGATACTGCAGAGATGGAAAGAAATAAGCTATATGAGGATCAGTTAGAAAAACCATGTCTAGTCTGGAGAAGACTGGGAGAGCGGTATTCAAGGATTGAAAGGAAGAAGGGTTTCCCTCATTCTGTTTGATCCTAGGAGGAAGAATCAGGAACAAATCATGAGAGAAAATTTAATTTCAATGTCAGGAGAAACTCCCTGACAATTAGAAATGTCCTAAAGTAGAACTGAGGGCAATTAGGTTATAGAGGGGCCTGGAGTCAGGAATATCTGAGTTAGAATATAGCTTCATACACTTACTATGTGTATGTAGTATTCACATACTATCTATGTGACTCTGGGCAAGTCTTTTAACACTGTTTACCTCGGTTTCCTCATTTGTAAGTGGACTGAAGAAGAAAATGGCAAACCACTCTAGTCTCTTTGCCAAGAAAACTTTAATAAGATCATGTAGAGTTGGACATGACTAAAATGACTAAACAACAATTGGATTAGTCTATTAAAGTCCCATCTAACTCTTAAAATCTGATTCTGTAAAATGAAATTGTTGGTTGATGCCAGAAACAAGAGATTTTGAAAGTGATGCTGATCAAGGATTAAATTTACTCCTTATATTATGTTTTGGGGAAGCCAGGTTGTCACCACTGCAAGAAGGAAGGAGTAAAAGGGGAAGAGATTTAAGAAGGGAAGTATGTCTACAATAGGGTGAGGACTTCTGAGGATATAGTGGAAGGGAAGGGGAGGGCCAGACTGAGGCTCAGGAAAGGAAGGACTGGAGTGGACAGGGGAAAGAGAGAGTAGGGAGTAGTCACAGGGGAAGTGGGTTTTCTCCTAGGCAGCCAGTGATTCTGATTCATAGGGGCTAGGAGAGGAAGGAAGGAAGAATTGATTAGTCACAGGATGAGAATATGGCTCCCATTCTCAAGAGTCCTGTGATGGTGGAGGGCAATGAATCATTTGCATGCTTTATTGGGGTAAATAAACATTATTCTATAGTTGAACCTCCAAGTCCCTCTCCTGGGTCCATTTCTCTTCCTATATTCATTCTCAAGGTGCTCTCACCTCTCGTGGCTCTTAATATCATCTAAATGTGGATGGCTTCCAGATTTATGTATCCAATCTTCATTTGGGGGGGGGGGGCTGTGGTCCCATATCAACTGCATGCTGAATGTTCCCATAAGCATCTCAAAATCTACTTGTTCAGAACAGAACCCATTATCTTTCTCCCCCCCCAAAAGAAAATTGTCCCTCCTCTTCTTCATCCTGCTTTTCTTCCTCTTCCTCCTCTTCCAAACTCCCCTGTTTATGTTGAGAGCACCTAAGTTCACAACCTCAAGATTGTTCCAGTCTCTTCCCTCTCTCTTTCATGGACAATTCTTGTCAATTCTACTTCATCTCTCACATCCAGTCCCTCATCTCCACTGAGAGAGCCACTACCCTATTTTGGGACCTCATTCCCTATCTCCTGGATTACTAAATACAACAGTCTTCCAAATCAGAAAGAAGTGGTCAAGAAAAACTCAATTTCCTGAGTCCTTTAACCAAACTCATGAGGTTACAAGGTATGGTCCCTTTCATGGTAGTACATGGTCTCTGTTGTTTATCCTTTTTTTCTCAAAGTAGACCATGACATCAAGGACATGATGCAAGTGAAATTGGTTCTGAGGGAGGAAGGGCTGTGCAAAGTCACCAGCCTCACTTTCTTCTTCAGAGCCATGTGGGTTCAGTGGCCAGAAATGGGTCAGGATGACTGGAGATGGCCCTGGATGTAGTGGGAGACCTTGTCCTTTTAAAAGCTAATACTTGAAATTCTATTCCCTTGCTGAAAGCATACAGAACTCAGTTGTTTCCCAGCGTCTAGGTTTGCCTCTCAGATGACTGGTGATTGAGATAGGGAAATGGATCCTTGGCAGAGGAATTGCATTTTTCCTTGTCATCTCTAAGAGTGAATTATGATGTGGCTCATCCCTTTTTTTCAATTTTCTTTTCATGAGATTTCTCTTTAGACTACCAATAATAGCAAGAATCATGGTAGAGCCCTTGGAGGACTTCTGAGAATTGTAGTAACTATGTAAAAGTTTCTCTAATAAAAATTGACATTGTAAATAATTTTATCATAAAATGTTTCCATTAGCATTAAATGTAATAGGGAGAACCTGAAACTTTCCAGTAAGATCCAGAGTTAAATAAGGTTGCCCATTATCACCACTACTATTCAAAATTGAACTAGAATTGTTAGCTTTAGCAATTAGAAAAGAAAAAAAATTTGAAGGAATTCGAGTAGATGATGAAGAAACAAAGCTATAACTCTGCAAATGACATGATGGTATATTTAGATAACCAACTAAAAAACTTCTAGAAACATTTAACAACTTTAGCAACATTTCAGGATATAAAATAAATCCACATAAATCATCAGCATTTCTATATAATACCGACAAAGTTCAGCAGCAAGAAATAGAAAAAGAGGGGCATCTAGGTAGCACGGTTGATAGTGCACCAGCCCTGAAGTCAGGAGGACCTGAGTTCAAATCTGGATTCAGACACTTAACACTTCCTAGCTGTGTGACCCTGGGCAAGTCACTTAACCCCAATTGACTCAGAAAAAAAAACGAATTTAAAGGGAATCAATGAAAAAAATGCAAAGGAAGATGGCCTTGCTGTACCAGACCTAAAACTATATTATAAAGCAGTGGTCATCAAAACCATTTGGTACTGGCTAAGAAACAGAGTAGTGGATCAATGGAATAAGTTATGTTCACAAGACATAATAGTCAATGACTATAGTAATCTAGTGTTTGATAAACCCAAGACTCTAGCTTCTGGGATAAAAACTCACTATTTGACAAAAATAGCTAGGGACACTGAAAAAAATATGGCAGAAACTAGGCATTGACCAACATCTAACATCCTATACAAACATAAGGTCGAAATGAGTTCATGATTTAGACATTAAAGGTGATACTATAAACAAATTAGGAGAATAAGGGATAGTCTAGCTCTTAGATCTATGAAGAAGGGAGGAATTTATGGTCAAAGTAGAACTAGAGAACATTATGAAATGCAAAATGGATAATTTTGATTACATTAAATTTAAAAAGTTTTGTACAGACAAAACCAATGCAACCAAGATTAGAAGAAAAGCAGAAAGCTGAGAAAAAAAATTTTTATATCCAGTGTTTCTGATAACAACCTAATTTCTAATAGATAGATAGATAGATATAGATAATTGACTCAGGTTTACAAGAATATAAGCTATTCCCCAATTGATAAATGATCAAAGATATGAACACACAATTTTCAGGCAAAGAAATTAGTTATTTCTAGTCATATGAAAAAAAAAATGTTCTAAATCACTATTGCAGAGAATGCAAATTAAGACAACTCTGAGGTACCACTTCACACACCTCTCAGATCGGCTAAGATGACAGGAAAAGATAATGATAACTATTGGAGGGAATGTAGGAAAACTAAAACACTAATGCATTGTTGATGGAATTGTGAAATGATCCAACCATTCTAGAGAGCAATTTGGAACTATGCCCAAAAGGTTATCAACCTGTGCATCCCTACTGGATCTGTATCCCAAGGAAATCATAAAGGAGGGAAAAGGACCCACATGTACAAAAATGTTTGTAACAGTCCTTTTTGTACTGGCAAGCAACTGGAAATTGAGAGGATGCCCATCAGTTTTTTGGGGGGAGGGAAGATAAATATTTTTGTAAAGATGAAAGTTGGATAGACTAAGCGAATCATGAATAAAAAAGGTAGGGGTGAGGTGGGAGAGTATCTTTCTCTCTTTTCCTTAAAAATAGAAAATGGCTTCTTATAGGGGAAGCACATGGCTAGTGGCCTATGCTTATTCAAACATATATGAGAGGAGGTCTAACATTTCTGGTTCTCAGCTTTTTCTTCTGCTTTTCTGTTACTTTTTCAAAGAAATACTGAGAATAGTTTTTTTCAGATTTTGAGGGTTACTCATCGATAATCCTTGGTTGGAAAATTCCTGAGTTAGAAAGTTGAGCATTCTTTTCAACAATGAGGTGATTCAGGTCAAATCCAATAGACTTGCGATGGAGAGAGCCATCTGCATTTAGAGAGAGAACCATGGGGACTGAATGCAAAGCATGATATAATATTTACACCTTTTGTTGTTGTTCTTTGCTTGCTTGCTTATTTTTTTTCTTTCTTTTTTCCCCCTTTTTCATCTGATTTTTCCTGTGGAAATATGTTTAGAAGAATTGCACATGTTTAACCTGTTTTGGATTATTTGCTGTCTGGGGAAGGTGGAAGGGGCAGGGGAAAAATTTGGAACACAAGGTTTTGTAAGGGTGAATGTTGAAAATTATTTTTGCATAAATGTTTGTAACAGCTCTTTTTGTGGTAGCAAAGAATGAGTAAATGAGTAGATGTTCATCAACTGAACCAGTTGTGATATATGATGGTAATGGAATATTATTGGTCTATAAAACATGATGAACAAGCTGATTTTAGAAAGGCCTGGAAAGATTTACATGAACTGAAGCTGAGCGAAACAAGCAGAACCAAGAATACATTGTACACAATAACAGCAAGAATGTGGGATGAGTTTGGTTCTTCTCAATGGTTCAGTGATCTAAAGCAATCCCACTAGATTTTGGACAGAAAATGCCATCTACATCCAGAAAAAAAGTAGACAGAATGTAAACCAACACATGCTATGTTTAGTTCTTTTTTTTTTTAATCTCTACCATGGTTTTCCCATTTTGCTCTGATTTTTCTGCAATATGATTCATAAAGCAATGTGTGTTGGAAATAAATAAAAATTAAAATAAATGTGAAAACTAATTTTGCATGTATTTTGAAAAATAAAAAGGTATTGTTATTTTTTTTAAAAGATGGAGAATTTAAAAAGAAAAGTCAGGCACCAACCTCCAAGAGGGAGAAAAAGGATTTATTTAATTTACTTGCTTCTCAAAGAGGAAAGTTATTCTCTCTGGTCCTTCCAGAAGAGGTTGTCCAGAGTTCTGCCCTATAGCTGAAGAGCAATAATGACAGCAGCAACAAAATTCAATGTATTTTTATTTATTTCATTAAATATTTCCCGATTACATACAAAAACATTTGTAACATTCTTTTAAAAAATTTTTTTGGATTCCTAGTTCTCTCCCTCCAGCCCCATTCTCTTCCCCATCCCCCTTGAGAAGGCAAGCAATAGGATATCAATAATACATTGAAGTTACATAAAACCTATGTCCATATTAGCCATAATGCAAAAGAAAACACACACACACACACACACACACACACATCCATTTCTTAAAAAAAGCATTTTGCACTCTGCAGAGTTTATCCTGGATACCTCCAAAGAGATAATCTTTCTTTAACAGAGAACTTATATTATGAGCTATTTGTCCAATGTTTTTTGCTCATGGTCATCTCCCTAAAACAGGGAGCTAAAGGAGGGTTAGGGCTAATCCTTCCCTAACCCTAACAAGTCTTTCATTGTTCAGATTGTGACCCAGGTGTCTACACCACAGGTAGTAAAGGTGGGTTAAGAAAAGCAGTAATACCAGTCTGAAATGTAGTTTCTTCCATATACTAGTTGGGAAGAGAAAGGGAGCAAGGGAACATTTTTCTCATGGATATGCGTGTGTCTGTATGTCTGTCTGTGTCTGTGTGGGTCTGTATGTCTGTATGTGTTTCTGTTTGTCTATGTGGGTGGGTGTCTGTGTCTGTGTGTGTGTGTCTGTGTCTATGTCTATGTGTGTATGTGTCTCTGCATGTCTGTATGTGTGTCTGTATGTGACTGTGTGTATGTCTGTGAGTCTGTTAGTGTGTGTCTGTGTCTGTGTCTATATCTGCATGACTGTGTGTCTGTATGTGTCTGTTTCTGTGTGTCTAGTCTCTGTATGGCTGTGTGTCTGTCTGTGTCTGTCTGCATGTCTGTCTGTGTGTGTCTGTATGTGTCTTGTGTGTCTGTGTGTCTGTCTCTGTGTGTCTGTGAGTCTGTCTGTGTTTTGGGTTTTTGGTAACGTCCCAATCTGGACTTTTTAGAATGAAAGAGTGGCACCTAGTGGACACATGGTAGGTGATGGAGGAAGCCGTTGGCCCCACACCCAGTTCCCAACATTCTGAGTGCCCCTGTGAGAGTGGGGACTTTTCACTCCCTGGGAGTGGAGTCCATGAACTTGTTTTCACAGATAGATAAATGGACAGATCACATTTCAGTGCAATCATTTCCTTTGTAATCCTATGTATTTTATTTTCTGCATTTAAAAAGCAGGGGCTGCTAGGTGGTGAAGTGGATGAGTCAGGAGGACCTGGAGTTCAAATCCAACCTCAGACACTTACTGACTTTGTGACTCTGGGCAAGTCGCCTAAACCCCATTGCCTTCAAAAGAAAAGCCTAACATAATTCTGAGAAGGGGTCTATAAGCTCCCCTAGCCACCAAAGGGCCTGGACACAGAAAAGGTGAAACATCTACTTTATAAAGATTTCCTCCCAGTTTTACTCTTGGGTAGGGACAATGAGCCAAAGAGAAAAATTGATCCTGGCCCATAATTCTTGAGGGAGAAGGGGAAGAGTGAGAGGAGACCTAGTCCAAGGCTTTGACCTTGGGGAGAGAGTGTTAGAATTGGAAAGATCTGAGTTCAAATCTAGTCTCAGTCACTAGCTTGAGAAAGTTCCTTAACCATTCTTAGCCTCAGTTTCCTCAACTGTAAAGCAGGGGAAATAATAACATCTGTTTGTCCACAAACAGGATGCTCTGTTCTCAGTGTTATTGTAAGGATCAAATGAAATAATATTTGTAAAGCTCTTAGCACAGTGCCTTGGAATATAGTAAGTGCTATGTAAATGCTAGCAATTATTAATAATAATCATTATTTATTTTTATAAATTAATTATTATGTTATATTAAATATTATTATATTTAATGCTTATAATTTAATCATTAAAATAACACTAAAGGATTTTTTAAAATCTAATTCCCTGGTGACTACATTGAAATCACAACTAGTTATCACAATCACAAAGTATTTATGATTCCAAGCATGTAACAACAGGCTTAAGGGGTCAAAGTTCAGTTTAAAAAATTCTTTGCTTTTTACCCTCAAGCTAGAGGGTCATCCAAAGATCTTTGCTCCTGCTGTTTTTTTTTTTTTGGGGGGGGGAGCCAAATGTTTCCTTGAGGCTGGACGTTTCTACCAAGAATTACTCAGTCACTTTGGTTTCTCAATGTCCTTTTTGTCCACAAACAGGATGCTTAGTTGGTATTGAATCTCTAACAATCTGGCTTTTTGCCCCTTACTCATCTGAAAAGGCTCTCTCTTCAAGGTCTCCTAGCTGCAAAACCCAATGGCATTTTCTCATTATTTATCTTTTGTGGCCTCTCTGCAGTTTTTGGACATTGCTCACCATGATAATCTTCTGGAATCCTTCTCTATCTGCTTTCCCCCCTACCTGGCAGATTATTCAGATTATTCCTTCTTCATGTCTTTCCCTAGGTCACCAGATAGCTTCAGTCTTCGAAATATGGGAGTCCCCTAACTCTCGGTTCTGTGCCCTGTTCTACATCCTCTTTATCAGTGATTTCATCAATTCTCATGAGTTCAATTATCATCACTAAACAAAAAGTATTTGGTATTTGGGGATACCCTGTTTCCCAGAGGTAAGGCCCAGCAAGCAGACTGTGCCCTGAACATGGCATAACAACAATCCTTTTCACTTTGGATAATCCTAACTCTTTGGCAAAGTGTATTGCTCTGAGCAGCACCAGGTGTTTCCTGAAGGATTTATGATTTTCATATTAATCAATAACTGTTTAGATTTGCTGGAGATCCCCCTATTCTTTTTCTCTCTCTCTCTTTCTCTCTCTCTTTCTTTCTATATATCCATATCTATATATATATATATGCACACATACAAATACACACACAAAATCTCATTTCTAAACTCATTTGCATCACCAATTGTGCATTAAACATTTCCATCTAGCTAGCCCACAATCATGGGTTACAAAATGGAACTCTTTATTCTTGTTCCTAACCTCATTGCTGCTACAAACTTTTTTTTTTCTATTGTGGGAACCACTGCCCTTCTTGTCCACCTAGGTTGATAAATCATCTTGGACTCTTCCCTATCCCTCACCCCTCACGTCAAAGTTATTGCCAAAAGTCATCAGTTCTGCCTCTCTCCCATCCTTCTCCTTCCTTCTACTCACAAAGTTCTGCCAAGTTCAAATCTTTACCACTTCTGGCCCGGACTACTGCCACAACAGACTTCTAATTGGTCTTTCTACTTCTGGTCACTACCTTCCCCATGTTTATAATCCATCCTCACATAGTTGTCAAAATAGTAATAATTCAGATTAAATATAAAAGTTTTGCAATTTTTTTTTCTGGAGAGATGGTTGTTAAAATTTTACTAGCATACTTTTGGCCCTATGACCTTGAATGTATTCCCTCCTCTTAGCCATCTTTTTGATACCATGGCTTTTTTCAAAGCTAAAATCAAATATTCCTCAAGGGTTAGAGCCCAGGGTCCAGGATGACCTTTTTAGCTACTTTTATAAATTTGTTCTACAAATAAGGAACCTCGAACATGATTTCTTATCTGTTAACAGAACGTTGCTAAAACCCCATTGTAGTTCCTTACCAGAGACAGTAAGTACTTTGCTAAAAGCCATATCCTGGCTCCTTATCTGTTGACTGTATTTTACAAATCTGCGCCCACATACAGGCCCCTATTTTTCATATGGAGTATCTCCTAGCCTGGGAACTGAACCCCCAAATTTTGGTATATAAGTTCTTCCAATCTTCTATACTTTTCTAGACTCTCTTAGAGCCTAGTCCGTTTACTTTTATGTTAATAAAATCTCTGTAACTTAAAAGCATCTCTTTGAATTCTTCCAAACAGACCATGAACCTAGACTCTCAACACAACATTTGTTTGTTTGTTTTTAGGCTATCAAGGTTAAATGATTTGTCCAGGATCACTCTAATAGTAAGTGTCTGAGGTTTAATTTAAACTCAGATCCTCTTGTCTCCAGGGACCCTGCTTTGTCCACTGGGCCACCTAGCTATCACAAATGTTACCTTCTTAGGAAGCTTTTCTTGATCTCAAGTTTTCAATGTTCTTTTCCTCTTCAAATTATCTTGTATCTAACTTTGGGTATTCATGTCGTATTCCAAGTGGCAGAGGTGATATGAATGCTGAATTTAAAGTTAGGAAATTCTGAGTTCCAACTTTGACTCACTCATATACTAGCCAGGTGACCTTGTCAGTATCAGTTACCTCTTTTATAAAAAACAAAATTGGGTAAGAAAAGATTAAAAGGAGAAATTATTTCATGAAAACTAGAGTGGAAGGAAGAATACAGAGGAAGCAGGTGGAGGTGATAGTGGTAATGTTGGAACCTTACTTTCCCCTGGGTTGAACAAGAAATAATATATACATCCAAAAGATTGAAAAATCTACTTCACTACTAGAGGAGAAAACAAGGGAATAAAATAGGGGAGGAACTTTTAGAAGGGTATACAAATTAAGATTAGGAAGGTGGTGAATAAATAAGGGAGGAATTTTTGGAAGAGAGCCTAAAATAAGGAATTTTGGCTTATATCCTTTTCGAATTAAAGAATTTAACCATCAATATGGTAGCTGATTTTGATATCATGTTTGTCCTTATTAAAGGCACTTGACAATATGACTGAAAACATCGTGCTAAAAAGCATGAGAGCAAGCACACAATCTTGTTTCACTCCACTGGTGACTAGAAAAGCTCAAGAGTATTCAAGAAATTGATGTACTATGATGATGAAGTGCTCTAGGCAATCAAATTTTTTTAAATTTTTTTTTAGCTAAAGTTTTTTATTTTCAAAATATATGCATGGATAATTTTCCAACATTAACCCTTGCAAAACCTTGTGTTCCAATTTTCTCACCCCCTCCCCAGATGGCAAGTAATCCAATGTATGTTAAACATGGTAGAAATATATGTTAAATCATACATATATGTGTATATATACACACACACATATATACATATTTAAACAATTATCTTGCTGCACAAGAAAAATCAAATCAAACAGGAAAAAATGAGAAAAAATAAAATGCATGCAAATAACAACAAAAAGAGTGAAAATGCTATGTTGTAAACCACACTCAGTTCCCACAGTCCTCTCTCTGGGTGTAGATGGCTCTCTTCATCACATGATCATTGGAACTGGCCTGAATCATCTCATTGTTGAAGACAATCAATTGATCAGAATTGATCATCGAATAATCTTGTTGTGGGCAACTAAATTTTGACACAATTTTCCTTAAGCCCTCAACAACTGACAGTATCAAAAACCTTGGTCAGATAGACAAATGTTGTATGTAGATTTCTGTTCTGCTCCTAGCATTTTTCCTGGAACTATCAGGCAGAAAGCACCATATCAACTGTTCCTCTGCCCCTTCTGAAGCCCCACTAGTTTCTTCAGGTGTAGGATCATTATTAAGGGGGTCTGGCAATAATCTTTCTAGTAATGACTAAAGATCCCTCCCCCACGTGATTGTCACAAGACAATCTATTTCCTTTATCTTCATAGAGATGGATAATGGAGGCACCCTTGTACTCCTAGGACAAAATCTCCTCTTGCCATATTATCTAGAAAATTTCAATCAGCTTTTGTATGAGCAATAGACCCCCCTCCCCATCTTGTAAATCTCAGCTGGAATGGAATCATTGCTGATGCTTTGCCACATAAAAATATCCTAATGACATTTAAAACCTCTTCTTCATTTGAAACTTCAGCTGTTAGTGGAATTGTGAACTGGTCCAGTCATTATGGAGAGCAATCTGGAATTATGTCCAAAGAGTTATTAAAGTATCTATAGGTAGTATATAGCTAGTACTTTTGATCCAACAATATCACTACTTAGTCTATTCCCAAAGATAATTAGGGGAAAAGGAAATGACTCTATATGTTCTAAAATGTTCATAGCAGCTCTCTTTATGGTTCCAAAGGCCTAAAAATTGCCGAAATGTCCATCCATTGAGAAATGGTTGAGTAAGTTGTAGCATATGATTGTGCTAAAAAAAATGAAGTCAATGATTTTAGAAAAATATGGGAAAGACTTGTATGAAATATGAAAAATGAAATAAGCAGAATCAAGAGAACATTGATTACAATGATAGCAATATCATTTTAAGAACAAGTTTGAGCAAATAAGTTATTCTGACTGTTCAAAATATCCAAATTAACTATAAAGAACATAGGAAGAAAGACTATCTGCATTCAGAGAAGGAGCTGATAAATAGATATATAGAATATTTATATATACATAAAATATGTAAAATTATCCTATACATTCTAGGAAAAAATGTATATGTGTATACACATACACATACACACACGTACATATTTTTGTTTAATAGTAGCTATCTGTAGAGTAGAGGAGTTGTGGGGGAGAGAGAAGAAAAAAATGTATATAATAATTTTGTTGTATATTTGAAAAAAATAGCAAGTTGTACATGGCAGATTTGCAATTTCTTGTGTAATCATCTTTATTTTACTATGCTATGAAAATGCTTAGTTTTTACCCATAAATTAGTACTTGGGGGTGAAGAGAAATAGCATTTACAGACTTCAAACCATGTTGTAAAGTTGAAATCATTAGGAACATCTGATTTTGGTTAAAAAATAGAGAGGTAGATCAATGAAACAAACTAGGAAAGGAAGAATCAAAAACAGTGGAACTTAGTCCTTTACTGCTTTAAGATATTGATTCATTATTCTTTGATTTCATTCCTCAAATGGAGTGATTGAGGAAGGAGGGAATAATGACTATTTTGGAATATTAACCTCAAAATGTCTTAATATATCAAGATCTTTTCCTTTTTCAAGAATCCCATAGTGATCCCAAATTGTTATAGGGTAGATGTTGGAGGCTATGGAGTAAACTATACAAAAAAATGACTTGAATATTAATGATATTATTCATTAATATATTACTATCATTATATATTGCATTAATATAATTGTACATTTCATGGTGCATTAATCTGATTATATTAACATAATGTAATTAACATAATATTTATCAAAATTGTTTTTGGCCTAAAACATAAAGTACAGCACACTCCTTTCTATGTGCTCTAATGATCTGCTTACTTGCAGTTCCTTGAACACGTCCCTCCATCTCTCATCTCCATGCCTTTGCTTTGGCTGTCCCCCATGCCAGGAATGCTTTCTCTCCTCACCTTTGCCACTTGATTTCCCTGGCTTCTTTCAAAACTCAACTCAAATCTCACCTCCTACACTAGTCCTTCCCTTGAAGATAGCCTTCCCCTCTTAGGCAACTAGGTGACAAAATGATAGAGCAATTCAAATACACACTCAGATCCTTACTAGCTGTACAATCTTGGACAAGCCATTTAATCTCATTTCTGCAAAAGTAGAAGGAACACCTACCATGTAGTATTATTGAGGATCAACTGAGATATTTGTAAAATGCTTAGCATAGTACCCAGTAAACAATCAGTGCTTAATAAATGCTTGTTCCCTTTCTTCTCCTTCTACCCTATATATCTCTAATGTACCTTTTTATTTACATGATGCACTTAGCAGTGTCTGGCATATAGTGGATGCTTAGTATCTATTGATCAGTTGATAGTCTCTCTCCTACCAGATTGTAAATTTTTTATAACTAATACAGAGGAATTTACTTTCAACTGGACATATTTATTATAAAGATTTAGTTTTTTTTTCTCCCTCCAATTCATTGGGAGATAAAAATAGATTTTTGCTCATTAAAAAAAAAATTAGGGGAAAAACAAGCAAAAAAAAGGGATGGGGGCTGTTTTTGGCTTTTTTACATCCCCCACTACTTAGAAAAGCACTAGTACAAATTAAAGGCTCAAGAAATGTTCTCTATTGACTGACTTAAAAGTGGCAAGGAGAGTTTCTCAGGCCATTACCATCCCATGGAGTTTAAGTAAGAGACATGATCAAGTATCTTTTATACACTTCCAGGATTAATACTCTAGGTTGTAATTTCTGATTTGGCATCTAAGCATAAAATGTTACAGAAGCAAACTCAAAATCACTTTCTATAGTAATAAATCATTATATGGCATATAATCCCAAGGATTACAGTAGACAGTGGAGTGGTATAGGATAGAGTACTAGATCTGAAGTCAGGAAAACTTATTTTTGTGAATTCAAATCTGGCCTCAGACATTTACCAACTTATGTGACTTTGGGCAAGTCACTTAACCCAATTTGCCTCAGTTTCCTCATCTATAAAATGAGCTGAAGAAGGAAATGGCAAACCACTCCAGCATCTCTGCTGAGAAAACCTCAAATAGGGTCACAAAGCTATGACTTAATAACGATCCCAAGGATAGATCCAAGGCCTTACATTGAGCATTTGATTCTATTACATTTTTGGGGCAATTTCAAAGCTTTCTTTCCTCCTTCTGTCCACAAATTCTCGCTCCCCTTTTGTACTTCTTTTAAATTGGGCAGCATGTTCCTGTAATAGGTTTGGAGCAGAAAGTAGCCTTAAGAGGTCATTTAGCCAGTGTCCTTTATCTTACAAGGCAGGTCCAGAGGGGTTAAGTGACTTATGGCTGAAGGTCACCCAAGGTGTACTGTGAGTATTGGGGCTAGAATGTGAAAGCAGATACTGACGCCAGATATAGCATTGTTTCTCCGGTATCACCACCTGAAGAGTCAAGATGGTAGAGTCAGTTAACACTGGATAGCTGGGATTTTAAACTAGGTCACAGGAATGAGGATAGGAGTGGGGAGGGGGAAGGACAGGACTTTTCAGGCAATGGGAGAAGCGCAAGTTTCTGAATGACAAAGTATCTTACAGGGTAATGGGGTCTTTGTGTAGAACAGGATTTCTTTAATTTTTTCCACTAGTGACCTCTTTTCACCCAAGAAATTTTTATACTACCCTGGATACAGTTATATAAAATAGTTATGCAAATACTGAAAATATATCAATTTCACAACTCATAGTTTAAGAAGCTTTGGTGTACAAGAGAACATTGTACACAAGATTATATGATTAACTGTAATGGACTTGGCTCTTTTCAACAATGAGGTGATTCAAGGAAATTCCAGATTTGTGATGAAAAATGCCATCCATGTCCAGAGAGAGGATTATGGTAACTGAATGTGGATCAAAATATAGTGTTTTTGCTTGTTTTTTTTTTTCCTGTTTTTTCTTTAACCTTTTGATCTGATTTTTCTTGCACAGCATGATGAATATGGAAATATATTTAGAATTGCACATGTTTAATCTATACCAGTTTGCTATTTATGAGAAGCAGTGGGGGAAGGGAAAGAGAAAAATTTGGAACACACGGTTTTTCAAAGATAAATATTTAAAATTATCTTCGCATATATTTGGAAAAATGAAGTTAAAAGAAAACTGGTATATACCCAGAGAGAGGACTGTGGGAACTGAGTATAGACCACAACATAGCATTTTCACTCTTTTTGTTGATGTTTGCTTGCATTTTGTTTTCTTTTTCAGGTTTGGTTTTTGTTTTTTGCTTTTTTTTTCCCCTTCTTGATCCCATTTTTCTTGTGCAGCAAGATAATTGTATAAATGTGCATACATATATTGGATTTAACATATATTTTAACATATTTGACATATATTGGACTACCTGCCATCTAGGGGTGAGGGTGGGGGGAAAGAGAAAATTTGGAACTGAAAGTTTTGCAAGGATCAGTGTTGAAAAGTTACCCATGCATGTTTTATAAATAAAGCTTTAATAAAATAAAATTTAAAAAACAAACAAAAAAAAAACCTTTGGTTGACTGACTTAATGAGTTGAGGGAGTCGGGAAAATCATTTAGGAAATGTGCCAGGATATACAAGTGGATTCATGAGCTCAGGAAACAGACTGGGTTATTTTCCAAACTTTTTGTTTTCCAATTTAGCTCTGCTTTCTCACCATTCTATCCCTCCTTCCCCTCATTTTGTTTCGATTGATGGGTTTGTATAATAATCATTAAAGCAGCTAGGTGACCTGGAATCAGGAGCTCATCTTCCTGAGTTGAAATTTGGCCAAATTTACCCCTATGTGTCTCAGAAGAAAACCACTCCAGTATCTTTGACAAGAAAACTCCGAATGGGGTCGACTTGCACATGACTAAAAATTAGCCTTTCTAGATCATCTGCAGGCTGCACCATGTTATCTTCTCATCACTGCTGAGTTTCATCACCATCTTATCCCAAGCTTCTTTGTCAGCATGAATCCCCATCCTTCTCTCTCCTTATTCCTCTTTTGATAATTCTTTCTCCCTGGAATCCTTCTGATGTGTCCATTACTCATTTTGTTGGGTGCTGAGGAATTTCTTGTGTGGTTTCTATGGTCCATGGGTCCAATTTCAGGTGTATCTTCAGATTTTTGTGCTGCATTTATTCTGTCACCCTCTCTCCCTTCTTCCCCCACCCATGTCAGGGTACTTCATTGGTTGTTTTTAAGTTTTATCTTTGCCTGTTGTCTTTCTGTCACATTCACTTCCACATATAACCTTTTTCTCTCCAGTTTCCTTGGACCAAAGATTTTTTAAAAGGGGAAGGGGAGTTTGACATTTGTCTTTTTATTCTTTGTCATAAGGGACGGTGAAGGAGAACTTGGGCAAGTGAATGCAAGGCAGGAGTGTATCAGAGCAGCTTTTAAGTTCAGAAAACCCAAGGCATCCACTGCGGCAGGCAGCACAGCCACGAGCCCAGCCTGTGGTTCCCCTGCCATCTTTGTCTGCTTGGAGGGCCAGGCTGGGACATCAGAATCCCAGAGTTCAGTTGCCTTTTCTTGCTGTTTACATTATTGTAGGCACTGTGCCAGCTGGCTTCTGGCTCTGATGACCTCACTCTGCAGCTAAGTCTCTCCATGTCTGTCTGAATTCCTACTTACAGTAATTTCCTATTCCATTCCATTAATGCTCCCCTTTTGTTTCCCCCTTCCTCAGGTGATCAGGAACCCTTTTTGCTTCCAGTTCTTTGGGATCAAGAAGGCTGATATCACCTGGGATTTTTGTGTCTGTGGGTTAATGTTTGGCTAAGAGTAGGATCTTTGGGCGGGCGTGCTGAGTCATTTACTCTTCTCAATATTTCTGGCAGACACTATCTTTTAATGTTTTTATTGTTTTTGAAGGAAACACCCAGGAGACAGGCTTCCCTAAGGTCTCTTGGTCCCTGCTGTCATCATGGGGCTGGGGGGAGTGCATGTGTTGGGAAGGAGGGAGTTAAAGTGAGGAAATGAAGGCTAAAGCCAGGAGAGACAAAGTGACAGAACCAGCAGGGACAAGTGAGATGCATTTGGTTCCCTCTCTCCTGGGGGCTGTGATCTTGCCCACCAGGGAAAGGGCCAGGTCCGAGAGGGAAGCCGGGCACTGCTGAGGATCTCTGCCCCCGTGCCGTGGCTGAGGGTGTAATGGTGGGGTCATTTCCTGTGCAGTTAGGCCCTCCTGCCCCTCCTCACTCCTCCTCCCCTGCAGCCCTATATTGCACAATGAAAACAGCCGCAGTCACTGACACTTTAATGCCTTCACGGGGGTGGCAGCAGGAGCCAGGAGAGCCTTTTGGGGAGCACTTGAGTGCCCAGCACCAGCCCCTTGTGCCCAGCCTAGGGGGCCGGCTCTGGGCTCATGTCCTCATCTGTGCCTTTGCTTGCTCCAGGTGACAGAGGCCAGGAAAGTGCGGATTTCCATGGGGTGCAGAGTGACAGCTGAGGGGTCCAGGGAGCGGGCTGGCTGCAGAGGATCGGGGCCTGTTGGAGAGAGGCGGGAGGTGAGGGGTGTCCCAAGAGGCCTCGGGGCTCCCCAGGGAGAGGGCTTTCCTACCTCCTCCTGGGCTGGTCCTCCACTGAAGCCGGGTGGCCTTGGCGAGAGGCTGGTCAGCTGAGAGAGTGGTCTCCTCCAGGTGGCTGATGGTGAAGGCTGAGAACAGATCCTACGACCGAGATGAGGGGCTCAGCGGCCCGGCCCTCCTGCTCCCTCTGCCCTTCCTTCTCTTGCTCCTCCCCTCCCCTCACCTGAAGGTCCAGAGTCACCGGCTGCGACAGGTTGAACATCCTGTCCTCCCCTCGCTCAAAAATGTGCTCCAGGCGCAGCAGGACCATGCTGGGGCCCCAGCGGGCCAGGGTCAGCAGGTGCACCGCAGGGGGGAGCTCTCTTCGAAGTCCAGAAAACTGCCAGAAAGGAGAAAGATGGGTCTGTGAAACCATCTCTTCTTGGCTAAGCCCCCCACCCCCATCTTGGGCACACTCTCACCTGTGTGAGTGCAGGGCTGCCCGGGCTGTAGGGGCTGCCCTGCCCTGCAGGGGCCAGCACCAGCTGGGGGGCCAGAGCTTCCCGCTGCGCCTGGAGGCGGTGTCCGGCAGCTGCGGCCTTGACTGTGTCCAGGAGTACCAGGTGTCTGCCCCGCACCACCAGCCCTGTGCCAGGCCCATCCCCAGGCTCCAGCAGGGCCTCTCCCACCCCTCGGTTATCATCCAAGAGCAGGCGCCGGTGAACCTGCAGGAGCACAGGGCATCAGCTTGGGGGCACAGAGGGTGCCAAGGCCCACTCCTGTGGCACTTTCCCTCCCCTGTGGCACTTTCCCTCCCCAGTGACACTTTCCCTCCCCTGTGGCACTTTCCCTCCCCAGGGGCACTTTTCCTCTCCAGTGGCACTTTCCCTCCCCTGTGGCATTTTTCCTCTCCAGTGGCACTTTCCCTCCCCTGTGGCACTTTCCCTCCTCTGTGGCACTTTCCCTCCCCCCTGACCTCCTCACTCCACTCACCATCAGTTCCAGGGAACCATCCCTCAGGCTGCTGCCCCCCTGGGCCCGGTCTGTCAGCACCGTCAGCTGGGTCTGCCCATCCTGGGGGAAAGAGGGAGTCAGGGTGATTCTTTCTGGGAGAGAAGGGGGCTCCAAGCTCCCTGCAGCCTGCTTCTAGGGCCCAGAGACAAGGGAGTCCCCAAGCCCAGTGATGGCCGACTAAAAAGGGGCCTACTGTGTGTCTGCTGGCACCAAGCCAAGCACCGAGGGTCAGAAAAAGGCGGAGAGTGCTTACTCTCAGGAGAAGGCCTGAGGCACGGAGGCCTCCATGAGCCCCAGAGCAGAGAGGAGGGGACCTGGGCAGGGCACAGGAGGCCCAAGGAGCGCTCTGCCTTCTGAGCCCAGCACAAACCTGCCCCAGTGGGGGCTCTGACGGTGGGGGACTCCCAGAGCATTACCGTGATGAAGATGCGGCTGCTGACGGGGTAGTAGTTGCCGGCCACAGGCTCGGTCTGGTTAAAGTCCCACGTGGGCCGATAATCCCGCCTGTGGAGGTAGAGACGGGCCGGGTCACTCATGGACCACTCATGGACCACTCCAGGCTGTGCTGCCCTGCTGTCAGGCAGAACAGGCGCAAACCAGGAGCCATGGCTCCATGAGGAAGCCCTGCGGGGGGGGCGGCCGCAGGGTGTCACGCCACACACTGGGGAGGGGCTCATGCCACATTCTGGGCTACTGCTCCTCATCTGGAGGAGATCATACTCTATTGGAGGAGATGGTATGGAGAGGGATGAAGGTGTGTGTGTGTGTGTGTGTGTGTGTGTGTGTGTGTGTGTGTGTGAGTGTTTAGGAAAGGCTACATACATTTAAGAAATGACAGGCAGTAAGGGAGTCTGCCTGACCAAGGGGTCACACCAGGTGCCTGCCCCGCACCACCAGCCCTGTGCCAGGCCCATCCCTGGGCTCCAGCAGGGCTTCCCCCACCCCTCGGTTATCGTCCAAGAGCAGGGGCAGAAGGGCTTTCCAGGACGGCGCCATGCTGGAGGGGGAGAGCAGGGCTGCGAGGAAGGCCACAAGGGCCAACCTGAGCCACGGCCCGAGGGCTTCCTGTGCCCAGCATTTCACTAAGAGCGCCGGGACCCAGAGGCGCAGGGGGAGCCGCGGTCCTGCCCCAGCCCAGCCAGCACACAGGAGGCTGTGAGGAGGAGGAAGGCTGGCAGGACCCCAGACTGGGTGCTGGAAGAGACCTGGCTCTACGTGGGGTCACAGTGGGTCCCTGGCCGTCTACGAGATTTGCTCATTGTGGCAGGGCTGGGACCCCAAGCCCCAAACTCTGCCCGGTACCGAGCCCCCTGCAGTCCTTAGCCAGAGCAGGGTGGGAGGGGGTGGGTGTCCTACCTCCTCTCCAGGATCTCCCGCCCGTTGCTGTCAGTGTAGAAGCGCCCATTGGTCTTCAGCTGGGAGTCAAAGCGGCTGATAATTTCCTTCCCCCAGCCATCCCTGGAGGAGAGACTGCCGAGTCAGAGGCAGGCCACCCCCGCCCCCTTACTCGCTCCCCCCTGACTTTGCTCGCCACTTACCCCACAGGCACAGGCCCAACCGTCCACTCCAGCTCCACATGCCGCTGCCCGGGGTACAGGCGCACAACCTGGGAGCACCAGGCCGAGAAGTTCTGATGGACCTCCTGCACCAGGGCTTTCTGGGGGAACAAAGAAGAGGCACTTTCAGGGGAGAAAAGCTCAGGCCATCTATAGGACGTCTGCAGGAGGCACTGGGGCCCTTCCAAGGACCGCCTCCAGCTCTCAGCTGCCCTTGCCAGTGCTACACTGGGGACGGCTCTTCTTGGCCCAGTCCCAGGGCTCAGTGGGCGCCTTGCTAGGGGCTGGTGACAGAAGGCAGAGCATCGACCACCCTTGCAAGCTCCCAAAGAAGTTTACAGAACATCGGGGGGACGGCACATAAGAACATTTGGAAGAGAGAGAAAGTCGATACAAGCAGAGGGAGGGCAGATGAGGAAAGGCTTGAGCTGAGCCTTTTAGGGGCTGAGGGAAGAAGGCAGCGCGGTCCGGCTTGGGGAGATGACCAGTGCAAAGGCCTGGAGGGGGGAGATTGAGAGGGGGAGGAGAGGGCCAGGCTGGCTGCACCACTGCCAGCAAGGGGACAGGCACAAGGAGGCCATCAGAAAGAAAAGCCCGGGCCAACAACTTTACAAGTCCCAAGAGAGGAGTTTCTACTTTATCCTGGAGGCAAAAGGGAGCCAGCAGAATTTACTTGAGTAGGGCAGTCACAGGGTCAGACCTGTGGTCAGTTGCTGGACTGAGGAGGACACTTGGAGATGAGCCCTTCAGCCTGAATAGAGCAGAGGTCATCTAGGAGGGGGACAGATCCCAAGGAGGCTGTGGGCACGAACTGGCCCAGGAGGGAACATCTAAGGCCCAGATCCCGGGGTGCCACAGGAGTGCAGAAAGAAAGGAGTTTGGGCCAGTGATGGCTCTGGATGGTCTCTAGGACATCCAGTTTGAGATGCTAACAAGCAGTTATGTAGAACTGGAATTCTAGAAAGAAACTGAGGCTGGATGTATAGATCTACAGAGATGATAGTTAAACATGGCCTCAGGGGAGACATCGTGAGACAGAGAAGAGGGAGAGGGACCAAAGCACAGCCTCAGGGTATCCTCCCAGTTAGGCTTTCTGAAGGGAAAATGAAGAAGGGAAAGAAGGGTAGTGACTGAGAAAGCTGGCCAGGGGAAAGTATCAGAGAGGTCTGAAAGAAAGTTCTTAAAACACACATATGTTGCATTAGAAACCCACAAATTAACATTCTCTATGTTGTTGTTACTTTGTTAAACATTTCCTAATTGAACTTTAATCTGGTTCATCAGGCCCTAAGGCAGGCTACAAATCTGACTCCTCTGCCCTATTGTGTCCCCTTACTACCAATCCCTTGCAGGAGTCAGACTGCCAGTATAATATGGCCCCTGTGATTTTCTGCATCTCAGGTAACCCATCCCAGGCCTGATTCAAAAGGAAAATGACACTTTTTTCCCCTAAAATATCTCCAGGTATATTGGGATTGGTCTAGGTGAATGTTCTATATAGAACCTATTTTTTTAGTGGAGCAACAAACAGCTAGTTAAGAAGATAGTGTCTGAGAATAGATTCTTAAAACACAAATTAAAATACAAAAATCTCAGGCTCTTAGTTAGAGATAGAGTATTTCTAATAAGGGCTGACACTGGAAAAAAAAAGGGGGGGGGGGAGGAGAGGGAGGCTTTAGACTGAAAATGAAGGGGAAAGAAGAAAACTGCCCATATATATCTCCCAAGCTAAATGCCACAAAGAATAATTATAATACAGGAATAGTAGAGATGTCCAGAAATTCACTAGTGATTCCAACTCAAAAAACCCCCCAAACAAACCCTAAACTAAGATCTCTGGCTTCAAGTGTCTAGTCACATCTAGGTACAAGTGAACTAAGATTCCCTAAGGGGCATCCATCCCATGCATGATGGGCAGTTCTGAAAAATGAAATCCTCAAGGCCCAAGAGAAAAGTTTCTATGGAACAGGAAAAGTGACCACTAACAGAGAGTTAACTCATCAACTAAATTACTAGCAAACTCTTATCTCATTATCTTCTACCAAGAATCATCTTTAGATTGGAAAGGACCAAACAAAACAGGGGGCAGTAAAACCTAAAATGAGGGAGATAATTTTAGCACCATGTTAACCCATAATGAATTAAGTCACTAGACTCACATGAACTTTGAGTTAGAGAAATGAGAACTAGGCATTGTAACAACTGATTGGATTCAGAACTAGTTGAGTGGCCAGTCCTAAAGCATAGTTAACAAGGGTCCAATGTTAATATGAGCAGAGGTCTCTAGTGGAATGCCCCAGGGATCTGAGATGGGCCCTTTGCTATTTTAGATATTTAGCAATAACTTAAAGACATAAGCTTACAAAAATTATAGAACAAACAAATTCGGAGTAAGGATTAAGTGAAATTGATGAAAAGACAGATTGAGGATCTTAAAGAAAAAGAAATCTCTTTGAACAAATCTAGCAAAAATTACGTTGACTAAGAAGTAATATAAAGGTTTATGTTTGGGGGCAGCTGGGTGGCGCAGTGGATACAGCACCAGCCCTGAAATCAGGAGGAAGACCAGAGTTCAAATCTGGCCTCAGACACTTAACACTTCTTGGCTGTGTGACTCAACCCCAACTGCCTCAGCAAAAAAAAAAATAAAAAAGGTTTATATTTGGTTCAAAAGTTAGCTCCCCAAGTAAAAGTCGAAGAAGGCACTGCAAATAAGTAGTCCATCTGAAAAAGATCTGGAAGTTTCAGTGGACTGCAAGATCCATGGAGGGGTGTGCTAGAGCAGTCAGAGCTGGCGTTATCTTGGGTCACGGTCCTGGGTATCACTTCAGGAATCTAAAGGCAACACCTTGGCTGGGGTGCGTCCTGGTCATTCCCATGCAGGATATGAGGCAATCAGCGGGCTAATTACTCCCCCTCACAGGCTTGATGCTACGGCCAAACTGGTCTGCTTGCACTACTGCATAGTCCACATACCCTCCCAGTTCCGTGTTTGGACATGGCTGGTCGCCATCACCTCTGACTCTCAGAAGCTCCACTTCCCTTCAAGGCTCAGCTTGGATGTCGCCTCCTGCAGGAAGCCTGTCTTGATTTCTCCAGTTGCTAGTGCCTCTCCATGACACCTTCCCACCCCCAAAGTACCAGTGGACTTTTCCCAGTGCCTTCACTGGTATAGGCAAATCCCAATAAATCAGGCCCTTTCATCAATTCCATTTTGCAAATGGTCTATAACTCAGTCTTGCAGAATTGTGGGAGAAGCTCAGCAGCTTGCCCAGGGTCACAAAGAGGCTATTGTCTGAGGCTGGATTTGAATGCAGGCCACCCAACTCGGAGGCCAGTTCTGCCGCTTGCTTAGTGCGAAGCCTGGATTTCCTTACTGTGCACGTGTTCTGTCTCCTCAGCAGAAGGCTGGCTTCTTGAGGGCAGGGATTATCTCATCATTTCCCAGCACTCAGCACACTGCCTACAACTAGCAGAGAACAGACGCCTGCTGCTTGGCCGATGTTAGGAAGAGCGTTGATGCCTCCAGAGCAGGAGGACTGTGCCCCATGGGGTCTGCCCACCAGGATGGGCATGGTTACTCTGGATCAGAGACTAGAGATAGGCGGGGGGTGGGGGTGGGGGGGTGGAGCTGCCCAAGAAGGTTTAAAGGGCCCTCATGGGGCCCGGGGACTTGGATTTGTCTTGCTTGGCCCCAGAGTACAAAACTAGGAGCGTGGAGTACAAAGAGCTACGCCAAACCAGGGGAAAACAACCCAAAATCCTTCCTAATAATCAGTGCCTCTCAGCTAAAATTCTATTGCCCAAATATCATTCTGGGGAACAATTCAAGAACAGAGAGGAGTGCTAGGGGTCAGTCCTGAGGAAGCAAGGGCACTGGTCACCATACCAAAGCAGAGAAGAGCACTAGAACTTGGGGCCACAGGGCACCAGCAGCCCTTCCTAGGGAAAAACCCAAACACAGACCAGGAGAGCAGTTACCACACCTCTCTCAGGATCATACCACCCTGGAAGCACCGAGAGTTTATAGACTCCCAGAACTAGCTCTGAAAATAGCCACACAAAAAAGCTTGGAGCTTGGGACAGAGCCGACTCACCCTCCCAGTGAGCAGAATCCAACTTTAACAAAATTCTACATTAAGAAATAGATTAGAAAAATGAACAAACAAGAAAGGAATTAGACCATAAAAAGCTACTACACTGGCAGTTTATCCTTCGTTCTCAAAGAAGACTGATGACATCAGGAAGGTGATGAGATGACTTACAAGTGAATTGGATTTAAGTGAGGCAGCTCTCACCAGCCTCACTCTCTCTTCTGGAGCTATCTGGGTCCAGTGGCCAGATACAGATCAGACTAAGACATAAACTCAGAGAAAGACAACAATATTTAAAACAAATACAAGCAAAGCTTCAAATAAAAATGCTTAGGTGGACCCAATCCAACAAGAATTCCTGGAAGAATTAGAAATAAAAAGGAAAAAGTGGCAAAAGAAACAAGAGTGATACAAGAAAATTATGAAAAGAGAATTAAAGGCTTGATAAAAGGGGCACAAAAAAGACTGAAGAAAATAAAATCTAACAACAAATGACTTAATGGCAAAAGAGGTATAAAAATTAATTGAAGAAAAGAACTCCTTAAAAAATGAATTGGCCAAATGGGAAAAAAAAGGCATAAACTCTCACCAAAGAAAATAATTCTTAACACTAAAACAAAGTAAAAAGTATGAAAAAATAGAAGGAAAAGGAAAAAATGTTCCAGAAAATAGATCAAAGAGATCATTTAAGAATTATTGGATTATCTGAAAGCTATGATCAAAGAAATAGCCAAGACATCATATTTCAAGAAATTATCAATGAAAACAGTTCTGTTATCTTAGGTCCAAAGGGAAAATAGAAATAGAGAGAATCCACCAATCATCTTCTGAAAGAGATTCCAAAATGAAAACTCCTAAGAAATTATAGCCAAATTCCAGAGCTTCCAGATCAATGAGAAAATACTTCAAGGAGCTATCAAGAAACAATTCAAATACTGGAGTCATAATTCAAGATAAGATAAAATTTAATTGCTTCTACATTAAAGGATTCTTGGAATATGATCTTCTACAAGACAAAGAAGTTATAATCACAACCAAGAATAACCAACCCAGCAAAACTAAATATGAAATCCTTCAGGAGAAAAAAATTGACATTTAAGGAAATAGAGGACTTTGAAGCATTCCTGATGAAAAGACCAGAGTGGAATAGAAAATCTGACTTTCAAATCAAAAGACTCAAGAAAAACATAAAAAAGTAAACATGAACAAATAATGAAAATTGCTCAATAGTTAAACTGTTTACATTCCTCTATGGGAAGATGACACATGTAACTCCTAAGAACTGAGTCAAATTTATCAAAATAATAGCCATTTCCCAATTGATAAATGGTCAAAGGATATATAAACAGGCAATTTTCAGAAGAAATCAAAGCTATCCATAGTCATATTAAAAAAATTTATATTATTATTGATTAGAGGAAGGCAAATTAAAACAACTCTGAAGTATCACTATACATCTATCAGAAATGACAAATGTTGGAAGAGACAAGGAGGAAATAGGTACATTAATGATATAGTATTGTCACAATCATAGGCCACATCTTGTTCAGTTGTTCTCCAATTAACAGATATCCCTTCAGTTTCCAATTCTTTGCCACTACAAAAAGAGCTATGATAAATATTTTTGTACATATATGTTGTTTTCCCTTTTGTTTCATTCATCCTAGTTCTGGTATCGATGAATCAAAAGCTATGTACAATTTTACTGGATTTGAGTGAGGCAGCCCTCATTGGGCGTAGTTCCAGATTGTTCTCCAGAATGGTTAAACCAGTTGTGGCACATGATGGTGATGGAGTACTACTGTACTACTGGAAATGGCAAAGGGGGTGGTTTCAGAAAAAAGCATGTCACGAGTTGATGCAAAGTGAAGTGAAAATGGGAAGATCATTGTACCCAGCATAAATAAGGCTATAACGATGATCCACTGTGAAAGAAATAATCTAAGACAATTCCAAAGGATTCAATGAAAAATGCTATTCACCTCCAGAGAAAGAGCTGATGAACTCTAAATACAAATCACAGTATAATTTTCTCACATTTTTTCTTTTTGCTTAAAAATTATGGATAATAGAAAAATGTGTTACATGACTTCACATGTATAATTGATCTTGTATTGTTTGCCTTCTCAGTGAATGGGGGAGAATGAGAGAGGATTTGGAACTCAAAATTTAAAAAAGAATGCTAAAAAGAACAAATAACACGTTTTTAAATGTTAAAAAAAAAAAAACCTGTAATACTTGATATTCAGAAATATTGAAGGGATTCTGGTCTTGGTATATATATTGCACTAAATGAGATGCAAAACCCCTTAAAACTCTGAAAGTCTACTTTACTCTTAGCCAATCAGAAATTCTCCTAGTCTCTGGTTGGCTTGGGGGAGTTCCAGCTACACATTCTTATTTCATTCCCATTTTAAATCTCAAACATTCTTGCACTTGTAAGAATATGACTTCTTCCTAGTTCTCAAGAGGCTCACAGTTCACAAGTGACCCCCTCCCATCCCTCCACCCCTCTTCTTCATTAACCCTCTCTCCCCTCCCCCCAGAACTTCACCAAGTCTGGACAGCCACACCTCCCTTAAATACCTTCACTAGACGGGTTTTGACCCAGTGACTCAGAAGAAATGGTTTTGTTTTGTCTGGCCTGAAGATGTAGGCCCCAGAGGCCTGTGGGTGTGTGAAGTCCCCACTGCTGGCATTGTACCTGGCGTGGAAAGACACACAGGAAAGCAATAGGTTAGACTGACCTTTCTTATCAACCTTGTACCCGAAGCTACCTCATCAAAAGCCCCTGGTGATTGTTTATAGGTTTCTCTGTTCTCCATTTACCAGTAGAAGCTCTGACTGACTGGCAACCGCAAGCCCTGGTCAAGGTTTTCGATCTCCTGCAGCAACCCAGTGTTTGGATCAAATGTAACCCGGAGATGCTGAACAGACAGAAAGACAATTGGGAAAGCTTAGGAAGGGTGGGATGGGAATAGGGTCACCTAATCACAGAAAGGAGCCCAGCCATCCTCTGGCCCAACCCACCTCCCCAGCAAGTGACTGGATAGTCTCTGCCTGCAGCCCTCAGAGGAGGAAGAGAAGGCAGCCTAGTCTACTCTAAGATAGCCCTGGGAGGAGTTTTATCTCAGCATCAAGCCTAAACCTGCTTCTCTGTTATTCTATCTATGCTTTCTCATTCTGCCTTCTGGAACCAACACCATCTAATCCCTCCACCACATAAATATTTCTTAAATAGTCTTTTCTTCTCCCAGTTAAACAAGTTTAATTAGCCCATATAGCTGCTATTCCTCCATGACATGGGCTCAAGGCCCTCCTTGTGGTCTTCCTCTGGTCATTCTCCAGCCTACCAGTGTTCTGACTCAGAACAGAACATCATAATCCAAATTGGGAGATAGGGGACAATGCAGAGGGAGCTTCAGGCTTGACTCCACAGCCCAGGCATAGTACAGGAGGCTGACCACCTGGGCTGGAGGGAGGATGACCTATAGTATCCAAAGGGATCTTGACAGGTTCTCAGAGCTTTGGGCTGAGTTGAATAAGATCAAATTCAATAGGGATCAGTGCCATGTCTTAGACTTAGGGTAGAAAAGAATCAATTTCACGAGTGTCAAAGTTGGGAGGTAGGGTTAGGCATTGGATCTGAAAAAGACCTGAGGGTTGTAGTGGACTGCTAATCTCAAATAAGTCAGCAGTGTGATATGGAAGCCAAAAAAGCTAATGTTGGGTTGCATTAAGAGGGGTGAAGCTTCCAGGAATAGGGAAGGGAGGGTCTGCTACCCTGGATAGATCTCTTTGGAGGGCCAAGCTCAGCTCTGAGAACCACGAGTTAAAGTGGACATTGACTAGCTGAAAGGCCTCTGGAGAAGGGCCAATCAGGGCAGTAAAAGGCCTCAAGTCCATCTCATGAGGAATCGGAGGGAATTGGACATGGGAAAAATACTCAAGAGAAACCATGGCCATCCATGGAAAGAGTATTAGATTCTTTCTGCTCAGCTCCAAAAGGCAGAATCAAAATGACTGAAGTCACAAAGAGACAAACTGAGGCTCAATGTCAGGAAAAGTGTTGCCAAATGGAACTGTCTTCCCTCAGGAAGTGGCAGGTTTCCTCTCTTTCAAGCAGAGACCAGATAATCATTTATTGGGTATGTTCTCATGGTGATTCTTTCAGGGCCCGAGTTGGGCCAGACAGTCCAAGTGAGGTTCCTTTCAACACTGATTCTGTGATTCTGATAGGAGGGCCCATCTCCTGAGAACCAAAGTCACCTTCCTTCCTCCTGGCCTTCTGAGGCATTTCCCACTCTTACCTCCTACTCTCAGCAGCTCACCTCATTCTGGATGACCAGGGGGTCAGAACTCTGGGCCACAGGAGCAGAGCAACAATCCCTGAATCTGGGTGTTCTGCTAGGCAGACGAGTCACTGAATAGATGCTGAAGCCCAGGGGAGGAACTGAAGCTGGAAAAATCAACTCAGGATGGAAATTCTTTGATCCTTCAGCAGACACATCAATAATCTGGGGTGAAAAATAGGGCCACTAGTTAGGGAAGGGACAAATTTATCTCCCTAATCCCCAAGCTTGCTGGGGAAGTTGTCCCTAAGAGGGACAGCACTTATACTCTAACATCCTAATCCTTAGCATTTTAAGGGAAAATGATAACTGAGCTCAAAGGACAGAGGATGTGGAAATCTCAGTGACTAAGATTAGGAGAAGAAATTCTGGGAGGCACAAGAGGGAAAGCTGAAAAGACAACAGGGACTACTGGTATAGTGAGTTTGTATGAAAGAGAAGGGAGGTGGTTGGGAAAGGGTCAAGGAAAGTATAAAAGAATACCTCGCTGGGCACCGTCTGCCCAATGGGACTTTTCACTTGGTAGGCCCAATCACTGACAGGCAGTCGCACAGTCCAGGTGACACTCCATGCCAAGGGATTATACAGAACAGCTTGGAACTGAGCAGCCCAGAACAAGACATCAATCAAGACATCCCCCCAATCTGTCCTTGCTTCCAGGGCCAACCCCAGACTTATTCACTCACTCCCAGAAAGTTCATCCCTCTCCTCCTGGGCCCAGCCCAGCCCCACTTACTCGACTGGCTGTCTGGGTCAGTGGGCACACACTGACATTCAGCTGGTTACAGAACACAAAATCCTCCTTGGAGCCCCCGAGGCTTGCCAAAGCGTTGCTCACCAGCACCTGGGGGAAGTATGAGTGTCCCTCACAGGAACCTTGGTCCCCTTTCCAGCCTCCCAGGTAGCCCACCCTGGTCCAATCTTGGAACTGCCCCATACCTGGCATTTCTCCCAGCCTGCAGCCAGTTGTCGGGCATAGTCATTGGCCACATGCTGCTTGGATGTGCCGGTGACAGCATCGTGGTGCTGGGCCACAGCCATGGCTTGTCCTGGGGAACCATAAGGCATGTAAGGTTCATATGGGGTTAGGAGGGCCTAAAAGGCTGGGAAATGGGAAGGAAGAAAATGCTCTTCCCATACGTCCTAGGGAAAAGCTCATGCCCCAACTCCTACCCCAGGAACCCAGTCACCTACTGAGGCGAGCACTGCCACCTTGTCCATAGGGTCCCGCTAAGGCTGCAGGCCCAGCCAGTACCTCTAGCTGGTTACAAACCTAAAGGGAAGAGAATATGAATGAGAGCTTGAGGATCTGGGGAAAAACAGGCAAAACCTTTCCTCTTTCCTTTTGTCTACTCCCTTCCCATTGTTTCCTATTCCTTTCATCCTATCCTCAATGAACCCATCACCTACTCTCAATATGACCCATTCCATTTTCCTTCCAGGAATCTTCACCCCTTTCCCAAAGACTCTTCCCTTCTTCCCTCCCCAGAAGGCTTCCATCCTCCTCTCCTCCCGTCTCCCCCCACCTGTAGAAATTTATGACTCAGGCGCTCATAACGTTTGAGGGCAGGGCGACTGGTGAAGTAGCCAGTCCAGAACTGGTGGGGGCCATCTGCGTATGGGAAGAAGTCATCCTGCTTCACTGACCTGGGACATGGAGGTAGGACACGAGTCACTGTCTGCCCCAAGACCACTGGGGTTCCGTGCCTCTCCCCTCCCCTCCTCCCCTCCCAGTACCAGGTGAGATTGGCCTTGTTCAGCTCCCACAGGTAACAGGCGGGGGTAGAATAGAGGACATTGATCTGGCTCCCTTTGCTTTGCTGTAAGGCAAGGAGAGACAGTCAGCAAGAGGCTGACTGACTTGGCCTCCCATTCCACCTGGATGCCCCCCCTCACCCTCCAAAGATGTTCCTTCTCTCACCAGATACATGTACGTACCTGAGCATTGACCATCTGAATCAGCTTATCCATGTTCTTGAACCATATATTGGCATTTTCATAATGGAAATCACTCCCCATGGTCATCACAATGTGGTTAGTGCGGTAATATTGTGCCTGTATAATGGGGGACAGGTCAGGATCCTCAGCTCCTGCCCCGGCTGCTAGGGAGAGAGGGCCAGGACACAATCTTTCCCCCAACCTCCACCCCGAGATGCCAGCTGAAGTGCTGTCTAGGATGAAACATCCCACAAGACTACCAGTCAGTTTCTGGTACCGGTCAGCTTTCCCTGGGCCCAATGGCACAGACCTAAGGAGGGAGCTTAGTGTGTAAAAGGGAGAAGCTGTGCAGACTATTCCTGGCTGTCTGAGGTTGCTGACACATAGGGATTCTGATACGGGTCTGACCTGGAGAACAGAGATGTTCAGGAAGTAGTCGACCAGTGCTTTTGCATTGTATTCCGGGCTCTCTGGATCATCCACCACCGGGTAGTCAAAGCAAAGCATATCCCAGCAGATATCCGGGGGTGGGTTGTAGCCATTGGGTAGGACCCCTGTGAGGGGATGAGGGGGTCAGGTCAAGGGCTCCCACACTGCTCTCAGGAACTCCCCCAGCTGCAGCCCCTATTCCCAGTCCTTCTTTCAACTTCTACTTGTCCCCAGGCCCTGGGGGTACCTAACAAGTTTCAGGGACAAAAGCGGGGAGGGGAAGGGGGTGGGAAGGGAGACTCACCAGTGAAGAGGTCAGCTTGAGGAGGCTGTAAGTTGGCACTCGCTCTCCAAACCTGCTCCATCTCCTTCTGAATCTTCCTCCTCTTCTTGTCTTGATAATCCAGACGGCCAAAGAAATAGCCATCAAAGCCCATCTGCAGGAAGGGAAATCAGAGAGAGGTCAGGGCTTGAGGGGTTCTCTCCAATAATGTCTGTGGGGAAGGGGGCAGGAAAGAATGGTAAGATGAAGCATAGTCAGAGGAAGACCTGGGCGAAGAGGGAAGCCTGCTCCCTTGAATGGCCGAAGGGATCAATGTGCCAGGCTACTCGAGGGCGGCCACAGTCCCCAAAGGTGTCTTTCAGGAAGTTCAGCCCCAAAGTCATCTGGTCAATGATGGCTGCATAGGATGTGGTAGCCTCATCATTCATGACCCAGCCTCCATTGGCAAACTGCAGCCTCCCTATGAGGTAGAGAATGGCGTCAGCAGAGTTACTCCAAAGAAGAAGGCCTAAGGTCCCAACTCCTAGCCCCTACCCTCCAAAAGCCTGGCTGCAAGTGGCACAGAGTAGGCGCCAGGCTGCCCCGCTGCTCTGGGCCACGGCGGGTCCCATGGGAATACTGCCCCTACCACAGGGTCACTCCTCACCCTGGCAGACTAGCTGTCGCACTTCCTGCTGCATCTGGGCAGTCTGCTGCTTCCACCAGTAGGAGAAGAAAGCAATCTCAACATAGATGAAGCGACGAGACTCGTTGGCCAGCAGAGCTGATACCACTGAGTCCAAGATGTACTGCACACCAGCATGCTGAATGTCATCTCGGGCTGTGGGGGTTTCATGTAATTCATTTTACTCAACTATTCAATAAACACCTACTGTGTGCAAGGGCCTGCGTTTGGTGCTATGGCTAGAGAAATACAATCTGATCATCAGAGAATTTTAAGGAAAGAATATTTCCAGCTGGAGTGACAGGGTGGATATCATGAAAAGAAGACAACGGAATAGATGTGAATAGGGAAGAATAATCCTTTCTAAGCAGTGAAGATGGAATGAGTAAAAACTCAGAGAATGGAAGAAAATAGGATTAAAAAAAGGGAATTTAAAAGTAGTTCCCTTTAGCTAAAATAGAGTATATGAAGTGGAACAATATGAGGTAGCTGGTACAAGGAGGTAGCTTGAATTAGTCTATAATGAGCTTTGATTGCCAGGGACAGGAATTTTTAATTAAAGCTTTTTACTTACAATACACATGCATGGGTAATTTTTCAACATTGACCCTTGCAAAACTAGGAATTTACATTTCGATTTGTTAAACAATAAAGAACTCCTGAAGATTTTTCATCAGTCCAGAATGACAGATTGGAGCAATGTGTTAGGGATTACTTTGATCAGAATAGAGAGGGAACACATTGAAGACCAGGGAGACTGATTAGATTACTCAATGGTCTAAGTAAGAAGGGAATGAGAATTTGACCTAGGGTGGTGGCCTTGTGCATGGAAAGGGGACAGATGAAAGAGATATGATGAAGGCAGAAGTGACAGGACTTGTCAACCAAGGCACAGTTGGGAGGGCGCCGGGTGCCAAAGATAACTGAAGTTTGGTGACTCCTAAAATGATGTATGGCTTTAATTGGGAGAATGCTGGATTTGGTGTCAAATCACCTTAGGAATTCCCTGGCTAGCCCAGAATTGAGATTCAAAAGATTTGTGAAACTTAAAATGCTATGACATCAGCAAAAACAGCAAAGGGGAAAGGCAGGTTTGGAGTTGGGAAATGAAGAGTTTAATGTTATGTGCCATTTTAGATATTGGCAGGATATTCTCTAAGTTTATAGGGGTGAGTAACTAGCTCTCAGGAGATTGGCTAGGACTGGAAATAAAGACTGTGTATTGACTCCCATATAGCCATGGTCATGGGGTAATTATGTAAATAGGAAACTTTTGCACACCTATTACTATATTATCAATGCTGCTTTTTTTTGGTTAAAATAGAAAAGAAATGGGTCAATGTTGCAAGAGGAAATTTGGGGTTGGTGACAAAAAAAGCTTTCTAATTGAGTCATCCCAAAGAGAATAGGAAAACTCAGACAGAAGACAGGAAGCTTTCCCTCTTCATCATTTTCAAACAGGTTGCAAGACAGCTTCTCCAATGTGTAGGATAGAATCCCTTCTCCTAGGGGGAGTCCTAGTGGAGTTGGCTTCTGAGATCTTTTCCAACTAAGATTATCAGATTCTCAGATTTGCTTAGAGAGGATAACAGAAGCTATGGGAAAAGATAAGATTATAAGGTAAGATGGGAAAGTACCGGGAGAGAAAAGAAGCTGAGGGCAGAACTTCCTAAGGAACTAGGTGGAGAGGAGGCTTCCATTTCAGATCAGCTGAGTGAGCCCTGAGGGCAGAACTGCCCGGGGTCACTGACACCCATTCCCTCCCAGTTCAGTAATCCAGAGACTGGATTTAGTCCCAGATTGCCCTTCCCCTTACCTCCATAATAATACTGATCCACAGTCTTGAGCCAGCCGACATCATCATGGGTATGGGGCAGGAGGTGCACATTGAGCATAGAGGGCTGGGTAGCCGGGCACAACTGGGCAGTGGGCAGAGACCCCCACCATAGGGACTGTTAATCACCAGAAATGCCACAGCCCCTGGCCAGCCCCACCTCTCTGAGTGGGGTCCCAAACCACGGGATGGGGGAAAGCCTTGGAGCGGGGAAAAGGGGGCATTTGATAAGCTTCCTTGCATCTTCACCTAAGCCATGACCTCACACTCACAGGACCCTCTCTCAAAGATCAGCCCCAGCAGCCCGGGGCAGGGCTGCGCACTGGGAAGACCCCTCCACCGATCCCTCAGAGAATCGAAGACGTACGCAGAAAACAAGAAGTGGTAAGGGTGCAGCCGCGCCTTCCTTCCCCCACCCTGGATCACTTCCCCTATTCTCCCCGCGCCAGGCTCGGACTTGGGGGGGGCAGGGGAAGACGGGCGGCCCCGACTCAGCCCCGCTGCACGCTGCCCGGCCTCTCACCTTGTAGTAGTCGCAGCCGCCGTCCCTGGCCCCCGCGCACAGCGCCGCCGCCGCCAGGAGGAGCACTCGCAGCGGGAACCCCGGAGCCCGAACCCAGCAACCCCCGGCCATCGCTCGTCTCCCCGAGGACAGACCCAGCCTCAGCGGCCCAGCTCGAAGCCCCGCCGCGCTACTACCCGCCCGGTAGCACCGCTGCCCGGCCCTTTAACCCTTCTTTCGAAGGAGTCGGACCCCGGAATCGAGATCCGGCCAATGGCCCGCGGGGGGGGCGGGTCCGTCACCCACCAACCAATCAGAGGACATTAGAGGCGGGGCCAAAAAGAAAAGGCGGAGAATGAGCAGAACCCGGAGAAACTTTCTTACACATCCAAATATATTGTGGCTACAAGTAGTTACAAGCGCTGGAGCCTTGCACCCAGCCCCAGCCCCGCCTGCCCCGGCCCAGTCTCAGCCTCCTGGAAAGGACCTTGGCCCAGGAGAGAGGGCAGACACCCGGGCGCGGGGCCCGGCAGGTGCAGGATCCTCCTTCGCCCAAGATGCCTGCAGCAGCAGAGCTGAAGAGGAAATTGGAGCTGGGGACGCTGACAGGCCGGAGCCCAAGAAGAGGCAATCCTTCAGCGGAGGTCAGGGTGGGGACGCTCCACCGTGGACTCACAGTCTGAAGCCCCAGATTTGGAGAAGCTGGAAGGTGAACACAGAAGTGAAAAAAGAACCAGTTTCTGGCTTTTTCTTTTCTTTTTTTTTTTTTTTTTTTGGCCCAGGGACCAAAAGTAAAAGCCTGAGGTCCTGAGATCCACGATGAGATCCACATGTCTACCACGGGGGTGTCATAGGCTGGGGGTTCTGGAGGTAGGACATCACCACAGCAGAAATGGAGAGCCTGGTTAGCAGAAAAAAAAGCTGGGATTATAAACAGCCCAGGAAGAACTGGGGAACTCTGAACCTCTGATAGGGAAGGGTGCCCAATGACAGTGGGAGAGCCCTCATCAGGCCTTTGCCCAGTACTTACATGAAGCTGCTCATCATCTGCTTGGTATCTTCAGAGCTTCGAGAGTTGGCAAAGCTTATGAAGGAACAGTAGACAGCAATCCAGGCACACCACTTCAACTGGGGAGAAGAAAGGCAGAGTCTTTGACCAAGCACCTTAGAATCCCTTCAAACTGGAAGCCTGAATCCTCACCAGAGAGGCATGTCTTGCCTCCTCAGAGACTCTCCCCCCTGTCCCTGGGCTGCACCTTGAGCATGAGGCCGCACATGCTGAAGATCATTCCCAGCAGGTTCATGTAGTCTGGAGTGGGATCCTCCAGGGCCGGGTTGTTCTCCGTGGCAGGAGGCTTATACCTAGGAACACGAAGGTGACATAGGAAAGGGTTTTACCAGCCCATCTGGAAGCCCAGTGAGAAAAATCAATGAATAAGCTTTTGTTTCCCAAGCTCTCTAAGCTTAGGATAGGAAAGCACAAGGAATCGCTTTCCTTCCCTGGATGTCTAAGTACAGGGAGTGAGTCATGAAGTAGACTGTCCCTGTCTGGGATCTGTAAGAGCAGGAAATGGAACCAAGAGAAGTGACTTTTCCTCCCCGGATCTCCACGCGTAGGGGAGACGCGTAACCAGCTTGCCTAACTCCGATCTCTAAGTGCAGGCTGGAGGGGAGAGGGGGGGAAGGAGGGTCAAGAGCCGGCTTCCCCAGCTAAGGATCTCTAAGCGCAGGCTGGAGGGTGAAAGAGCCAGCTTCTCCAGGTAAAGATCGAACGCTGGAGGGGGAGGGGGAACTGTCAAGGAGCCAGATTTCCCGGGTAAGCATCTCTAAGCGCAGGTTGCAGTTATGGAATGGATTTCACTGTCCGGAAATTTCTGAGTTTGGGGGACGAAGGCGGGGCTGGATCCTCACCTGAGCACCTTGTTTGGCCGCCGGGGGTCCGACATGTTGTTCGCGGACATTGCCGGGCCGAGAAGGGGCGGGGTGTGCAGCTGAGGATAGAACAGGCACGAGAACCACCGGCACTGACCCCGCCCCTTCCTCTCCCTCCGCCGGCACTTCCGGTACTATATAACTTCTGAAGCGTAGGGAAGCTTCCAACGTGTAACACCGAAGACTTGGACACTTTCGTTCCAGGTACCACCCCGAACATGGCGTTCCCAGAGCCGAGGCCCACAAAGCCGGAGCTGCCTCGGAAGTCAGTGCGAAGTCTGCCGTGCCGACAGGGAGCCGTGCGGGCCGTGCGCTTCAATGGTCTGTGCTCTCCCAACTCGGGAAGGGGAGGGAAGAGGGGGAGGACCAGAGGAGGAATGAGGAAGGCAAAAGGAGGGGAGGCGGGAGAGGGGAGGAAGGGAGCAGCCGCTGGAGCTGCTCCGACTCTCCTTCCCCGCAGTTGATGGTCGCTACTGCCTAACCTGTGGCAGTGACAAGTCACTGTGCCTGTGGAGCCCACTGCGGGGGACGTTGCTTCGGACCTACAGTGGCCATGGGGCCGAGGTGTTGGATGCTGCCGGGTGAGGTTCCCCCACCCCCTCCAGAACGTCCCTCTTTCCTCTGGGAGGCCTTCCCTGATTGGTCGGCCTTCCTTCTCCTGGTGTCCCCAGTGTTCGTCCGCCTGGAATTCATTGTTGTCCCCTAAACCACAAACCTCCGCTCCCCCACAGCCCTCTGAGGCTCTGCGCCCTGTCCCCTGCCTCCCCACCCATGACGTGCATTCTCCCACCCTACTCTAGCTCATTTGATAACAGTCGCCTGTGCTCCGGGGGAAGTGACCGAACTGTTCTGTTTTGGGACGTGGCATCAGGCCAGATTCTCCGAAAATTCCGGGGCCACGCTGGGGTAAGGGCAGGGACCAGAATGATCGAAGGACCATGCAAGGCCGCCCCATCCCTTGCCTCCCTAGCCGGGGCCCCAGAGAATATCTTCTCCCGTTCCACGCACGCTATGCCTCTTTTCCTCCTTCCCACAGCTATACCTCATGGTTCTGGCTGGGTCTCAGGGACTCCTCCAAAAGTCCATTTTGACCAATCTTTTTCTATCCCCATCCCATGCTGGCTTTACAGAAGGTGAACTGTGTGCAGTTCAATGAAGAAGCCACAGTGATTGTGTCCGGTAAGGGCAGAGTTCTGGGGATAGCGGGGAGCTCCAAGAGCCTTGGTCCTGCCCTGGCTTCCATTTCACTGGGGGCTGGGTTCTGGCTACAGGCTCCATCGATTCAAGTGTCCGTTGCTGGGACTGCCGCTCACGCCGCCCTGACCCCGTCCAGGTCCTAGATGAAGCCAAGGATGGTATCTCCAGCGTCAAGCTCTCTGACCATGAGATCCTAGCAGGGTGAGTGCCAGAGGGAAAGCCGAGTCTGGCAGAGATTGAGCAAAGCTTGATGCTTCAAGTCCTCTCCCTGCTCCCTCCCCAGTTCTGTGGATGGACGCTCACGGCGATATGACCTTCGGATGGGAGAGCTGTATGCAGACTACGTGGGAAGTGAGTATGGGGTACCAGGAGCTTGAGCAGACACTGCTGGGAGCCCTCCTCCTCACCCTGCCTCTTTTACAGGCCCCATCACATGTGTGTGCTTTAGCAAAGATGGCCAGTGCACACTCGTCTCCAGCCTGGACTCTTCCCTTCGACTCTTGGACAAAGATACCGGGGAGCTGCTTGGAGAGTGAGTGAGCCAACAGAGCAGGGAGCCTCTCACCAATTCCTCCATTTGTTCAATGATAAGAAAGCTACTGTACTATATATAAACTTCTTTAGGCACAGAAAACACCCAAAGAAAGCTACGACAAGGGGATAATGGGTAAAACTCTGAAACATGAGATGGTGAAAGAGGTACCAAAGATGGTTTTCCCAGGGGAATCTGGGAAAGCTTCATGGTAATGGGTCATGACTGGGTTGGGCTTAGAAGGAATGGAGAAGAGAGGTTTCCACAAAATCAGACAGAAATGACTATATTCCAAGCCTAGAAAAAGCATTAGGTAAGGCGGTAACACTACAGGGGGGAGAGCCTCAAGGGCCTGTTTTTGCAGGAAGGGGTGGGGAGCCTTAAGCTCTCAGGAGCCAGCCTGATATCTCCCCACTTCAGGTACACAGGGCACAAGAATCGAGAATACAAGCTGGACTGCTGCCTGAGTGAGCGAGATACTCACGTGGTCAGTGCCTCAGAGGACGGACATGTCTACTTCTGGGACCTGGTGGAGGTGAGTGCCCCCATTCCCAGGACTGCCTGGCAACTAGCACCTTGCCTTCTCCCTCTCTTCCTCCTCCTCACTCTAATCTTTCTGTTCTATCTTAGGGTACTCTAGCTTTGACCCTGCCCGTGAGCCAAGGTGTAGTGCAGTCCCTGGCCTTCCACCCCACCGAGCCCTGCCTGCTGACGGCTTCGGAAGGCAACGTGCAGTGCTGGCGAGAAGAGTCATTTGTAGCAGAGGATGAGTTGCCGGCTTGAGAGGCAGCACAAACATGCATGGATGGGAATACAAGGAGTTTATTGGCCTTAGGGATCTGTACCATCTGCCACACAAAAAGACTTTTATCTAGCCCTAGATGTTTGCTGGCCTTGGCCTGAAAACCATGAAAATTGGGGATGTCTGGGGAATAACTGTGAAACAATAAATAGGAGGGATCAGAATCCAGAACCCCCAAATTCCTTGTTGGAACCAGCTGCTCAGTCATCACTCTTCTCTGGAGTGAAAGCGCTGATTTTCTGGGCAAAAGTCTCTGCCACAAGCAGAGGGAAGACAAGAGAGGCATCAGCATAGACCTGGGGGAGGGAAGTAGAAGAAAGACAGCACTCAGTAACTAGAAGCCCAAGGTTATCCCCACCCACCCACCCACCTGGGGCCAGGCGCACCTTAACTGGCTTGGCATCCATTCGGATCTTGCCCCAGGACACAGCCTCGTCTGGTCTTGCACCAGAATCGGAGCCATCAAATTCCTGGGCGGTGTTAATGTAGACAGCATAATCAGCTCCATTCCTCTGTTGAGACAGGTTGAAATGAAAGCAGGTGAAGGAAGCTGCCTGTGGCTGAGGCTGACTACTCACAGTGGTGCTTCAGACATTATCTCCCCTAAGTCTCCCAGCACAGGGTGAAATGGGGACCCTGGGGATTAGCCCTCTGTTGTACAGATGAGAATGGATTCAGGAATTAAGCCATTTGTCCATGGGAGTCATAGGACAAATGTCAGAAGCTGAATTTGAACCCAGGTCTCTCCTATCTGCAGACCCCATACTTTTGTCACTATACAGCACTCTTAAGTCTTACACGGTCAATGCTGGGGGCTGAGAACACTCCGGGGAGGTGGGAAGGAAAAATAGAGAGAAGCCCTGTCAACAAGTCAGAGTCTCTGACATGCAGAGAGAAAGACACCCAGCACTTCCACAGAACAGCCTTACCATGAGGTTGGCGTTGGCAATGTGGTGCTTCACCAGGCCTCCCCCAAGAATAATCATGCCTGTGCGCTTGGCAAAGAGGGCTTGAGTGTTGATGAGCTGTAAATCTGGGCAAAGGGAGCAGGCTTTACTGGGGGCTCCTGGCTTCCCAGTGCCACCACACCACCCTGCTTCCTAAGGATGTAGGGAAAACTCACCTTCTACAATGTCTAGCACAAGTCCTGGTTTTTTATATGAATGGAAGAAGATCATATCCCCAAGAGATCCATCTGTCAAAGCTGGACTTAGAACTGGGATGTTGTTCTAGACAGTGAGATTAGGAACCATAAGTCCCAACAACATAAAGACCCAAGACTCCCTCCCTTGTCCATAACCTCCCTCCCCAATCACTGGGCCAAAGGAGAAGAAAATAAAAAATGGGAAAATAGCATTGGGTCCAAAGATCATGGACCCAAGGCCTCGGGGACATTTGCACAGAAATCTTAATTCTCCACACCCTTTTCACTAATAAGTCATACCTTCTGTGCCCAGTAATACACAGACTCAGGATTGTTGATTTCTTTGCCTAATCGTGCAATCATCTTTGATGGTGTCCATTTCACCCCCTAGAAAATGACAGGCTCTTGGGTCTGTTGACTTCAAGGAACACTTTCCCAATCCCTGGAGTCTTTACCCCCTTTAGTCCCTTATTGAATGCCCTCCCCAGTGATCCTGGAATCAAGCCTTCTGTGTTACCCCATCCCACCCCCTCAACTGTGGCTACCTCTGTATCTTGCTCCAGAACCATCTGATCCAAAATTGGCATCAACCAGGTCTCAAACTTGCAGTAATTGTCATTGGGAACAAGCAAATTTCCAATCCTGGAGAGTTAGGGGTCAGTTACTTAAGGGATCTGAAGCAGAGAAGCCTCCACGGTGGCTACCTCCTCTCTCACCCATACCTATTGATGCCATTTTGTCTCAAATCCTTCCCCTTCAGGCTAAATTCACCCAGATATGTGGGTGCCAGGCATTTGATCAGATCTTCTTCTATACCACCTGCAGTTGTCACCAGAACATCCACCTGTAGGAGAATCACAGGAGAAATCATCCCTGGCTTAGGTGGCACCCTGACCCACCTCCCCCCATGCCAGTCCCAAACCCACTCCACCCCCAGCCAAAAGAGTCATTTTGCTAGACTCCTGGAGGTTTCCAGGTCTTGAAGATCCAAGCCATTATCCCGCACCATATTGTGCTGCACCAGGTATCGAATGGTCTCTCGAACACCAGAGCTGATGAGATTTGAAGTGTACCCCAGGAAGATGGTGCAGCCGCTCAATGGCCGACGGCTTGGGTTCAGGTCTGAGTGGTTCTCCTCTTCTTCCCCAAGAGGCTCCAGCTTCTTCTCAATCTGGGAGAGAAGGTGGAGTGATTGATATCTCTGCAAACCAAAAACTCAAGTCTGGGAATTAGGATCCTAATGAAAGATATTATCCCCAATATCTCTGGCTAAATGCAGAAGCTGAAGCATAGAGAAGACAAAAGGACACTTGTTTCCTGATTTTGTTCCTTAAATTCTGAACTGGGCAGATGTACAGAAGGTGTACCTCAATACCCATTCGCCCTGAACACGGTGCTGACACAGGCCTCCCTCATACTTTGACTGTCCTCTCAGTGTCCCACTGCCCCTTCATGCTTCACCCTGGCAACAATCTAGTCTGAAGTGCCACTTTATCCCATAGCTGGGTCCTCACCTTGGACCCAAAGTCATCAAATTGTGATGCCTCGCCCCTTACTGGGCCTCTGGGATCTTGCTGTGCAGCTGGATTAGCATTCTTCCCTCACTCACTCCTCTCCCAATACTCTGGGCATTGACACCCCTCCTTACCTCCCACCCCGTTTAGTCCCCCTTTCCTGCTAGAACCCTCACAGTAGCCTGGACTGATTGCCTCCCCAGCCCCGACCCCTCGCCTAGGTCCTTGCCCCCCCCCCAGCCCCGCCCTCTTGCCTTAGTCCTAGCCTATCCTCCCCAGCCTGGCCCCCTCATCTTATTCCTGACCTAGTCCCTCCAACCCCGCCCCCTCACTTGGGTCCAAATCTCCCCAGTCCCACCCCTCGCTACAGAGTAGTCTTGACCTGCCTCCCTAGTCCCGCCCTCTCACCATAATTTTAATGTGCTCTTTAGCCCCGCCCCCTCACCATAATCGTGACCACCCTCCCTCAGACCCCTCCCTAGCCAAGATCCTGACCGCCTCCTCCCCAGCCCCGCCCCCTCACCATGGCGTTGACCTGCTGCACGGCTCTGCCGAAGCTGGTGGCCTGAAAGCCAGTGGTGGTGAAGGCGCGCAGGAGGGCGCCATAGTCCAAGCCGCGATTGAAATCATAGCCCCGGACTTGGACGGCGCCCGCGGGCAGCGCCGAACTGTGCCTAAGGACCGCATCCAGAGCTCCCGGGGGCGGTCGCGGCCCGGGTCCCTCCTCCTCTGGGGAACCCTCCATGCGCTCTGCGGGAAAGGTCGGAGGTCAGGGTGAGGGCTCCCGGCCCGCCCTTGGCTCACCGGGAGCTAAGCGCGATACCGGCGCCCGCACCCCTTCCCCAGATAGCAGAGGAAGTGAGGCCGGGGAACAGAGATTGTGAAGGACCGGAAATGGTGCAGGTCACATGGCGACGGAGTTCCAGAGCCCTGTTGTCTTGAGTCTCATTTTTTCTACGGAGGCCGCCGAGGCTCTAGAGGTTCGCGGGCATTCGCCCGCCCTCTGTCGGTCGCCCGCAGAGAACCTTCAGGCTCCCCGCTTTGGTACCCGGTCCTTGCCTTTGTTTGGCGTCCAGCAGATGCCCAGGGTGCGCAGTCTCATGGATCGGGCGGGGCCAAGGCCTCCTCACAATTCTGGAGCAAAATTTACTCGACCCAGCCCCAGGGCACCCTCTCTATAAAATCGTGGGCTGGGATGTGGTCACGTTGGCGATCCATCTTCCAGTCGCCTCTGCCCATTTCACAGATCAGTCAGCTGTGTGCACAGGCGGCTGTGTGCAGTGCACTGAGCTAGGAAAGAGCAAAGTTTAGATAGGACATTAAAACCGCCTTCCTGCATCTCGATCCAGCAGAGAAGATTTGTGACCTTATGTAGGGTTTCTGGGCAGCCATACTGGAGTGGGTGTGCCATTTCCTTCTCTAGATGAGGAAACTGAGGCAGACAGGCTTAAGTGACTTGCCCAAGGTCACGCAGCTAGTGTTGGGGCTGAATTTGAAATCTTCCAGTTCTATCTACTGCCCTACCTGGCCACCGGAAGCTGGCCATGCCAAGGGATAAAATGATACTCCTTATACAAGGAAAAGCCAAAGGAAGCTACTGGACTTGTCCAGGGCATATAGCAAATGGGGAGCAGCCAGGAACTCGGAAACAGTCTCCAAACCGTGGATATCATGACTTGTCAATCAGACATAGTCCTAAGTCCTGTGTGTATGTTTACTTATAGAGATGTATGATGCATAAAGGCAGCCAGGTGGCACAGTGGAGAGTGGATTCCAGGCCTGGACTCGAGTGCAGATCCAGCCTCAAACACTAATTGTACTTTGCCTCAGTTTTGGAGAAGGCAATAGCAAATTACTCCAGTAGCTTTGCCAAGAAAACCCAAATAGGGATATAGTTGACACAACTGAAACAACAAAAAAAATGGCATTAATGGATCGAGAGCTGCATCCAAGTCTTGACCCATGGCAGCTGTGTGATGATGGGCAGGTCACTCAATATCCGGTTGCTCTGGTTTAGGAAATGAAAAGGCTGCAAACTTCCAGGAGGTCAACCTTCATTGGAAGACAGAATTTCCTTACCTAAAAGTTCCCCATAAGAATGAAAATCACAGTCCCCAACACTCTACCACTGTAATAACATATGCTTAATAAAACATAAAAATACACATTTATTTTTTCTTTCCCACTTAGTAGGATTTTGTTTTCCAATTATATGTAAAGATAGTTTTTAACATCTATAAGATTTTCATTTCCATTTTCTCCCCCCCTTTCCCTTCCTCCTCAAGAAAGCAAGCAATCTGATATATGTGTATAATTACATTAAACTTATTTCCACATTAATCATGTTGTGAAAGAAGAATCAGAACAAAAGGGAAAACCACCACTACCACAACAACAAAACAACAGTGAAAATAGTATCCTTCAATCTGCATATGCACTCCATAGTTCTTTCTCTGGTCGTAGATAGCGTTTTCCATCATGAGTCTTTTGGAATTGTCTGGATCATTGTATTGCTGAGAAAAGTTAAAAGTCTATCAGAGGTGAGCTGTGACAGTTACTGTCACTGTGTGCAGTGTTCTCCTGGTTCTGCTCATTTCACTCAGCATCAATTCATGTAATTCTTTCCAAGTAAAAATATAAATTTAAATAAAATATAAATTAAAATTTTGATCCTACATTCCAAGAGGGAGCTATTAAGTTTACTGGAAAAGGAATGGTGTGGTCTGACCTGGGCTATGAGAAAAATCACTTTGGCCCCTAAGTAAAAGTACAAGTCAGAGGCCAGTTAAAAGTTATTAGTAAAAATCTGTTTGAGAAGCCCGATTAAGGGTGAATGGAAACAAAGGGATTTTGGTGAGAGGTAGAAACAAGACAACTATTGATTGGTCATGAGGAATGAGGCAAGAATTAAGCACTACTTATGGCAGCCCTTTTCATAGTGACAAGAAACTAGAAACTGAGTGGATGCCCATCAGGTGGAGAGTGGCTGAATAAATTATGGTATATGAATGTCATGGAATATTACTGTTCTATAACAAACGATCAGGAGGATGATTTCAGAGAGGGTTGGAGAGACATGAACTGATGCTAAGTGAAGTGAGCAGAACCAGGAGATCATTATACATCAGAATTATAGGCTGATCAATTCTGATGAACATGACTCTCCACCAGTGAGATGACTGATGCCAGTTCCAATGAACTTGTAATGAAGAAAGCCATCTACACTCAGAGAGAGGCTTGTGGGAACTGTGTGGATCACAACATAACACTCTTTTTGTCATTGTTCGCTTGCATTTTGTTTTCTTACTCATTTTTTTCCTTTTTGATCTGATTTTTCTTACGCAAGATAATTGTATAAATATGTTTACATATGTTGGATTTAACATAATTTTAACATGTATAACATTGGATTGCTTGCCATCTAGGGGAGGGGGTGAGGAAAAAGAGGGAAAAATTTGCAACCCAAGGCTATGCAAGGGTCAATGTTGAAAAATTACCTGTCCATATGTTTTTTTTATTATTATTATTAAAACTTATTTGCAAAACATATGTATGGGTAATTCTTCAACATTAGCCCTTACAAAGCTTTCTGTTACAAATTTTTCCCCCCTACTCCTCACCCCTCCCCTAGATGGCAGGGTATCCACTACATGTTAATTATGTTAAAATACTTGACAAATCGAATATATGTATGCATATTTCCACACTTATTGTTGTGCAAGAAAAATCATATCTACAAGAAAGAAAAATCAGAGAAAGGAAACACAATGCAAGCAAACATCAATAGAGAGCATGAAAATGTTATGTTGTGGTCCACATTTCACATCCCTCTCTCTGGGTATATATGGCTTTCTTCACTGAACAATTGGAAGTGGTTTGAAACATTTCCTTGTTGAAGAGAGCCATGTCCATCAGAATTGATCATCATGTATTATTGTTGTTGCTGTGTATAATGATCTCTTGGTTCTGCTCGTTTCACTCAGCATCAGTTCATGTAGGTCTCTCCAGGCCTCTCTGAAATCATCCTGCTGGTCATTTCTCACAGAACAATAATATTCCATAACATTCATATACCATAATTTGTTCAGCCACTCTTCAGTTGATGGGCATCCATTCAGTTTCCAGTTTCTAGCCTGCCACAAAAAGGCCTGCCACAAACATTCTTGCACATGTGGGGCCCTTTCCTTCCTCTAAGATCTCTTTGGGATATAAGCCCAATAGAAACACTGCTGGGTCAAAGGGTAGGCACAGTTTGATAACTTTTTGAGCATAGTTCCAAATTGCTCTCCAGAATGGCTGGATCCGTTCACAGTTCCACCAACAATGTATTAGTGTCCCAGCTTTCCCACATCCCCTCCAGCATTCATCGTTATCTTTTCCTGCCATTTTAGCCAATCTGACAGGTGTTTAGTGGTACCTCAGAGTTGTCTTAATTTGCATTTCTCTGATAGTGATTTGGAGCACCTTTTCATATGACTAGAAATGGTTTTAATTTCATCATCTGAAAATTGTTCATATCCTTTGGCCATTTATTGATTGGAAAGTGGCTTGAATTCTTATAAATTTGAGTCAATTTTCTCAATATTTTAGAGATGAGACCTTTATCAGAACCCTTAAATGTAAAGATGATTTCCCAATTTATTGCTTCCCTCCTAATCTTGACTGCATTGGTTTTGTTTGTACAAAAACTTTTTAACTTAATATAGCCAAAATTATCTATCTGGTGTTCAATTAAGAGTTCCAGTTCTTCTTTGGACATAAATTTATTCCACCTCCACAGGTCTGAGAGGCAAACTATACTACGTTCCTCTAATTTATTTATAATATCACTCTTTATATCCAGATCATGAATCCATTCAGATCTTATCTTGGTATGTGGTATTAGATGTAGGTCAAGCCCTAATTTCTTCCACACAGTTTCCAATTTTCCCAGCAGTTTTGGTCAAAAAGTGGGTACTTATCCCAAAAGCTGGGGTCTTTGGGTTTATCAAACACTAAATTGCTATAGTTATTGCCTAGATTGTCCTGATATCTTATCCTATGCCACTGATCGACTGCTCTATTTCTTAGCCAATACCAAATGGTTTTGATGACCACTGCTTTATAATATAGTTTTAGATCTGGTACAGCAAGGCCACCATCAGCCTTTTTTTTCATTAATTCCCTTGAAACTCTTGATCTTTTGTTCTTCCAAATGAATTTTGCTACTATTTTTTTCTAGATCTGTAAGATAATTTCTTGGGATTTTGATTGGTATGACACTAAATAAGTAAATTAGTTTGGATAGTATTGCCATTTTTATTATATTCGCTCGGCCTACCCATGAGCCATATGTTTTAAAAATAAAAAACTTAAAAAAAAAAAGAAAAAAAAGAATTAAGGACTACAAAGTGGCTTTGAATATGACTATCAACTTGGGTGCTGGGAATAGAAAAGCTCAGTAGAGTTGAAAGGACTATAATCTATCCTCAGTGATTTGGAGACAACAGAGAGGGAAGAGATGGGAAGCAGGGTTTGGCCCTAAGAAAATCTTGGAGGCAGAGCACTGTCTTGGCCCCCTCTCACAACTGCCACAGGCTCACTAGGTTTGAGGAACAGGTACTTGGTTGAGGCTACAAGAGATTAATGGTGGGATACAGTGGGGAAGATGGCAGATGGGTGTCTATTCTGAACCCCAATTTAAAGCATTTCTATATACATAGTAGAAGAGGAAAAGGACCCTTTATTGCATTCAGATTATTTTTTTTTTTGGCATGGAGATGTTGGAAATCAGCCCATGATTGGGCTGTCCCTCTGGTCAGGTACCACTTGGGGTCTTGCCACAACCTTTTGGAGAGTACATGAACTCTTACTCTAGAACCACTGCTGTAGATGACCTCTCTTCCATATGGCTGTGATATCCTATGATACATGAAATCAGGCAGGACCCCAAGACATCAAGCTATGTCTTGGGACCCCCACCACTAGGTTTCTTCTGGGTTCCTGCCTGACAGATGGGTTATTGTGATGTTCATACACTTGCCCCCTCCCAGAATGCTTGCCTGCCCACCCCACAGCCACTGCAGCTGCTGCTGTTTCCTGGCAGTGACATTCACTCCCCAGGTGTCCTGGCTTCAAAGGCACTGTTGGGAGGAAAGAAAGGAACAGCCCAGACCCTGGGAGTCCAGGGGGCTGGGCTGTTAGTGGATAGGAGAGGCGGCATTCCTCCTTGGGCACTAAGCAGAACCAGACCCTGACAGAGACTCTCTCCTTGGAGAGGTAAGGATCATAGGATTTAGCATAGAAAGGTTAAAATTTATTTAGTACAATAACCTATTTTACAAAAAAAAAGAAAAGAAAAGAAACAGGCCCAGAGAAAGAATTAGATTTAAAAGCTGAGCCTGACTCCACATCCAATGCTCACCTAGCCTTTCTGGCCTTCCCAGCAATGATTCATCCCCACTCAGTCTTGGGCCTGGGTGAGCCTGGGGGATACAAGAGGAGGAGGAGGAGAGAAGATGAAAGAAGCCACAGTACTTAAAGCTAAGAAAGGATGCATTTCTCATTTCTAAGATGAGAAAAAGCTGAGGTGGGGTCCAAGGTCACAGTTAAGTGGCAGGACAAGTCTGTGAACCTGACGGTGTCCAGGAGTGACTTGGGGAGGGATTGGGCCTGGGACCTGGCAGCTGGCCTCTCTTGCTGCAAAGGGCTAGGGGAGCTTGATCCTGTTCCGACAGCTCCAAGTCCCTCTCCCCCATATGGCAGATGTCCAGCAAGATGACAAGCGGCAGTGACATAGGCCAAGCGCGCCGGGCAGTGGAGCAGCTGCGGATGGAGGCCGGCATCGACCGTGTCCAGGTGAGGGCTCCAGACTGGGAGAGGATGGGCTGGGGAGGGATGGGTCTGGTCCTTGGTGACTAGCGAGGTCCCTGATCTGGCCTTAGGTATCCAAGGCAGCAGGGGAGCTCTTGCAGTACTGTGTGGAACACGCCAAGAGCGACCCATTCCTCATGGGCATTCCAGCTGCTGTCAATCCCTTCAAGGAGAAGAAGCCATGTACCATCCTGTGACCCCCCTCTCAAGGAACCCTTGTGTCTTTAGACACCTCCATTGTGAGCACCCTCCCTTCAAATTTCCAATTCAACACTCCTCACCTTCCTGTCCAAAGCTGCCTGAACCCAGGCTCCCACGGCCTGAGATGGACCCCAGCCCACTGTTCCTCACTCCCCACCATCCTTGAGTCCTGAGACATTCCCATCCTGTGATCCTTCCCCTCCAAAAAAAGACCCCTCGATCTCCTCTCCTATCCCTCAGTCCTACAGAGTCTGAGGTCCAGGCAAATGCAGGTCAGGCCTTACTGCAGTCCTCAGTTCCGTGTGAGAGCTTGAGCTTATGTCTGTGAAGGAAAACCAAGAACCCCTCAAACCTCAGAAGGATCTGGGAGTCCCAGAAAGGCATCACACTCGCCCACTGCACGGTCTCTCACTCAGTCCCTAATAAACACGCCTCTCACATCCCAGGCCTAATGCTGTCATTCAATAAGCCCCCTGAGCAGCGTCACAAGTAGATATCCACTCTCCATCCACAGGAAGGCCCTGGAGCACCAGTGACATCACAGACAGAGGCCCCAGAGTACACAGCAGGGGAATCATCCAACAGGTTTATTCCTGAGCTTTGGCCTCAACAGCAGGAAAAAAAAGGATCTTCCAATAATAAATAACAGGGAGGGGAAGGGGAGGGAACCAGGCCAAGCTCTCACTGGACGGACCTCACCACTCTTCCAGCCCCCTCAGGAGCTACGAGCTTGCACAGTGGGAGCAATGGTATCCTTGGCCACTAGAGAAAAGGGCCAGGGCCTCTGGTAGCACCACAGAACCAGGTCTGAGACCCGGACAGTTGGGATGGTCCCCAACCACAGGGTTGGGGCTGTGATGGGGGAAGTATCCCAGGATGCCTCAGCCAGACTCAGTCCTCTGGGCTCTGCTTAGGGCTTCAGTCGCCACACCTCCAAGGACAGGCCCCCGGATGCAGCCACCACCACGCTGCCATCAGCACAGACCTGGCAGAAGGGAGTCAGAACAGAGCCTTACCGGAGGGCAGTGGGCAGAGGGTTGGGCAAAGCTTGGGAGGAGGGCCCTTACCCCATTAAGAACATTGTGGTGGCTCCGGGTACAGATGGTCCTTGGTGGGTCAGTAGGCACGTGTACCTGCAGAGGAGGGGCTGGGCTCAGGGTCTGGAGGTGAGGATCTGCGGTTCAATTTGGGGACCCCGGTCAGCTGCTGCTTACCCGAATGGTCTTGTCCGTGGATGTGGTATAAAGTGACCCCAAGGAATGTTCAATGCCAGTGATTTGTGACCTATGCCCCACATCAAAGGACTGCAAGGAAGAGACACAAGGGATGGGACACGCAGGGTTTCTATCCCCCAACACGGGGTCCCTGCTCTACCCACACCCCTCCAAGGCCAGTTCCTAACTCAGATCGTATTCCCAGGCAGCTGGTGATCCAGGGCCCTTCCACCCAACCCCTTTTCCAACTCTCAGAATGAAAAACAAAATCAAAAATTAAAAGCGAGCTTAGGGCTCTCCCAGCCCAAACCTTTCATCTAACAGTGAAATCTTGGGAGAGTATTTGCTGTGGTTCCCCCTCCTATCCCCAAGGTCACAAGAGAAATGGGCAAGGGAGAAAGTCAAGCCAAGGTGAGTAGAACTGAGAAATACCACACCCTGACATGCTTGAATTGGCCTCCGTGGTTCTCAAACACATAGAGCAGACCCTGGTTGTCCCCAGCCCAGAGCTGGGGCTCTCGGTAGGACATGCACAGTAGGTATGACTCCAGCTGGTGGCAAGAAGAGGAAGGCTCAGTGGAAGGACGGACTGGCCCTGCCCTCCACCCTGCGGGATCCTCAGAGGCTGAGCCCCACCCCTTCCCCGCCATCAAGAACAGAGCCAGGGCTGGGGCAGGGGCCAGGGCAGCACCAGACCTGGAGCTACTCCCCCCCCCACCCCCAGCCCTGCTGGGCCCCAGCACCTGCAGCCGCTGTAGGACACTGTTGGTCCGCCGCTCAAACACCACCAAGGTCCGGTCCTCACTTCCTGAGATAATGTACTGGTCATCGGCCAACAAGGCCAGCACGGCACTCGAATGCAGCCTTCGGCTCTTCACCAGGGCCTGGCCCGCTATGCCGAGGTGGGTCGAGCATTAGAACAGCCGGTCACTTCGTCCCCTCCCAAAGGCTTCGGTCAGGTGCTCAGAAAGGCCGCCTTCTGAGACCTGATCCCCAGCTAGCACAAAGAGCTCTTGGCTCCCACTACCCTGGAAGAATCTTTTCAATCCAGCCCCAAGCCTTGTCCTACACTCCCCGGGGCACCCTGCTTTCCCTATCTCTTCCCCGGGTTCTGGGGGCCCACCTCGAGGGTCGTAAACAGTCACTTTCTTATCATAGGTGCCAGTGACCAGGATGTCAGGACGGTAGGAGAGACAGAGAACTGCAGCCTTGCCCCTAGGGAGATAGGAATGGAGCTGGGGGAAGGGAAGTTGGGCCATCTGGGCCTCATCCTTCTCCATCCCCACCAGGCCTGAACCTTGGCGCATCCTCCCCCGCATCCACTGCATACCTGATCTCCCCAAACTGCTGCCCATCAGCCTCCATGTCCCAAAGCTTCACAGTGCTATCCCAGGAGCCTGAGCAGACGCGGTTATCCTGGGCAGCCAGGGACCAGACCCAGCCCTGGAGAATTGGGGCAGTTAGGGCCTGGAGCCTCATTTGGAGCTACCGGCATGAGCCCGGCAAAAGAATCCCTCCAAAGCCTAGCTCCCAATCCTCACCTTGTGGGTCCCACTGCGCTGGGTCCCCAGGGCCTTGACCAGGACTTTGCCTGGCTCTACTCCAAGCTGTCTTAAGTCCCATAAGTTGACATTGCGGTCTCGAGAGCCAGAGACACAGAGTGCCCCACCCTGGAGGAGGACACAGGTGGGGTGTGAGGGCCATACAGGGCCCAAAGCTAGTCCCAGGACAGGACTTAGGAGCTAGATGTGACCTTTGAGATTTTCTGATCTAACCCCATCATAATGAAGATGAGGAAATTTCAACTATAAACCCAAAGTCACAAAGCTGGGATTCAAATTTAAGTTCTTCAACTCCAATCCAGAGTTCTTTCCACTATGTTCAAGATTAGAGTTCAAATTCTGATTTTGGTAATCTATAATAACAAACTCCCCAGGTATAATCAGTGACATTCATTCTAGAGCATTAAAGTAAACCAAAGGTGAGCTCTCTCTCTCTCTCTCTTAAAAAGGAAAGGGCACTAGAGCAGTGCTGTGAAGAGCTAAGAAGAGGAAGGAGTGCATTTCGGGGCATCAGCAAGATCGAGGCAAAGGCACAGGAGGATAAAAGTGCAATTCCCAGCTGGAGGGACATGTTGGGAAGGAATACAGAAGAAGGAGAAGCAAGATTCAGTAAATCTCTGGAGACAGGATAGGATACAATCAGACTGTGTGAAGCACTCCATGTGCTCATTTCTCCCACTGTAGCTTCTCAACCAGGAGAGCAGCCTAGTCAGGTGTATGCAGTAGATGGATGAGATGAGAGGAACATTGGGTACAAGAAGATGAATTGTAACCATGGGGCAACAGGTAATGAGATGCGCCTACTTGGATCTGAGATGTTATGGAAGTAGAAGCAATTAGATCAACTGCTCACTGGATGTGAGGATAGGGCGACAGAAGAGTTCAGGATGGTGCCCTTGGCAGAAGCAGGAAGTTAGGAAGAAGGGTGGGTGGGATAACAGATCCAATGATCCAGTTTTGGGCATGTAGCATTCAACATGCATGCCCAAGGGACATCCCGGTGGAGATGTCCAACAGGTGACATGGGAATAGAGCATGAAAAGTAGTTAAACTTCAGCTGAGTGGCCCTAGCCAAGTCAGTGAAACTCAACTGCCTCCAAAATAATGAGTAAACTTCTGAGCTTCAGGCTTCTCGTCTAACAAATACAAAGCCTTCTCATCTCTCACTTGATCTGTCTGTCCCTCCGAGGTTAGGCTTTGCAAAACTAGTTATAGAAATTGGAGGCGTCACCCCGCTAAGGTGCTGACCACCTCCCCTGCCCAAGGAGGCTGGCCTCACCCTCACCTGCAGCAGGAGCACCGAGTCGATGGAGGCAAAGTGGCCATCCGACAAGCAGAAGTATTCGGCCCTCCGCCCGTCGTCTGCCCAGCGGGCCAGATGCTCCTCTAATTCGATGCAGGCAGCCGGCCAGTCAAAGTCCTCCTCTGGGGGTGGGGGGGGAGCGAGGTCTGAGCCCTGCCCCATCCGGAAACTTGTCTCCTCTCTGACCGCTGCCACCACCCCCCCTTCCCGCCAGCCTCAAACCCTAATTCAGCCAAGGAAAACAGCTCGGCGCCCCGAAAGGCTCCGCTCCGCTCCGCGCCCCTCCCCCTCTCCCCTCCTCCCCAGTGAAGCCCCGGGGTCAGCGCAGGGACGGCCCCTCCCCCCGGCCCCCCCCCCGCACCTTCCACCACGGGGTAGGCCCCCCCCAGGAGCTTCTGCACGCGGATCTTCCACATAACCTGGTCCCGGACGATGTCCCGAAGGGACCGGCACACCAGGGGTAGGACCCGCAGTACCAGCCTCGCCTCCAGGTAGGAGCAGATCTCCAGGATTAGCTCCAGCGGCAGCCCCAGCAGACCGGATGCATCGGGGCCGGGCTCCCCGCCGGGGGACCGCAGGGATCCCCGCCACAGCTCTGCCGGGGATGGTCGGGGGCTGACCGCGGGCTGGGGTGCCAGAATCGTGCGGGCTGGGGCTGGACTGAGCGAACCCAGAACTCGATCGATGTACTCCTGGGCTTGGACATCCGGGTCTGCCTCAGGGTCCGAGTCTTCATCCCAGTCCTGGGTGTCGTCGGGGAGTGGCTCCATGCCGGGGGGGAGACCCTGTAGGGCCGAGGTTGGGGGGGAAAGCGCCCTGAGAGCATACGATCACAGGGTAAGGGCTGGAAGGGCCCTTGCGGGCCCCCTAATCCACCCCCTCGATTTACGGCTTAGACGAGGGAAGCGACTCTCTCACTAACACATGAGCAGTAAATGGCAGAGGCAGGACTCGAATTCAGGTCTTCTCATGCCAATCCAGGGCTCTCACCACCGCACCACACGGCGCTATGGGGGGCCTGGGCCTAGGGTGGAAGGGGCCCGTGGTATGTGAGAACCGTGTACGGACTGAGGGGCCTCCCCGCGGAGCCACCCCACCTCCCACCTGTCACCCTCTCGGGCGCCGCCGCCGCCCCATCTGCATTTCGTCTCCAAGGCACCGGGACGTTACTTCCGGCACCGATTGATGACGTAGCACAACAGCTGTAGAACAACCCAGGAGCCGGAAGCAGACGACCTCGCTCTCGACCGGAACCGTGAAACTGTTCGTGCACGCTCAGACTCCAGGGAAATCTCACTTCCCACTAGTCAGCGGCCCGTTCATTACCCCGGGAAACAGCCCCCCCTTATCCCACACCAGAAAGACAGACACAAAGGCGGAGGCCAAAAAACTTTGAGTCACAAGAAACTGGTTTTTTAGTCAACAAAAAAATTATACATAAAATGAGAAAAATCTCATTGGAGCAAAGGTGCAAGCAGTTGCTTCAACACTAATCCACAGCAGTTTTACCATAGGAAACATTACAGCACATTTACAAATGTACAAATCGAGGATTCAACAGACAGGAGGCTAAAAACTAGAGTCAGCACCGTCACCCAGGCCAAGCAAACTCCCGAAATCAGAAACTAACTCAAACAGAGGCAGAGGCAGTTGGATCATGGAGCTTTAACTTCATTGTGCAAAAAAACGAAAATTTTAAATAAAAGAAAACTAAAAAATTAAATAATCTGGAGAAAAAAAAAAAACTTGCTCCCCACCCCCTCCCCTTCTCTGGGCCCCGCGGAGGCTAAACCCGGACCTCTCACCCTGAGCTGAGCAAAGGCACAGCCAAGTTAATACCAGGCCATGTCTCCAGCACCCCAGGGGAAAAAGCTTCTCCAACATAACCAGAATTTTAAAAATAAAATTAACAAAAAATAAAACAAAACAAAAAAAAATTGTAAACGGCTCCCAGAGACCTGCTCGAGTTTTTACGCGATTTTAAAAAATTAAATTAAAAAGCTGAGCTGAGGAATGTGCGTGACAAGACGCTTGAAATGGTGAGTGAAGGATGGAAGAAGAAATGGAAGGGACAAGACAGGCCCTGATTCAGATACAGGGTTCCCCATCCTGAGATGCAAGGCAGGCAGAAAGCATGGGGCATCAACCAAGAAAGGGAGATCTTAGCCCCTTGGGAAGGGATAACAAGACATGGAAACCCAAGAACAGAGGAGACGTGAGTGGGCACAAAGCCGCTGGAGGGGGAATGTTTCCCTCAAAGCCCACGAGTAAAACCTCCCCAGGGGGTCGATTCCTCCTCACCGTAGTCCTCCCCAGCCCCCTTCACCCACACCTATCTGGAATCTTCCAGGGCCCTGACAGTCCTCAGGTGCAGGAAAATCCAGACCTGGATTCCTTCCTTCCTTCCAGGCTGGGCAGCGTTTATGAAGATCCCTGTCCTAGTTTCTGGAGAGCAAGCAAGCAATCTACTTCAACTAACCACTTTTCCCTTCTATGCTCTTGAGGACTGAGGGAATGAGTAAGTGGAAATACCATGGATCATCCATCCATCCATTTCACTTTCCCCTCTCACTGATTCACCAGGCTCTGAATGAGATTCCTGCTGCCACTTGGCTGACTTAATTTCCCCACAAATAAAGCACCTGGAAGAAAGCCTTTCTTGGCTACTGCCAAAGCTGGTTCCAGCCACTATCCCAGGACCAAAAATGTTAAATAAAATGAGACAAGAAAAGGATAGCCTCGAGGCCATAACAGGACAGAAAAGGAAACAGGAATGAAGCCCTAAGACTGTCCTATCAACATTTCTAGAAGAGAGAAGAGATACTAAAGTTGTATTCATTACACTCTGATATCTTAGGGCCCATCCATACATGGGGAACCAACAGTGGTAGAGAAGCACAGTCCTCCTCCCAGTGGGAAGATTGCTAGGCAGCCTCATGACTGAGGCTAGGAGACAGTGGGCCCAGGCTGAGGGGCTCACCATATGCTCCAACCCCCCCCATCTTCCAGCTGCTACCTCCCCACCCCCCAATGGGTTTGAAAGGGAAAGGTGGAGTAAACGCAGCAGCAGCAGCAGCAGCAGCACGGATACGGGTGCACAACCAGTGAGAGGAGAATTGGCTGAGCAGTGGCTTTAGAAGCATGCGTCTCTACAGTGCTGACCAGCAGAGCAGGGCCCAGGGCCCAAGAAATGGCTCTCCTCCTGGATGAATCGCTGGGCTAGGCAGCCCAGAGGAGGCTCTGTACCTTCTTCTTCTCCCTCCCCTCCCCTGGCCCCAAGGCCCCGGACTCTCGCCAGCTGGGACCCTCTGTCACGGCCTTCTTCGGACCATTGCACAGCACCTATTACAGAAGCATCTTAAACTCTAGATGAAGGTTACATTAAGTCATTATGGCCTAACTCACAGGATTCGCTACTCTAAATGTCACCATGCAGTCAGGGAAAAAGGTGGGAGAAACAGGCAAAGCCCCCCTCCCACCAATCTGGATGCACCATAATCCCCACAGCGACACCCCCCACCCCGCCAGACTGATGGGCAGTACCAGAATAGTGGCTGCTTGTTCTATTTGTCCTTTCGTTTTTAAACGTTTTTTAACCCTACTCTGTGCACACTCGAGAGACCATCTATCACTGTCTCTCGGATCACGAGAACAATTCCCTTTCCCCGTTTGTTTCCCCTTCTTCGTCCTCCTCTTACTCCTCCAAAACAAGATCCTGTTGCAGCGAGTCCTCCCCCCACCCACCGCCCCCCGTGTGGCTGGCACTGCTCAGGCTTCTGCCAGAGATGAAAGCCCCTGGTTTGTAGAATGAGCGTGGAGGCCCCCCCACCCCCCACCCCCGCAATGGCAGGAAGACGGGAAGTCGTTTAGTTTTGTGTCCCACGTACTCCTCCCTAACCCCCCACTGACAGGGCACTGCAACACCTGGATGCTGATGAGCTCCCAGCAACCCCTCCCAACGCCGTCAGGAACCTGGGACAAAGAGGTAGAGGGAGGAAGCATCAGCACCTGGTCTCCCGGCTCCTGTCTCAGCCCCCAGCTCCCAGAGGCCCGGGACTTACCTAGTGCGTGGTGTCTCCGCTTCACCTAGACGCCGTAGAAGGCAGCTAATCTCTCCTTGAGCAGGGGTGGGAACTGCTCTGAAAACTGCTGCCAGTTCTCTTCCCCCACCTGGTCTTTGAAGCCATGGAGTATCTGAGGAAGGGAAAGGATGGGCCTAGGAGAGGTGCCAAGCTCTCGGGGGCAGGGAAAGGGGGACAGGGGAGCCCCAGAACCCACCTTATAAAACATGTCCCGAAGGTCATCCTTTGGGCTCACCCAGGAGGCCACAGCGTCACAGAAGAAAATAAAATCCTGAAAATGAAGCCACCGCCCACATGGCTATGAGGGGCGGCTGGTGCCCACCCCCAGCCCCTGAGGCCCTGGTCCCTTCCCTTCCCCAGCCCCTCTACCTGAACTACCCCTCCTGGGTTCACCCCGATCATCATACAGATGCCCCGGAAGGCAGAATCCTTCTCCTCGTTGTCACGGATGTTCCGGAGCGATGTGCACCTGCAGCAGGGCAGTGGGAGAGGCAGCTGGGCAAGCGAGTGGCAGCCCCGGAGGGAGGACAGATGGCAGGAGGGAAGGGCAGGGGAAGGGCAGGCCAGCATGCAGTTTGGGACAGGATGGGGGGGGCAAGAGGAAGGCAGGGGAGCAGGGCCACGGGCAGTACACACACCCACCAGGGCCTGATGAATTGCTGGAGCATGGGCGCCACCTCCTGTGGGCACACGTAGCCCAGGCGGCCGATGGTGATGGCTGGAATGGCAGAGGGACTCGTCAGGCGACCTGAAACCCCGAGTGGCCCCGGGACTGTACGTGGCGGGGCCTCTGGGTGGGGGTACCGACCCCCGCCCTGGCCCCAACCCCCACAGACGCTCTCTGGAGGAGCCAGCAGGGAGCAAAGAAATGCCCGCTTCAACAGTGCCAGGCTTCAGGCCCCAGTGGGGGCTCAGTCCCTTGACCCCTATTTGGGGAAGGAGGCTGGACTAGGCCAGTGGCCCAGAGACTTGGGCTATTTCCTATGGATTTCTCTCTTCCCCAAACCACGGGGAGAAGAGGATTGGGGACCTGGCCCTAGCTGGTTTAGTACAGCAACACTGGGGCAGATGGAGCCCCAAAGCTAAGGGGAAAAGGGGACCCCCACTGGGGGGAAACTGGCTCCCCAGATTGGTGGCAGGTAAAGAGACTGCCCAGGTTGGGCCTGGGCTCCCACCTGTGTTCTCCAACAGGGTCTTGGGGGTGTTGGGGCGGTTGATGATCTCCACCAGGTTGTTGAGGACCATCTGCACATAGGGCTGCATCTCGGCTCCTAGGGAGTAAGGGGGTGGGGGGGGGGGAGATTAGGGCTGCATCAAGTCAATGACTTCCCGCTTCCCTGCTGTGGGAGCCCAGGCACTCACCCATCTGCATGCAGATCTCCCCAATGGCCCAGGTGGCATTGTTGCAGACGGAGATGAACTCAGGATTCAGGTTAGTGCCCAAGATTGGCATGAATTCAGCTGAGGGGAGAGGTTAGGGGTGAGACACTGCTGTGGAAGAGCACTCTAGGGAAGGGGAGAGGGTGGCCGGAGCTCCTGGCCCCACGACTCTGAGGACGGACTCCTGAAGTTCTCCCTGCCCCAACATTCTTCAGACCAGCGAGCCCGTCTACAAAGAAGGCCCTGGCACCGCCCCCCCAATGGATTTCCTCCAACACCTTCCGGGAGAGTGGCAGAGCTGGGAGTATGGACTACAAGGTGAGGGGCAGCAGATCCTTAGCAAATACCGATGCAGGGCTTGACATGCATGAAGCAAGCTTTGGTAAGGTCTCCCAGGAGAGCAAAGGAGCTCTGACGGACTTCCGGCATGGTGTCCTGGGGAAAGGGGGAAACAGCCAAAGGTCAGTGTCCAGGGAGGCGGACACAACCACCTCTCCAGCCAAATGGCCATCTTCACTGGGCCCCGAGTATGGTGCGAGACTTGACATCTGCCTTTTCCTCCTCCATTCCCCCTCCCCATTTTGTCTTTACAGAAACCCCATCACAGCCACGAGGCTGGAAGCATCTCTCCTTCCCCTAATGTCCCACAAAACTTGCTGCTTACAGCCCTCGGACAGCCATGCCCGCAGCCTCGGGCACGGCTCTCTCTGACTCGTCTGCCTTTGAGCTCGGGGGCAGGGGCCACATTTTATTCCTGTTCCTCCCTCCTCAGCGGTGGCTGAGGACGTCAGACTCTAATGCATCCCCAAGCATTGGCTACGTGAACAACCAAAGGGCCCGAGGGACAACTCACCTGCATACACTGGAAAAGCAGAGTCATGATGTTGCTTCGGGCAACCAGCTGTTCCACTTGGCCCCCCAGGCCCTCAGCCAGCCCACTGAGGAGGTCCAGGGCCACAATCATGAAGTCCTTGTCGGGGGCCTCGTACTGGTCTGGGTGTTGGTTGTACATCTGCGGAGTGGAGAGAGAAGTAAAGGAGAGCCCGGGGAGAGCAGGAATGGTCCAGAGGATGCCCAGGAGCCTGAGACCTACCATAGCCTGGGCCAACGTCTTCTGGACCAGGGTGACACAGCGCTGATACACAGGCTCACAGTAGGGCAGGAACCCGCTCTGGAGGGCTGTGGCCACGGACGACAAGCACTGTGGCAGGAAGAGAAGCCATCAGGGCATGGTTACCAAAGCCGGCCACCATCCCACTCCCAAGGCCGCAAGAGCTCTGTCCCTCTGGAAGCAAAGGCCTGGCTTTGGGGACGAGAACTGGGTGAAATAACCCCAAACCCGCCTTCCTCTGAAAAGAGAGGAATCCGAGCAACTGATCAACGGCACGCCCGCCTCCCCACTCACTTCCAATAAGGGGAAGAGGTCCTTGTCTTCATCTTTCAGTTCATTCCACTTCTGGATCAGTGGGGGCATCAGCTTTTGGATGTATTCCTAATGAGAATGGAAAGTAAAGAAGTAGTGAAGGCAAGAAGGCAAGAGGAGGGGACAGAGCAGCCTAGGGGGCCCTGACCCTCGGCACTCACTGGCTGGTTGAGGTGGTGGCCCACAGAATCAGCAAGCGTCCCAATGGCATCGTAGAGGATCAAGAGGTTCTTGTGCTGGTACTTGCCGAAGGCAAACACAAGAGTGTCCAGGATGAAGCTCAGGTAAGGGACCAACTCTGTGCAGGCCTCCTCCTCCAGGGTAGCAAAGGCACTGTGGGGGGAGATCGGGCCCCAAGGTGAGGGCGAGCCAGCGAGCCGGGATGCCCACGGGAACAGGCCGGCGTGCCCAGGATCAGACAGTATGAATACAACAGAGATCAGGGTGACATCAAGCAGAACTTGTTCATCACATCCAGGGCAGAGAGTAACCCAAGGAAGCCCCCTAAGACCCTTGCCAGGTGCTCAGGTCTGGGGACCCGGATGGATAGCATAGGCTGGGAAAGCCTGGCAGCCTCACCTGCAGGCAGCCTCCTGCACCCGCTTGTTGCCATCCAGGATTCGCTTAAGCAGTTCAGTCATCAAGGGCTTCAAGTGCATGTCTGGCGGCTGGCTGACCACCCAATGGGCATAGCGGCTCAGTGTCCAGCAGGCAATAGAGCGTACCAAAGCCTTCTTGTCCGACAAGCACTGGATCAGGTGGGGAATGAGCTCGGGCAGGTATGGAACCATGCCTTGCATACAGCCTGGAAGAAGACAGGGTACACTCTCAGCAAGCCCCAGCAGTGGGCACGTCGAAGCCAGGTGCTTCCTACTTTTGTGCAGCCTCCAACCCACTTCAGCTCTCACCCTCAGCAATGGCTCCTAGGACCAGGATCCCAGACTCCTTGATGACCCACTCAGGGTGAAAAAGCAGCCCCTTGAGCAGAGGAAGCAGGTGAGGAAGCAGCTCCTCCCGGAATACGTTGGCCAAGACATCCAGCGCTGCTGCCGAACACTTCCCTGTAACAAGGGAAGGCAGCGGTCACCCCCTGCCATGGGCACGCTGCCTTCAGGTCCCATGGAGTCAGATAGGGTGAATGCAACACCAAAGAAGCACTGATGACAACTGCACCGGGAAAACATGCCAGGGCATCAGTCCCTCCCCCTCCCTACCTCTGAGGCCAGCCCCAACCCACTCAAGTTCCAGTCAGACAAGGTGTCGTCATCGTCGTCGTCATCCTCCTCGGGATCCTCAGGGTCCTCGGGTCGTTCCTCCTCATGAGGAAGGGTCACCGTCCGAGACTTGTGGAAGCGAGGCTTGATGTCTTGCTCGCTGTCTGGAACTGCCTCGTCCTCTTCCACATCACCCTGCAGAGAAGGCCCAGAAGGGCTGATGCTGTTGGGTAGACCAATACCTCCTGCCCCCCCCCCCCACCCACCAGAGCAAGGTCTCCTGGGATCAGACAGTATGAATACAAGAAACCTTCACGAAACCTTCAGGCTAAGACATCTGCATCACTTCCCAAGAGCATGGGCACTTCCAGCCACCTGAGACCCTCACCTTGAGCAGGATGATGTCAATCTCAGAGTACTTCATCCCATTCACCAAAATTGGAATCAGCCTAGGGAAAGGAAGAGTAAGTGAATGTTAGAAAGCTTGGAGCCAATCTGCCTACAGGTCCATCCACTCCATCCCTGAGGGAGAAGGGGAGGCAGGAAGAAAGGAAATACTGGAAAGAGTTCAAGCAGCAGCAACCCAGGCTTAGATGTCAATCTAAGGGAGCCTTCTAAGCTCAGAAATAACCACAGGGTCAGAGAGCAGCAATCCTTTCTCAGGATTTCCATCAGTTAACTTTTGTTTTAAGATCTTTTAAATTAAGCAGTACTTGTATTCCTCCCCTAAAACACAAGTTTATATTTTAAGGGTAAACATGAAGCAAGGACTAATTCTACAAACTACTTACACGTGTATTAGTGTAAGATTTTAAATTTTAAAAACCGATTTAGCCTGCACTAGGGCCGACATGCAAAATACAATCCATGGTGGTTCCCAGAGGCTCCTCTTTTAAATCACTTACAAAGATTTCAATGGCAAGAAAAGTGGATTAGGAGCCAGGGGACAGATTCTAATTCTGGTCTTAGTTCTGCCACCAAGTAGTTAGGTTAGATGACCACAGGCAGTTATCCAATCTGATCCTAGAGAAGTGGCAACAATAAAGGGCAGGACAGCAGAACCCCCTTGGGGAAGAAGGGGAGGGCCTGGACAGACAATCAGGACTCACTGCACCAGGTGGGAAGACAAGACTTCCTTGCAAATGGGTTGTTCAGCTAGCGTCAACCAGAACTCACAGGCCTCCAAGGCCACATTTTCATCATGGTCCTGAGTCCTTTGCAGCATATACTACGGGAGAGGAGGGGGGAAACAAAGAGGATCAGCATTCTATGAACATTGCTGTCCCAGGAAGGTCACCCCCTCCCCCAGACCCCTGCACACCTGAATGATGCTATGCATGTGGGGGATGAGCCGATCAATCCGAACTTCTAGCAGCATCACCAGGGCCCGGCACACATTCTTCCGAACCTCTGGGTCTTCATCCACCGCCAGGGCAAACAGGTGCTAGACATGCCCCACCGCACCCCAGCCCATAAAGTCAATAGTTTGAACCCAAAGGGGGCAAAAAGGGCCAGGTACCCAGTGGGGTCCATGTTCCTCCTTCCACCTAGCTCCTTCCCCACCCCTTCCCCATGCAACCATAAACCTGTCCGGCACTAATTACAAAACGCCTACCTCAATGAAGGTGTCAATGTTGTCCATCAGTGCCTGGGCCCGGTCCATAATGAATTGATTTACACAAGCAATGGCATGAGACCTGGAAAAACAAGAAAGGAGGCCAAGATTAGTTTAAGTAATGGGACTGAGCAAAAAGGGGTTAGTTATCCAGTCTCTTCAAGCTAATTAAGAGCCCTTGTTCCATCAAGTGATCTCTGCCAACTCTGAGAATCTGAAGCAGGGAGGAGGATGCCCACAACTCCTGTGCCCTCCTCTTCCCCAGCCCAATGGTCAGTCTCAAGAACAGTTCCACATACCGGATCTTGGGGCTACAATGCTTGAAAAACTGCAAGAACTTAGGAATCATAATGTTTAAGGGTCGATTGAGGGCATCACTGTCCAAGAGCTCTGATGAATCTTCACAGATCTTCTGTAAGGCTCCAAAGGCTCCCTATGTGGTGTATGAGAGGGCACTGTGAAATATCAGTGGGACAGAAGAACGTATAATCCACCTTACAAAGAAGGGATAGCAAGCTGAAAAAGTGTCTGACATTCCCCATATCTCTCCTTCCTGAGGAGCTGGGTTAGACAGCATATTATTTCTACAAGGAATGCAATGCCTCCTACCTCACATGTGTTATAGTCCTCAGAATTGAGCAGGTTGCACAGCTGGGGCAGCAGTTCTGGCCACATCTGGAGCTCTCCCTTGGAGGCAATGGTGGTAATGAGAATGCCTAGTGAGAAGAAAGGAAGACCAGAAATCCATGAAGCTATGAACTGGCTTCCTGGTGCTTGCCTCGAGGAAGGACATGCAAGGATGGAGATGAAGGGAAATAATGTCTTACTGAGACAGCATCCTCACCCAATCCAGCTCCCCCCACCCCACCTTACCAATAGTGGCTCGGATGAGTGAGGAGGCATCACCAATATTGTTGAGACACTCTTGCTTGATAAAGTCAGCCACTGGTGGAGGGAAGCTCTGGTAATGTGCCTTCACATTGTTCTTTAGAATGAGGCCACTGAGAGAGCGTGTTGGTTCATCTGGGGAAAGGGATTGAGGAAAACACTGGAGCAGAAATTATAAGGGGCTCAACTCACTTCATTCAGAATGATCACTCAAGTCCTGGGAAAAGGAAGGATCCAGGGCTACACTGAAGAACCACAGAGCTCTCACTGGCCCATCCTACCTATCAGCTTGCTGCAGTGGGAAGGGAGAAATGACTCTAATCTACCTTTCTAGATACATTCTGTATCACTGGCCCTCACACATCCAAACACTCTACATGACAAGCAAACTGTCCTAGAAACAGAACAGTGCTGTCCTGATCCCCTGCAACTTCACATTCATGCGCACTGTCCCCCCAAAGCACAAATGCACTGCTTGTTCATCTCTATCTCTCAATGAAGCCTTCCCTGATTGCTATTTCCTTAGGACCTTCCCCAACTCCCTAGATTCCACTGATTGTAGATCACATTCTATTTTATATCCTATTTGTTCACATATGATTTCTATTATACTGATGTTCCTCAAATACACAAGTATTCCATTTTTCCATCACTGTATCTTCTATGAAGCAACTTGCCCAGAAATAGGCAACTGACAAATATCTGCTAATTTGGCCTTGCTGAACTCAAGAGGTGAGACCTCTTAACCCTTAGACCAGAGACAGGAGAACAGGAGGGGCATGGGAAGGAGTCCAGAGCCCCAAACACTTACCTTCTGACTTCAATCGTGTCAGGACAAAGATCAGGTAATTGTTAAAATCAGGAAATTGATTTAGTTGCTTTAGTTTCTGTGGGGCAGTATTAAGGACTAAGCCAATTCAGTACTGACCCTTCTAGACAACACCGGTGAGGAGTTAGATGTGAAAGAGAAAGGAAATTAGACCCCGGGGCACTCACCATTTCTAACATCTTCTCAGTCTTACAAACCCCACCCATCCTTAGTGATAGTCATTCTACAGTCTGTACCACCAGACCAGCTTCATTAGCCCGGACCAATGGGGAGATGGGAGTATTTCCTAAGTGGCCTAGATTCCACTCTTTACCCTTCTCCCTGGTAGATAAAATGCTCATCTGAATGCCTGGAGAGGGTTTGGCTCCCTGGTGGGGCACATGTTGAATCCCTTCCCTCCCCAGAGCTTTCTTAGAGGCAGTGTGGTACAGAGAACAAAGTATCATACTTGGGAAGGCTGAAAGATCTGGGTTCAAATCACACCTCAGGCTAAAATCCATATGGCCCTGTCCAAGTCACTTGCTCTCTGGGCCTCAGCTTCCCTCAAAGAGGAACATGGGAGTTGATGACCAAAGCTAGAATCTCAAATCTCTCTCTCACTGCATCACAGCATCTAGAATGGGGAAGGATCCTTGGACAACATCTTGATTTTACAGTCAGAAATCAAGAGCAGGGACTAGAGAAGAAGAGGAGTAAGGGGCCGGACCTGGGTGCCTCTGACTTAAGTTCTAGCAGTTTGTCTATTTCTAGTCAGGCTCTTCTCTCCCCCCTCCTTCTCCCCCTCTTCCTCTCCGGGCCTGGCTGGGGACAGAGCAAGCAGGCCCAGAGGCCCCTCATTCTCTCCTTCCCTGAGGGCCAGGATGTTCAGCAGGAGGTCAGAGAGCCAAAGGATACGTCCTGGACCACGCGTTGAGTGGCTGTGTTGGGGGACTGGGAATCCTTGAGGAGCTGGAGGACCTGCTGAAGGCCCTGCTCATCCGGCTGCCAGTCCATGCTGGGGGTTGGTCTAAATTTCGGCAGGAAGGTGAAAAGAAGGCAGATTAGATGCTGCTGGGTAGGTCCTGGTCAAACAACTGGACATCACGGCTGCCCCCCCCCCCACGGGAGAGAGAGGGATGAGGAGGCAGAAAAGCCCCTGCGGCCACGTGGGGAGAGGGAGGGAGCAACAGCAAACACAGAGCCTGAGGGGGTGCCCCCCCACACTCCTTTCCAGTTGGGGGGCCCCGAAGCTCCAGCTCCGAGAGGAAGGAGGAGGGCCGGGGCCCCTCCCGGGCCCGGGTAAAGCCTAAAAGGCGCGGAGGGGGGTGGGGGAGGAGGGGAGGTGCCGGGATATGGGTGCACGCCGGCCTGAGGCCTCGGTCTTCATCGCCCCCATCGAGCCGAGCTGCCGCCGCCGCCACCACCATCGCACCCAGCCACCCCCTCCCTGCTTGCCCAGCTCTCTCCGGCCCCGGGCCCTCGAATAGGCCTGGCCGCTCCACAAGGCCCAGCCCCGGCCCGGCGCGGCTGCTCCTCCTCTACAGGCCGCGGCCGACAGCTCCGACCAAGGCTCGGGCCGAGCCACTCACCGGGACCCGACGGTGACCGGGGCGGGCAGAGACGACGGCAGCAGACGCGGGGACGGCAGCAGACGCGGGGACGGCAGCGGCGGCGACTCCTCGCTCTGCGACTTCTCCCGAGACACACACGGGGAGGAGCGAGAAAGCGAATAAAAAAAAGAACGCGACTTGGCCTGAGCCGCAGCGGCTTCCGTCCGCCGTTCAAACTGTCTCCCCCCAGCCAATCAAGACGCTGGGCGGGCCCTGTGACTCGAGAGGAGGGAGGAAGACGAGGGACTGCAAGCGGTGGTGGGAAAGGAAGGGCGGAGCACGTCCTCGAGGGTGTCACGTGGTCGGCGACCGCCATCGCGAAAACCGAAGAGGGATTTCGTCACGTGATTAGGGAGACCGCTAGGTCTTGAGTCTCTGGCTTTTGGGTCCTCCAGTCTCGTTTTCTTCGCTCCACTTGCATCTATCTTGGTGCCTGACACCTGGGGTGATCCCTGGGTCCTGTGAAGAGTGCAGGAATCCTCAGGTGAAAGCACCTGGCTCGTTTCCTATCTGGGGACATCTCTTTTCCATGCTCCAGCCCCCTTCCCCCATTCTTCCTGAGGTCCAGCTCTGCCACTACCTGCTTTATAACTTCGGACAGAACAATTAATATACCTGGGTCTGAGATTCCTCGTGTGAAAAAGGAGAATTCTCTAAGACCTCTCTTCCATTGTCTCTGACCCTGTTAGCCTGCAAGATCTGGGTTCAAATCACACCTCAGGCTAAAATCCATATGGCCCTGTCCAAGTCACTTGCTCTCTGGGCCTCAGCTTCCCTCAAAGAGGAACATGGGAGTTGATGACCAAAGCTAGAATCTGAAATCTCTCTCTCACTGCATCACAGCATCTAGAATGGGGAAGGATCCTTGGACAACATCTTGATTTGAGCGCCCAGGGGCGCTCTGGGTAATATACTCTCTCCTCTTCCAGACTGGCCTTCCAAGTTCCCTTGGTTTGGCTTGTTTCCTTCTAGATAAAGTGGAGGAAGTGACTGGAGATTCCTTGACCCACACTCACAGCCTTGCTTTCCCTGAGCCCTTCTCCCTTCCTGCATCCATCCTTTCCCAGGCTGTTTCTGCTGCCAGCTTCCTAAAAGCCTCTCCTCCTCTTCCCCACCCCAACCCCC